>JABFEA020000067.1:35103414-35127743 GCA_019775915.2 Cyphomyrus plagiostoma
ACCCAAACATTGACATTATCTTAATGTCAATGATTAAATGATCTTGCCTCCTACTGGAAAACTTGGCGGTATTTTCACCTCACACATGTGCGCATTTGTGAGTCAAACACGCACACAAACAAAAACTTCGATATGAACGCAAGAGCCGCATGAAACCAAGCAAAGAGCCGCATGTGGCTCAGGAGCCGCGGGTTGGCCACCCCTGCAATAGAGCATCTTTTGGATGTGGTGGAACGGGAGCTTCGTGCCCTGGATGTGCATATATTCATGCAACCTTTTTGACTTTTTGCAGTTAATTCTATTTAAACAGTGCTATACTTGAGTCTTGGATGTATATATAATTTATTGATTAAACGACTTGGGGCATGTACCTGTAGGGATTACATGAAGCCTGTTCTGACCCCCTTGGGGAATAACAGTTGTTTTTCAGTTGAGGCAGAAGCTTGAGAACCTGCAGTCATCGGGGCTGCCAGAGAGCTTCAAAGTGCCGTATGACCCAGGCCTGCGGGCGGGGGCGTTGGTGGTGAGTCAGGCTGCCTCTACCCACCTGCTCTGCTTGCTCTCTGTCGCTCTCCCTCACCGGCCACTGCCTCAGCTACTCATGGCTGTCTTTCTCGACCCTCTGTGTTTGGGGACGCATGCGCCCCCCCCCCCCTGCTCCCCCCACCCGCAGATCGAGCAGTGCAAGGTTATGGCCTCCAAAAAGAAGCCTCTGTGGCTGCAGTTCCGACGGGCTGACCCCACCACGCTCTCCAGCGATACCATTGGCATTATCTTTAAGGACGGAGACGACTTGCGTCAGGACATGCTGATCCTACAGGTGAGTCTAGTGAAGTGAGTTTCAAAGTTAGCATTTTTCACTACAGTCAAACAAATCTGCTTTATCTCTCATTAGATTTTGCTGATAATGGAGTCTATATGGGAAGCAGAATCCTTGGATTTGTCATTGTTACCTTATGGCTGTATTTCTACTGGCAATAAAATAGGTAAGAGATTTGCCTGTAAAATACTGCTAGGTGATACCATTCTGAAGTAGGGGTTCCCAACCAGCCATTTATCCAGTCCATGTTCCATGTTTTTTTTACAACCCCTGATGTTCACATGTTCTGTTCACATCTTAAATAAATGGAAAGAATTAAACATTCGATCTGCCAGCACTCTGATGGTCATGATATTTATGCACAAAGAAAACCAGTCCACAGACAAGGTTGGGAAGGTCTATTTTAAAGGGTTAATCCCTAACAAGAGATTCCATCAGGCCATTGGAGCTTTATAAGCAATGTGCTTAAAAGTTTGCGGGAAATTTTCTTCCCCAGGGATGATCGAGATAGTGAAAGATGCCACCACTATTGCCAACATCCAGCAAAGCACTGTAGGAAATACAGGCGCCTTCAAAGACGAAATTCTGAACCAGTGGCTTCGAGAGAAGTGTCTGACTGAGGAAATGGTACGTGCCTTCTGAGGGGGTGAACCCAATCGGGCTACCCCAATCGGGATGAGTATTCTTGCCAAAGAGGAAGGAAATAACATCCAGCTGCTTCCTGGCAGACTCCCGGCACAGTTAGGGCCACAGCTGTGACGGGTTGCAGCCGCCAGACAGCTGCTGAACCCACAGGTGAAAGGCGCATTGATTACGGGGTACAGATCTGTACAAATGCTCGCCAGCTTGGGGTTACATTCTGATGAACCTATCGTAAGATGAAAATATCATAAGTAAAACATGAACATATGATAAATAAAAAAATAATTACTTGAGATAACTATATACCAGTAACTGAAAACTAAATGACTGAATACAAGCTTATCCCATCATTAAATGTACAGTACTGTACAAAAACGTTTTACTTTGACTTGATTAAGATATGCCATTAAACTCTGTATGCGATGTTTATGCTTGTGATTGCTACAGGGAATGGAAGAGTAACTGGGTAAATGCTGCCATTGATCATCATCAGTAGAAAGTTTTCTATGACATATCGCTAGTTCAGAAACAGATCAAAGATCGGTGACTACTCACTGTACATCTCTATCACACCACTGGACAATCAAAAACATCATAAGTCCATCGTAAAGCGAGTAACACCTGTACTTTAACAGACATCTCCTGATGTTTCCTCTTCTTTCCCTGCGCCCCCAGTTTGAACAGGCTGTAGAGCGATTCGTCTACTCCTGTGCAGGATACTGTGTAGCCACATTTGTCCTGGGGATTGGAGACCGACACAACGACAACATCATGATCACCGAATCGGGTACAGAGCTCTCCTTCCCCAATCTCTCCGTATCCTTGTTTGGGGCAGAAACACTGGGACACCATGACTTGTCCTGACTTATCAGAATAAACGTCTTTCCCGATTCAGGAAGCCTTTTCCACATCGACTTCGGACACATCCTTGGAAATTACAAGAGCTTCCTGGGCATAAGCAAGGAGAGGGTCCCGTTTGTTTTGACACCGGACTTCCTATATGTCATGGGCACCACGGGGAAGAAGAGCAGCCCCCACTTCCAGAAGTTTCAGGTACAGAAGAGCTTCACTTCTGGATCATCAAACAGATTCAGCTCAGATACATGTCTCCATGTAAATGTTTCCTTTTGGCAAGACCTTGATAAGGCCCTTTCAGGTTCTCCCGTGATTGGTTTAGAATAGTGCTGCATTTGTGTTGGGAGCATATCGACGTTTCCATCTGGTTTCTCCCCGCATTAGGACGTCTGCGTGAAGGCCTACATGGCCCTACGTCATCACACCAACGTGCTGATCATCCTCTTCTCCATGATGCTGATGACCGGCATGCCACAGCTCACCAGCAAGGAGGACATCGAATACATCCGCGATGCGCTTACCGTGGGCCGCTCCGAGGACGAAGCACAGCGCCATTTCCTGGACCAGATAGAGATCTGCAGGGACAAGGGCTGGACTGTACAGTTTAACTGGTTCCTGCACCTAGTACTGGGCATCAAACAAGGCGGAGAGAAGCGGTCAGCCTAGCATTCCCGTAGAAGTTGCACCTCAGTCTCACTTACGCCGCCCACATCTCTGTTTCTGGCATCTTGGGAGTTGGGGGTGTTTGCGATGACTATAGTACTCCTACCAAGTAGTGAAAATTAAACTTTTCAATGTCCTACTTTGTAACTGTTAGCACCCTCTGCTGGATGAAGAATGCAACACAGCCCTAAATATCTAGCGGTATGTGTAACATTAGTGCCACTAGAAGCATTATTGAAGTCTGTCATGTAACATGGGGGAAGGCATGGTGGCTCGGCAGGGAGCATTGAAGGTTGAGTGCCCCCCTGCATGTGCATATGGAGACTGCATGTTCTCCCCATGTTATGTGGGTTTCCTCCCAAAATCCAATGGCATGCAAAAAGGTTAATTGACATCTCCAAATGGTCCATTGTTTGCGTGTGTGTGTGTGTGCGTGCGTGCGTGCGTACACATGCATGTATGTGGGTGTGCGCATATGCGTGCATGTGTGTGCTTATATGCATGGGTGTGTGTATGTGTGCGCGTATGTGTGCGTGCATGTGTGTGTGTGTGTGTGTGTGTGTGTGTATCCTGTCCAAGGTGCCCCCCCCTCCTCATGTTGTCTGGCCTAAGCATCAAGTGCCCTATGACCCTGACAGGATGATAATAATAAAGATTATTTTAGTAATTATAAAATTAGATTATTTCACTAATTTAAGTATAATTGAAATGTTTTCTATTGCAAAAATTATTTTTACATGTATTTTATTTTTAGAACTCTCAAAACTTTATCATGTAGCTGAGTCATTATTTGTTGGTAAGGTTTATAAAAGACACCTCCCTGCAGTACTAACTGGAATTAGTTTGGGTGAAGCAGCGATGCCTCACTGGTATCTGAGAGACTGCAAAACGGTCCAGAGGAACAGACACAAGATGATCCATCTCCCTGCCTTGTTCCCAGCCCTTAATATACAAACATATTAAATGTATTGGATATTAAATCGTATTAACTTTGTGAATTTGTGGGGGGGGGGGGTGCCCTCTGATGATGATGTGGTGCCCCTGGTCACTCTTGTGACAATATTGTTATTTTACCATTTAAGCTCTTAGAAAAAGCTTCTCTTGGGTCATTTAAGCAAATACTTGGCTTACAATGTCATTACACATATAGATATGTTTACCTGCTCTTCTATGCTTCTAAGTTCACTGCTCATTGACCACACCGTGGATTTTAAATCTGCCATGCTATTTTCTTTTCCCGAAAAATGAAACACTGCTTGTAAATCCTCTTTTTAAAGCGGCAGCTGTTTCGGCTGACAGACAAGTATGACAGTGCTCTATGCCCCCATTACATGACAAAAGAGAGTGAAACAAAGAGAGGTCAGTGCAGACCTCTCTATACGGACTACACAATCTCGTAGGAATCCTGGGTGAACACTGCTGGTTACATTCTTCTCATGAGATTTTTTCACTGCACAGGCTGCCCATTTTACAACATGTTAATCACACACACAGACAATGAGAAAGGAATCTGGGATCAATAATTAAGACATTTCGAACATTAATTCCGGACTTTCTCCCAGGAAATCTAATCGTCACTCTGTCCTTACATTTAGTGTTTATCGCTACTGGTTTCTTTACTCCTATAGTATTAACAGATACCTGTCAGATTTAAAGGGCACAATACACTTTTCTAAATTAGAAAATACTTTTCATATTTAAAATGAACCCAACAAAAATATGACGAAGTAGTTTTTTTTTCCAAATAACATATATGTGGGAAATAAACATTTAAGATTTTTTCCCAGGAAGAATTTCCCTCGGGATCAATGAAATAGGCCCATATCTTACCTTGTCGTAAATTCCAGCAAATAATCAATGGGCAAGGAGTCCGACTTGCTGCAACAGTAACTTTTGGTCCTCATATTACTTAAATCAGCCAGGAATACAATTAAATCCGTAAATATACATATAAACCGTGCAGGTTTAAAACATTCATCCCAATTTGTCTTCTTCCTCTTATCACTGACGACTCGATTCGGCCCCGCCGTGTCCGACCGTCATACGCATTTGCTGGATGGGAGTTGCCATGGTTTCCGGGGTCACATGCGTGCCGATGTCGTAGCCAGCAGGAAAGGATGCTACACTCTCCAGAGCCATTTCCACTGAGCCAGAAGGCAGCATTCACTTACCGATAGATATCCGCCAATGGAGAATCTACTGTAATGCTGCATATTTTGTATTATTTTACAGCTCAGAGATCGGCACAAATCACTGCTCAGAAATTTGAGGTCGGGAAGCGTGTAGACGACGATATATCACGAAAAGCCGCATTTTGATTTCTGATTTCTCTTGCGACTGCCGATAGGAATGAGTATTGAAATTCCCGAAGGACTGACCGAGCTCTTGCAAAGCTTTACCCTGGAGGTCCTGAGGAAGCAGCCCGCAGATCTGCTGGAGTTCGCGCTGCAGTATTTCACTCAGTTAAAGGAAAGGGATCTCAAAAGGGGCGCTTTCGGGAATGACAACAATTCGGCTGCCAGGTCTGGAAAGGCAGTCAACTTTGTGGAAGAAGCAATGCAGATCGACTCAGAAAATGGGGAGGATGATGAGGAGGACGACGAGGAATTCGTAGGTAACCGATTAACTGTTTTTTTTTTTTTTTTTTGCTTGTGAAATGATTCCAGTGATAGTATAGATTTTCTTTCAAGTCATTTTCCAGGTCTACCAGTATCCTACATTTCGGGGGGGGGGGGGGGTGAAGAAATGACTATATTTACATTATCAACGCAAAGGTTAATACGTTAAAATGCGTTTTGTCACCATAACAGCTATGTAAAGGGAAGGGAAACCGGTTTCAGCATGCCGCAGAATGGGATGTCACGGTGTTAGTCTGCCAGGGAGCCTTTATGCACTAAATTAATATGATGGGCACCGTCAAATGCTGCTTCTGACGCGAAACCGCTGGAATATGAGCCGCATTTATATTCAGGCAGAAAATTAGCTGTTGATGCGGCACAAGTTACTGATAAGCATCGTTTCGTAAAAACGCTGTTATAGCCTTTAGTAATTGGTCACGTTACGCGGAGCTGTAAGCTTATAATCATCATGCGCTGTCGTGATTTAAGGATAATTTCGATTGCATCTATAGCCTATTAGGTGGCTCGATAAATGTAACGATGTTCTAGTTTCAGCAGTCTATACAGCCTTATGGAAACGTGAGACATTTTCACGACGGACTGTGCTCGGGGGCTCACCCCAGAAAAGCACCGTATCCAGGTGCCTCCGGCGAGGGACCCGCAGTGTCCGGCTGTGTAACGTTGTGCGTGTTAGTTACGGTGAGCAGTCCGATATTTGTGTAATAGGTATGTGAAAACAAGTTATATGGAGGATCATGCGTGTCCTAAGCCGTTCTCCTGATGCAGCAAACGCACTAAATCGCTCGTGTGTGCAGGAAAAGTCCCATCCCAAAAAGCCCCACTTACTGTTTCACCGTTTTGCCCTGTCATGACAAACGGCAGCTGGGCTTTTCGGGCATGACAGCGCTGGTACCTTCGGTACAAAGCGATCGGGGAGTCCGGCCTGGCGTTGGGGCGTCAAAGGCTTCTTTTTCATTGTAAATTCAACTTGCCGGCGCATTTCGCGTATATACAAACAGGGTTTCCACAAATGTGCATTTCGTACAGTGTTTCATTATCTCATAACAAAATGTTATATGTTATGACTCAGGCCGGCTTTCATTTAATCCGAAATTACCCTTTTATGGACATTCTGTTAAACGATACCTCACTTTTTGTGAGTTATCTAATGGAATGAAACCCCCAAAATCACTTAGATAGGAGCTGGCCACTAGGGAGTTGATTGTGACGGTATTGGGATGGACATGTGGCCCGAACAGCCCGATTTAGATTTGGATTCATTCTCCACCACCACCGCCCCCCCACCAACAAAAAAATCTGTATTGAAATGATGAAGTTGTGCCCCGCCCCCAGAACCTCTGTACTGCACCGCTGAACCTGAAGTTGTGGATACAGTGGTACCTTGGTTCTCGAACTTAATCCGTTCCGGACTCGGGATCGAATCCTAAAAAGTTCGAATTCTGATCGAATTTTTCCCATAATGGAAAACCAATTAATTCGTTCACGGCCCCCCAAAATTACACCTAAATATGTTTTTTTTAGCAGGTAAAAACAGGTAAAGCAAGAGCAGCATTTTTTTCTTAATGGCTTCCAAAACGATAAAGATCTTATCCCAGCATTACCCCTGTCCTGCCCCGATCATCCGCTCCTTCCGTGTGCCACGCCCCCTCGTTAATCTCGTGTGGGGATCCCCATGTGATCGGCTGTTTCTGGTTGTTGTCATTAGTCCCCCGTATTAAGTCCGCGTTTCTGTTTGTTTCACCAGTCCGTTCATTGGGTGTGTTTGACTTGCTTACAGAACTGTCTTAAAACATTGCATTCTGATCCTGACGCAATGCATTACCGTTAGATGCATTGCGACCTCTCACCCGGCTGCACAAACTGGAACCGCCTCAGTTCGACTTCTGATATTTAGATCAGGTTCTAGGGCAAACTGGTTTGTTCGACTTTCAAGAAATTTGAGTTCTAGTGAGCTTGAGAACCGAGGTACCACTGTATGTACAAGAATATATACTTAATGTTTCCTCATTATTTGGTATCTTAGGTGTTGTTGATTAATGTCTCTTGTTATGACGATACATGTGTAATTGACCTGGTAAATACTCAATGTTAGTCATGGTTTCGAAAACCACATCGCTTCCCTGGACCAGCAGAACCCCCAACGCTGATTAACGAGTCAGGTTATCCAATTCCCAACACGTAAAATCACATGCTCATGCCCCCAAATACCTGCCTGTATGCTATTACTGATCTAGACGGAAATCTGAGATTGGCAATGTAACACCAAAGGATTTTCAAAGGCATGTGAACTATGAGATTTATTTGTTTACTTATTTATTTGTATAAAATGTTTTTGACCGTGTTATCAGACAGTACATCTAATCTAAATTTGCTTTATTTTCTAGCTCCCATGATCAACAGATTCATAAGACGTGCTTCCGGTAAGTGTGATTTGTGCTTCTTTGTATTTTAAGCATATAGTATTGTGGATAACTAGATACACCAGGGCCGCAAGAATAAATTGGACTCCTATCAATTTATAAATCATAAGGAGCAGCTCCCCCATGTAGGGGGAGTTTTGAATGTTTTAGCATTTGATTTAAATGCATATAGCATACTGAAATGCAGCATGTTGTAAATATTCATATTGCCAGTAATGTAATTTCAATTTAATAAATGAGTATTGTGTCCTATTCCCATTGAATCAGATTATACTTTAATACTGCAAAGTTTTGAAATAGCATAGTTCTACTTACGTATGGTGTTTTGCTGTTCTCCTATTGAATATTGTTGCAATTAAGGCTAGTTTTTTTAATTACACACTTATGACATCAGGCTCCTTTGGTCAAGGGCATTTTCCTTTTAAGGAGGTATGGGGCGGGGCAAGGGCTGGTTCAACACTGCCAGACAATAGCAGTAATGACATATAAAGTAGTGATTTTTTATGTGAAAAATGAATGAACAGCACAAACTGAGGTGGGATAGACAAGGACCAAAACATACATAAGCACTGGTAACTGGTGGGAACACACCAATTTAATTAGGAGCCTAATGCCTCTTTATGTTCCCTGAATGTTCTTAAGTCGCACTTCTGCTCCTTGAATAGTATTTTTAGGTTATTACTATGTTTATAACATACTGCTCCCTAACTGCTTATGCCATACCTGGGTGTTCACCGGGAGCTCAGCCTAGCTTCACTTACGCCTCGTCGACTCCTCGACAGTGTGTTCGCAATGTGCCATTCATCTTGTATGTCGCTTAGGACAAAAGTGTTCCTTAAATACGCTGCATGGAGAATTTCGTAAACACAAAAAACATCCAAATCACACTGCCTTCTTACAGGTGTGCAGACATTATCAGAAAGGTATCTATAGTTTATTTATCAGATGCAACAGACATTTCTCTTTTTTGAGAAAGCAGGGTCAAACAGTTCCAGGGGCAATGGGAAGGACAGGGGCTTTGCTAATGGACATTATCCTGGAACCACCTGCTGGCAGTGGGATGTGAACTGGTGACCTTTAGATCACAGACACCATGTCCCCGGTCTGCCGAGCTAGCCCCTCCCTCCCCAAACCCTAAAGCGATGTGGGGAGTGTTGACATATCAGGCCTTACATGTCAAGCTTGAACTCCATGCCACCTTTTCGGGTTAAGGTTAGACCCTGTCGTTTTCCCTTACACCACTACGTCACTCACAGTGCGGTAAAATGCCACTGGGGGCCAGGGGGAGTGTTTACTGGATGAATGCACACCAAGTTCCTGCCAGGTACCCAGTGGCCATGTGGCCACCCAAGGGTGACAAACAGAAACTCCTAAAGTAGGTCAGAGAAAAGGAGTCCGGAGGAAGTGAATTCCAGCCATTTTAAGGAGAGTCAGCCTCACAAAGCACAGCTGTTTTCCGCTGCAGATAATCACAGTATTTAGGGTTAGCTTCTCAGTCCACCTGAGTGTGGGCACAACAGCACACATGAGAATGTCTTTCATTAAAAAAATCAAGCGCGGCCAAATTGTTTTAGACTTCCAGTATGTTGGCAGCGCTGATGGGAGACAGCCTGCTCCTTCGGCTGGCCGCGGGGGCTGTCCGTGCACCGGAGTCTGTTGTGTTAGAAAAGTGAATTGTGTAATGCTTTGTTACGCTAATGGAAAGTTCCAGAAGATTCCATTCTAGAGAAAGGCATAAGTAGTAGGTGTTTTCAGGATGAATGTTTATTCATTGTGGGAAATGTAATACTTCAGGAAAATGCATGCCAGGAATACACTTAAACCGAAGCAGGTACTGGTGGGTTGTTTGTTTACTTGTTTGTATGATTCAGCCTGATCTGTCCTTGTATGCACCAATATCCAGAGCAGGAAGTCTAACTCAGCAGAATTACAGCTCTGAAATGAACTGCACTCAGCAAATTACTGGGCTACACTCACAAACACTGCGAGGCTTGTACACAACAACTCACACTTTTTGGAAACAACAGGCAGTGCATTTGAAACGTTTTCATGTTGTTTTAGGGATTTTCCAGTGCAGCTGCTGCTAACGGTGCCTTTTGGTGCCCCCTCCAGTATGGTGTTCTCCATAGCCAGCCAGCTGATGGCTGTTCAGAACATCGCAGGTCTGCATGAGGCAGGCAGGACTGGTCATTGTAGGGTATGCAAGACGCCAAACAGCCCGGCAGAAGGTGCCAGCATAGCAGGCTACCAAAATCTGGCCTTTCTCCAAACCCCGGTTCAGTAGCACAGGTGCTAAGGGTGCTACTGTACACCCTCGTCTGTTTTGTCAAAACAAAACCCGTATTATATTAACAACTTTATCTTGCAAAGGATTAGAGGCCTCTTTATAATGTCTGGTCCAAAAAGACCTTCACTGATAGCTACTGATCACACAAAAGAACTCCAGTAAAAGTCAATGGTCGTTGCAACTTTCAGCATTCTGAGCTCAAGACGTGTTCCCTTGTGTACCCCTAGAATGTTCCGGCAGATCAATATGACCTATAGTCTACATTTGCCAGCCGGGCGGGGGGGGATATCATTGTTCTGACTTTATCCATAATTCCAGCACCAAACCAACAGGCACTAGAGCAATCCATCTGCAATCATCAACAAATACATCCAAGGAACATTGAAAGTCATGGAGAGCAGCCACCTTCTTGAATGAAATGTAGTTGCGGTAGCGGTGTCACTGATATAGCGCCTTTCCTCCCTCCTGTTGTATTTCATTTACCCTTCTGGTTGATCCCGCATTAAATATCCCACGAATCTGCTCGCATCGGCGAAGCCCAGGAAATGCGCTCACTCCAGGTGACGCGAAATGACATCAGACCAAGTGTCCCATTGCAGATTTCGCCGAAATGACGGCTATACTGCCCACTGAGTGAGGGAATATTGATCTGAAACAAAGACCTTTTGCTGTACTCATCACTATCAGGACATTCATAGCAGGCGCGGACTTACTTAGCTTTCATCTGCCCTAAAGGGCTTTGACTTTGGGTTGCCGTTCTGTGCACCACATGCTCAGAAACCAACCATCACTTTCTAGTGTAGAACATTCCCACATGCAGACTCAACCCTGTAGACTATAGACACAATCCAATGAGGAGGAATCAGACCGCTGATACGACCCTCCAATCAGCTGTACTCCACCGTAACAACCCATCCAAACAGATGTCATGTTACTAAAAACTATCCAATCGTTTGTATGCCACTGGCAGAATCAGCTCTAAAGGCATGAGTCCAATTGCAGCAGTGTTACCAGTAGTCTGATTTAGAGGAGTTACTGCAGGACAGCCACACGATTCACAGGAATCACACAACGGCCAGACTAATACAAAGACCTTTGCATCCAAGAAAAGTGCCTTAAACACCAGTTAGGGTCTGTAGGACTAAGTCACTCATTTGGCACCGACTGTTTGAGTTTGTGCTGGATAATGGTGTATTTGACCCGTTTATTAATGCACCACCTCCTCAAATGAAATGGCTGTTTCTCTTCAGAACGTGGAAAGTCCCCCGTGGCTCCGTGGGGGCCCCACCTTCAGCTCGTGTGTTAGATCCATCATCCTGACATGTTTGGGATGAATTCTGCTTTTATTTCCTTCCTGCTTTCTCTCAGACAGAGGTGTCACCGTTAGAAATGGTTTCTTGATAAAACGTCTGTTTTTCGGTCTTATTCCACATGAGTTTATAAAAATCCAGCGCTGAGTATCTGCGCTGCTTAAACTCAGTTCTTTTCATTCCACAAGATTTCATTTTTCTTGACACTGTGCTCTGGCAAAGATACCTTATTTTAGTCACAAGCAGAACAGAGACGTGTGTTTTAAATGATCTGTTTAAAATACTAGAGGCGAACGTATTTCTTTCATAAGAGCACTATGATTTTAAGTTATCTGGAAGGATCCAGAATGTAGTTATTTTAATTTCAATAGATGGACATCAATTGTGACTTAAGGGAGTGAAATCCATTTTTACACATTTTCAATAATGACTGATAAAGTTTTATTAAGGTAGTTATCATTTCATTGCATATGGTGAGAAACTGTATATCTGCATGTTTGAACTACTGCAGAAATATGTTTCTCTAAAGGAATTGCAGAATCACAATCAGTCTGAAACCAAAAGCCCAGGAACCTTAAGGCTACTTGAAATTATTAACAGAACCATACATTAGGAAAGACCAGACATGCAGGAACCTCCAAACTTAGGAGAAGACAGGCCATTTTTGGCAGAGGAATAGGAAGTAAATGATGGGGATGGTATTTCTGCGTAGAAGTGAAAATATTTACTATATGTCTGATTTTTAAGAAGTCAATCTGTCATCTGGCGAGTCGTTTCACAGTTCTGTTTTGAGTATGGTTAAGTGTCTATTAACAGTAAGATTACAGGACAACGGAAGAGGTTTTCACCTGCAAAATCTCACTGTTCAAAGTACAATATATGGCATGTGGGCACACGTTAATCACTCTGCTGGAGAGCAAATCACCAGCGGAGCCATTCTGCTGAGTATTTGTGCATTTACAGTACTGTGCTGGTGCACCAATTAACTGGCCATTGAATAAGGTTGTGTTTACTGCAAATACATGTACATGTCAGATAGACTCCATCAGGACATTTTAGCTGAAATACTGTCTAAGCCGTAAACCAAAGCCTTGCCTTTGGCAAAGCCCCCTGCCCACCTGTTGGCGTTTCAGCTACACCAGCATCCAGGGATGTCATTTCCCATACACAGAAACTGGACTCACTCCCCTCTCCCTGGTTACAGTATGCAAACTAGACTCACTCCTCTTTCCCTGGTTTGCAGTATGCAAACAAGACTCACTCCTATTTCCCTGGATTGTAGTATGCAAACTGGACTCACTCACCTCTCCCTGGTTACAGTATGCAAACTAGACTCACTCCTCTTTCCCTGGTTTGCACTATGCAAACCAGACTCACTCCTATTTTCCTGGATTGTAGTATGCAAACTGGACTCACTCCCCTCTCCCTGCTTTGCAGTCTGTGCTGAAGCATTCAACCCCGATGAGGACAATGATGACAAGGAACCCAAGGTAGGAGCAGCGGCACACATGGCTGCATCACCCAGGAAGGGAGCGAATGTAAAATTCAGTGCGACTCCATGTGTTTCTATTTCCCTGGTTTACATCCCCCGACAGAATTCCACCACTCTTGACGGTTAAAACACAAGTGTTTAGCAGCTTTGGGTGTGAAACAGCACAGCTTCCAGATATTGCTTGGCTGTTAAATGTGATGCAAGTTTAAATCTAATGGCCTATTTGCAGCATATTAGAAAAGGCATTAAATTGTTCTTATTCATTTTCATCTTTTCATTCCTAAACCCACATTAAGCTACTTCAGTTGTTTTACAGACTAGCAAAAAGAAGGTCTCACAAACTCTTTCAGATCACTCACCCTAAAACAGATGAGCAGAGGCAAAGACTACAGGAAGCATGCAAAGACATCCTTCTGTTCAAGAACTTGGAGGCGGTAAGCTGAGCGCTGGGTCATGGTCCCACTGAGGTCACTATGGGCCCTGGTGTTTACATGCTTTAGTAAGACATATGGCAGCCTTCCTGAGTGCCTCAGTCGACTCTAAACATGACTGCTGTTTTAATCTCAGCAGTCGTTCACTGAGGCAGCCTCACAGAGGCAGACTAACGAAGTGCCTGTAAGTGGCTAATTTGTGCCAATGATCTAATTACCCAGATCAATTCAGTTTTATATAGTGCCTTTCAGAACAGAGTCAGCCAAGCTGCTTTACATGTGTGTGTTGTAATGCATTCCTGCATCATTTATAGAGAGCTATTCAAAAACTGGGAAAATGGAAGAACGAAACAGAGCTAGATGATAACAGAATAGACGAACCAAAAGAGATCGATTTGATCGATTGACTTGATTGGCCCCCTTGCTTGCTTGGGCTTGTTTGCTTGCTAAGGACAAGATGTAAACTGTGGTCAAGGTCAAAGCCAAAGTCCATCAGTGAGTCAGTTATCTGTGCAAGCCTCATATAAGTCGGCAGATCTCCTGTAGTCAGTCCGTGGTTTAATTACTGCAGTCTTACAGTTGTGCTCCAAGATCTATATCATATGTGGTTTTTATTTCCTGGAAAACAGGAACAGATGTCCCAACTTCTGGATGCCATGTTTGAGAAGCTTGTAGAGGCTGGGGAACATATCATAGATCAGGATGATGATGGCGATAACTTCTACGTCATCGAAAGGTGGGACCGTCAGAACTGCTCTGGTTTAGTCGGTAGATCTGTTTCCGCTGGGCAGACACAAAAACCTCAATGCTAGTCTTTATCGATCTTTAATAATAATTTTGTCTTCAATATTTATCAGTTGGATGGTGTGGCACTAAAAAGTGCTAAACCTCCCTGTTGCCTTTTTCAGGGGGACGTTTGATATCTTTGTGAAGCTCGATGGAGTGGAACGTTCCATGGGCTCATACGACAACCGTGGGAGTTTTGGGGAACTGGCGCTCATGTACAACACCGGCAGGGCTGCCACCATCGTGGCTACCTCTGCTGGAGCCCTCTGGTGCCTGGTGAGTCCATGCTCATTCCCTCACATGGTCAAGAACAGACATCTGACACCCATAACATCCACAGGATGCTGCTTCTTTAAGAACGATGCTGGAAACAGAATGAGGGAATGATTGTACACTGAAATATGCAAGATAGCACATTCCTTAAAGGTGAATACAAGTCTAAATGTTGCACGCATTGTCATTGAAACATATCAAGACTTGGAGGACACGTTCCCATTTGGGATTGTTGTTTCTGGGACCCCATTCAAAAATTCACTCAGACTTTTGTAAAGTTTCGAGACCATTTGTATGGTTTGCTGCACCTTCATGAGATGTTTCATAGTTTGTGCTGAACACACTGGGCAGCGTAGGCAGGCTTTCTTGTTAGAGATTCCCTATCTTTGATTTTCTCTTTTTTCATGGCATCACTGGGATATGATCGCTTTAGCATATAGCATTGACGTAGGTTAGCTAGCGAGGAGAGTCAGAAGAGCGGAGCTAACTATCCAGTTAGCAGAACATGCTGCTTCAGCATCTGCTAAAGAAGGAACCTCATGGGACCCCATGCAAGTATGTAGTTTGAGTGGTAAACATGCAAACCAAACATGTGGATTTCACAATGCAGGACAGACTTACGTTCAGGAGGATCATCGTGAAGAACAACGCCAAGCGGCGGAAGACGTACGAGGCGTTCATCGAGACTCTTCCGCTCCTCAAGTCGTTGGAGGTCAGTGTGGCTACCTATGCTCAGTACTCTTAAAACTCCATCCTGTATTTTAGGAAAAGGGGGGAGAAAAAGCAAACACATGAAATGCTTGTCATTTATTTCCGACACAGCCTTCGGAGAGGATGAAGGTTGTTGATGTGCTGTCCACCAAAGTTTACAGCAGCGGAGAACAGATAATTTCTCAGGTTATGTTCACACATTCTGGCAACTTGGGCGCTCGCTCACATTGTGACGCCGTTGCATAATTTGCGGCAATAGATGCCATGGACCCAGTTGGGCTCCTGAGCCTGCCAAGCGGCAGTAAATGCTAAGCTGTCAGCAAGGGTGCGAAATGTGACAGTTTGTGTCCTCATTCAGGGAGATACAGCTGATTGCTTCTACATTGTGGAGTCTGGACAAGTTAGAATAACCATGAAGAGGAACCAGGTAGGACTGGCCTTATCCTTGAATTGTGGTCGTTACCGTTTGATGTTTGGATGTACTACAGGTAAAATTTCCACAGGGCCTGGAGAGTATTTTGTGTGGAGGATTTGGTACACAGCACCTAAAATTAAACCCTTGAATTCGCAGCTAAAGGTTTTTTGTCTTTTCAGTTACAGATCATGCTCAGGTAAGACTGCTTGCAGCTTGTGCAGTTAACACACTGTGTTCTATCACATGATAATTTTATGGCTATCCAACATCTTCCAGTCGAAGAAGGACCTTGAAAACGGAGAAGTGGACATTGCCAAATGCTCCAGAGGACAGTACTTTGGGGAACTGGCGTTGGTCACCAACAAGCCCCGGGCAGCCTCAGCATACGCTGTAGACAATGTGAAATGCTTAGGTACTGACACATCAGTCTGTTCCCAAAGCGTTATAAAGCAAGACGTTGTCTCTGGTTCATCTTAATACCCTCCTTACATCTTCGCCATGTCTTCCGAAAGCGTGTGCCTTATGCCTTAGTATTGTGTGTCTTTGTTCCTCGCAGTGATGGATATCAAGGCCTTTGAGAGGCTGCTGGGCCCCTGCATGGACATCATGAAGAGGAACATAGCAAATTACGAGGAGCAGCTCGTCACCTTGTTTGGAAGCCAAACGGACACTGAGGACGAAAACCTATGAGTGCCGGTGCCACAGACAGAAACCGAGGAACCACCGCTAGCAAGAAAAGCGAGCGGTGACATTCCTGTAACCAAGGATTCTCCTGTTGTCATCTTTGGATGTACAAAATCCAAAACAAACAATAAATATTTCGAGGCATTGCAGCCATATTATATTGGCATACTTCCAGACGGGAAGAAGGAATGCTTTAATGGATGTTCACTGCTACAATGATCTCCTGTGATTACCTGCGTGAAGTGGCATCAAAACAGTGTCAATGCAACTCCGCAGTGTTACTCTTTTCCACCTATAGTCATCTGTTACCCTGATTTACCTCACTGATTTAGTATTACTACTTAAATCCACTCCTATCCAATACCGACAGTGTTAAAAAATTGACAAATACTGTTAAATCTTGTTAATGTCCTGTTGATACTATTTTAACGTTTCATTAAAAAAAGAAGAAAAAAAACAACTTTCCTTCACATAAAACCACAAAGGTAGATTTATACAATTAATAAGCCATCTTTGTTGCCACGTGAGACTTAATATTCATTATATAACAGCGCATTACATAACTTGCTCATGTAATTTAAGACATGCCTTGAGTTATTTTTCATGCCTCTAGACTGTTTGGTGCGATTTTTACTGCCCGTGGCGTATTTGATGGCTGTGTGACACATCACAGTTGCCTAAGACACGACGAGGCATCCTATTGTTTCTCTGGCAAGAGAATGCTTTTGATATAATTACCTCTGTGACTGTTCAACATAAAATTGGCAAAATCGCAAAAACAGGAAACGTGCACTTTTTTTTTTACATCGCATTTTAGCTTTAGCGGCAGCTTACACGATTTGCCCAGAGCATCCATGCACGCTATACTTGAATTTTTAATTATCCTCAGTTCATTTAGTATGAATTTTAAGTAAACATTTAAAACGTGCTTACAATTAGGTCCGTGGCTTTACCTCACAGTTAATTTGCCTTTTCGTATCAGGTTCTCTTAAATGTATGTTTGGTCGAGAAACCGGCAACTCACATCCATTTAACATCCCTATAACGAAGTGTAGCAATCCCCTGAATATCATTTTTGATTTTCGCTATCATTTACTGGGTTATTATTGCCTACCTCTGCGAACTGATACCAACACCTTTGTTGCTGTCACTGTTCACGCAAACTCCTTTCTGGACAAGCATCTGTAATTCATTACTTTATTATGTAACTATATTATATAATGTTTAGAGTGTAACCTATTTAAACAGCATTGGATGATTAATGATTATCTTCTTTTTAAAAGTTGACTACCCCTATTTCTATATATGGAATATTGTAAATCCCATGATTCCAGATTGTGTTAGCAGCGCTTTCTCCTGTAATCTTTAAAGGTCTAAAGACTTCATTGCCGGGATATTTTCAATATTATACCGTTTGATTATATTGAATTTTCATTACAATAAAATACGGTTTTCTAATAAAACGCTCGTGATCCTATATTTCATAGCCTAAATCATCTCTTAATTGATCTTAGAAGCACTGACCACTTAGAACAACACATGCAAACAAAAATGGGGAACAAAATACAAGAACTAAAAACACGAACATGGTCGAGGTAACCCTTAACAGATTATTGTTTGTGTAATTTCCTAATGTGGCGTAACACTCGCAGCCAATTTCATTTACGGGGTCTTTAATAATATATTAATCTGGGGGAGTGGCATAGCCTTTTAACCATTTAACGGCAAAGGAACGATGACTGACATAGAATGAAGCCAATGAACGAGAAGAAAAACAAACACCTCCAACGGCATCAGGCCGCTCAGCCAATCGCTGGAAGGCACTCCTGTATATTGACATTTGACAAAACCAATAAGTTTTCCGGTCTACAGTAATTGTCTCCTCCTTTTGAGAGAATGTCACAGATTCTGTAATGGCGACGGGTTTGGTAAGTAACTAGGAAAGTTAGAAACAAACAGAAACAAAACGATACAACTAAGAGAAATGAACTCGTCTATAAGCAATGGACTTGTGTCGGATAAAAGCGGAAGACTGACACTGATTGCATCGACTGTCATTGGTGACGTTTGCCATAGTGTCATTTTAAGATTTAAGTTTGTGTTCTTTTGTGCTTCGTAATGTTTTTAAAGAAACTCACCCTTCGGACGCAGCTGACACTTTCAGAAAGTATTGTGTCCCGTTCATTCATTTACCATTGTGTTTGACGTAGACCGTCAGCTTCATTGTGCGTGTTTGTTATCTTACTCGGTTAAAAACTACATGTTTTTAAAGTTATGTTTTGTTGTGCGTCCTGGATTAACAAAACGATTACGCGTCTTTCAATATCGGGAGAACTTCGCAGCTAATTCATCACCATTCTTTTGTCAAAAAAGCTTGTCACTGCTATTTTATGTAATAAAAACTGGAAATAATTGGAACTGAACACGTACTCAATGAAAACAGATGTTGCGTCCGAATTCATTTATAATATAGTAAACGAATAAAAAAACCTTTTCCAAAAATAAAACTTTCACAACAAAAGACGCACGGTCATTAATATCGTGTCATTAATCGTGTGAGGTTCGCCCGTCGACACTTTATTGTATAAAAGAGACGATGGACTTGTATCGTCATTGACAAGTTTTTGTTACGCAGTGCTGAATGAATGACCTGAGGGGCGCATGCGCGAGCCTCGCGTTTATAAACAGGGCTCGCGTGCTGAGTCACGTGATGGCCTCTGCCTTCCATAAGGTGGTCTTCAATTTTTAATATGCATATATAAAAAAACCCCAAAATCATCGTGATGTGCCCTGTCAATTGTTTATGGACAAGTATATATTTTTGACAGGACCAGAAACTTTTCAACAATGCATTATCCATTGTTGAAGTTTACATGTTAGACGGCCATTCCTCCCGTTGTTTACTCTAACATTATGTAACCCCCAACCCATACGAATGACCTTTCTGGCGACGGGATTGACTGTTCATGTAATCGCTCACTATACTGGCATGGCCTCACATTACTGCCTGCCCTTGTCTGACATGGCTGCTGGCTAGGACAGAGGTTTTTCTGTGATTGCTGCCGACAACTACGGGATGTCATTGCAGTCACGGTGCAATATGGTGTGGGAGGTGAAGCCCCAACAGGTTCCCGACCGAAGAGAGCGACCCCAGCTGGTGAAAGTGCAGGATGGCACAAGGAGAGACATGCCAGAGTGCAGAGGGGACCTGCAGCGCTCTCCTGGGCGAGAGGAGTGTGGTAAATATTGGAAGACGCACACTCAGCTGGTCATACAGGGACAACTGTAGTCAGATAACCAACCAGCTGACTGGAAATGGGTGGGGTTAGTAGTATCTTAAAGAGACAGGTCCCAATTTCATAATCTCAAATTCCTAGACACCTTGCACCTTGGTGGTGCACTTTCCTGTTCCTCTCAGATGATCTGCCAGACCTAAAGGAGGTCCAGGAAAGCGGAGAATCACCAGAGGTGTTCCAGGTCGCAGCGGGAGTGTCCCACCACGAGCAGCAGTGGGACGCCCCCAATGCCGGCTGGCTGACGGAGCTAGCTAACATCGCCACGAGCCCCCAAAGCCCCCTTCTGCAGGGCCCCACCTGCGAAAGGTCAGCGCACTCTTCATCTGATCCTGTCCCTTTTTAAACAAACCCTGGGAAAGGCTTCCCTACAATCCCCAAACCCCACATCTGACATGCCGTCAGTCCCTTCCACGTCTAGCACTCTCACTTCAGTTTTTTATTTACATTTAATTAGCAGAAGCTTTCATCCAAAACAAAGTGCAGTGGAGAGTCCAGGGTCGGCCAATCCTTGGAGCGATTGGGGTTAAGGTCCTTGCTGAGGGGCCCCAATGTTGAAATCAGTCTGCCAACCAAAGGATTTGAGCCGGTGATATTCCGATCACAGGCACAGAGGCTCAGCTTAGAGAACGAGACACATGGGAGTTAAATCAGAATCAGAGAGGAGGGGCAGCCCTGTCAGGCACAGAGCAGGGTGGATCCTGAATAAGCCGCTCTGTACTTTAGTTTATTAGTTATTGTATGTATTTGTGATCACAGTCTTGGTCATCATTACATTTGAAATGCCATCCTGAAAACAGCCAGAAATGATGTAAACTCCTTCACTCTTACGGCCCAGTCCTCCAAATCCCTAACCCTACTGCTCCACCCTCCCTCTTGTGTCAAAGCAGATCCTCCTCAGTCCACATCTTCAGCACCAGCAACAGTTTACATTCCTACGCTCGCATGCCCCCAGCCCCCAGCAGCACGCTGAGGTCGCCCCGGACCCAACGGAAGCCAAGGACGCGAACCCGGGTATAATCTCTGACCTGCTACAGCGACTGACCCGACCAGCACGTATGACAGACTCTAAAGTGACCCGTATGGCTGCCTGATCTTGTACCATCTCTGTACTGGCCAGGCGAGCGGTGTGAGGGACCCTGGGGCTTCCTGTAGCCCATCGCCTTCATGTGACAATGACATGGGCTGGTCCCATTCCTGGCCCTCTACAGCTTGGCACTGTTTCCTGAAAGGTAGGTGCCTCATTCTGTCTGGCGAATTCAGTAAACTCGCTCGAGGTTTTTCCCCTACCTCTGATTTCAGCAATCATTTGATGGAACTCTAAGCCATCTTTCTGCAGAAGCCACTCGCTGTGCCAGAAACGGTTAGCTTTAATGTCTAATTTACCACCTAATATTTAACATGAAGGAATTGGGTCCCCCTGCTGATGACACAAGGGTATGACACTTCCCATTGCATTCAAGCATGTAGCAGCTGAGAATTTCCAAGGGGGGTAACAATCTCAGTGGTTGGGAATAGGGCAGGAGTGGGGATGCAGAGGCCGTGTTTTCAGTCATCAGCATTTAGAAAAGGAGGGAATAACCTGTGGGTGGGGTGGGGTGGGCTGGTGTCCTCCCCAGGCACACAACTCTACTTCCACAAGGGTCCTGGCGAGGGGTGGCAGGTTGCTGAGGACCTGGGGAGCCAGAGAGAGGAGCCGGGTATTGAGGGGGACTCCAGAAAGGTACGGCTTTTGAGGAAGAGGAGAAAGAACAGGAAAGCTTCAACAACTCAGAGGAAAACCAGCTTTAAGATTGTTGTACCCGCATTCCCTAAATGGTCTAAATGCCGTCTTACACATGTACCCTATTTCTGATTGAGGGAAATGATTTAATATGTTGCACATTTGAGTCCCTATGGGGAAACTGAGAGCCATTATGAAAGTAACTATCTTAAGGAGAGCTCAGATGTTTCAAATGCCAACCTTCCCTCCTGGCCCAAGTCCTTTGAAGAGAGTAACAATCTAATTAAACATCGGGGAAATGTTCTGCATCAGTAAGCTCTGAAAGAAAGTTCTGGAGTGGTCTACAGGAGTCCTACTCATGAATTGCTTGGTGGTCTCCATCCATTTTTGGTACAGGGGCAGTAACCCTGGGGTGAGGGGGTGTAAGATATCCCTCTCAGCTCTTACCTGTTCCCCGCTGCCTTTGTACCCCTGGCCAGCGTCTCTCTGTCTGGGTGTTGTTCTGTAGAGCTACGGTTCTGAAGGCCTAAAGCTTGTGGCCCACGAGGAGACCGTGTCTTTCGGCCAGTCGGTTCTGAAATTGACCTTTGACCCCGGCTCGCCAGAGGACGGCCTCTTGACTGCGGAATGCCGATTGGACCACCCCTTTTACGTCAGAAGTAAAGGTAACCGTGATGTTAATTCTGATGAGTCAACAGTGTTAAACTATTGAAGTATTAAACTATTTAAGCAATAAAGGACTTTAGACCATCCACCAAATCTGCACCCTTACCAGTTATAATTAGTTAGGGACCCATTATTTTCATAAAATGGCTGACTCCCTTTAATTGTCCATATTGACATTGGCAAAGCCCCTCACAGCGACTGGACATACTTGCATTTGGTTTTTACTTAGTTTTCACTTTTACTCTATTTGGCTATAAATGGTGGCACATGAAGACTCACATCCCACGGCTCGCCCGGCACTCAGCCCCCCCTCCCCCTTACCCACAGGTTGGTCCTCCTTCTACCCGAGTCTCACCGCGGTACGGCACGGCATCCCCTGCTACCAGCTGCGCCGGGGAGACCTGTGCCTGCAGCCTGGGCACCCAGATGCTGTCAACGGTGACGACTCCGTCGTCTTCGACACCTTCAAGAGGTGGGCGGCCTGGGGCTTGGGTTTGGGGTCACGCTGGAGGGGTCCCTGATTCTCCCTGCATTGTGGTTGTGTGTGTGTGTGTGTGTGTGTGTGTTTGTCTGGATGGTCTGGGGTTGCCCAAGGATTGGATTGGGAAGCACTGCTTTGGGTTAAAGACCTTGTACGTGAGCTGGACAACACCGATGTTGTGGCACCCTCTCTTGGCATGATGTAAAGCCTCCCCCTACCTGCCCGCCTTCCAGTTACGCTTTCACTCCTCTGGATTCGTCGGCCGTATATGTGCTGAGCAGCATGGCCCGTCTGCGCCGAGCCTCACCGTCCAGTGAGGGCGCCGTCACCCCTCTTGCTAACAAGATGGAGGAGGGCTCAGAGTCTCCCAGCGCGTCACCATCCTCTACCAAGGGCCACAGCTCAGGGATGGTCGGCAGGGCCACGCCCAACAAATGCAAGCGGCCAATGAATGCCTTCATGCTGTTTGCCAAGAAGTACAGAGTGGAATACACCCAGATGCACCCAGGGAAAGATAACAGGTTTGTTTCCCAGAATCCCTTCATCAGTTTCGGCTTTTCGTCTGCTAAGTGGCACGTGCAGGCTTCAGGGGACGTATCCTAATGAACTTTAAAGGACCGTCCCAGACACCTTTCCACTGGTGTCACGTAACTGCCAGAATCCCAAGTGAATGTATCTTCTTACATGCAGTCAGAACATTTTAGGGGTGTGACAAGTGCGACATCTGCCCGCAGAGCCATCAGCGTGATCCTGGGCGACAAGTGGAGGAAGATGAAGAACGAAGAGAGGAAGATGTACACCATGGAGGCCAAAGCGCTGGCGGAGGAGCAGAGGCGTCTCAACCCTGACTGCTGGAAGCGGAGGAGAACAAGTTCGGTAGGAAGCACATAACCCAGGCCACGCCCATACCAGCCAGCCAATCAGTACCCTTGTTGCTATGGCCAGCAACTATACAGGGCATCTGACGTTTATATCTTTTATACCAATATAGTCAATAAACCTGTCCTCAGATTCTGATCCAGAGTCAGTGGAACTGAACAGGCATCTCCTGCGTCTCTCGTTGCAGGGTTCACAGCACAACTAAGTGCCGGTCTCTGCGGACAGAGCTTTCTGGACGGGTCCGGACTTCACTGTGATGCTGAACACACATTCATTTTAACATCACTGATACTATTCGGGAAAATGAGAAACAGATTTTCCAATTTTAATCCCATAATGTAATCTTGCTTTGAATATTTGAACGTTTTAATGACCGAAACGCCTTAATCATCCAAAGCCAGTTTTCCTTCAGGTAATTTACTATACTAGGGTTGAACCATTAGAGTTTACAGCAATCAGCAATAGAGGGACATTTCTTTTGAAGGGTAAGAAGAGGGAATGCTTTAGCAAAAATAGAGAGAGGGGTATGATTCTCAAATATGGTAAATCCTTCTTATGGTCATTTGCAGAAAAGGCAGGGCTGTGACGTAGTTAACGTTAATCTGCAGGAAAAGGCAGGGCTGTGACGTAGCTTTTAACGTTAATCTGCAGGAAAAGGCAGGGCTGTGACGTAGCTTTTAACGTTAATCTGCAGGAAAAGGCAGGGCTGTGACGTAGCTTTTAACGTTAATCTGCAGGAAAAGGCAGGGCTGTGACGTAGCTTTTAACGTTAATCTGCAGGAAAAGGCAGGGCTGTGACGTAGCTTTTAACGTTAATCTGCAGGAAAAGGCAGGGCTGTGACGTAGCTTTTAACGTTAA
>JABFEA020000067.1:35132420-35145824 GCA_019775915.2 Cyphomyrus plagiostoma
GCATGGGAGGGGTTAAAGCGTGTCATGTGACAGTGCCATGTGACCAACCACAGCCACGTTCAGCTCGCTGCATGGGAGGGGTTAAAGCGTGTCATGTGATGCGGCAGCAGTGATCAGACGAACAATTGAAGTCATTCGAAACAAGCAACAAATTTAGTGGTTAAAGAGTTGCAGTAAATATTAATGGAAAAGCAGTTTAGACGAGCAACAGGGGCAAAGGACTGAATCCCTTTTCTGAATGTTACCAAAGCAGCGCTTTAAAAATCCAACTAGATGGAAATGGATGAATTTGGGTCCCTCTACGAGGTGCCCCTTTGGGCCGCTAACAGGGCACAGAACACAGAGGAACCTCCCAGCCTCATTCCAGGTCATTTCACTGCCGACCCAGGGCTGCACCCCCAGCAGACCCCGACCACCACCCCCCCGGTACCTGGCTATGCTCTTGATGATGCTTTCCAGCTCGTCACTGGAGGGGGGGCTGTGCCCCCCCTGCGGGAACACTAGGTTGATGGGGTCAAAGAGGCGGGAGAGAGACTTGGACAGGTAAGCGGCTTCATATGGCTGCAGGGAATCCTTCAGGGCTTTTTCAGGGCTGGGGGGGGATAGATTGGGTGGAGGGAGAGAGAGGGGCATGGAGGGGAGATATATAGGTGTGTGTGTGTGTGTATTTATATATATATATATATAGAGAGAGAGAGAGAGAGAGAGAGAGAGAGAGAGAGAGAATCTGTCAGCAGCAGGAACCAGGAACTTTCATATACTTACCTACCTATTTTAAACTTCAAGAACAAAAGCCTGTTAATATTCTCAAATCTGACTGCTGCACCGAAATCATCTGGCCGTGGTTGATAGGAGACGCCCACCATACTTCAGCAGGAACCCACCCAGTGGGCAAGCGACCAATAAGCTGTGAGATTTACACAGACACACGTAACGGCTGGAAAGACGCATGGCAGATTCAAAGGGAGTGTGGCTGAAGTCCGGGATTATTAAGACTCCCAGATGGCTGCAAACTAAAACAAAACACGTCTCGGCTGAAACGCCACATACCTGTCTACGTCCGTGTGTAACTAAAACTAACAGCTTATCAATACAACACCTGTACCACACTTCGTAAACGTGACTTAAGATCAGCTATGCTCGACAGCGCCCCCCCAAGGACTGGCCTCAAAGACTCCGTGGTACAAACATGCCGGCTGCAGGAGAACTGTAAACGGCTGCTCATTAAGTGAACTGACTGGAATTTCACTAATTAAGCAGAATATCAACATGGGACTTGATGCCTAATAAATACAACAGAAAAATCCATAGCAGAATCTCTCAAAGGTTCAACAGCAGAGAGCCTTCCTGGGATTTGAATCAATGACCGTCAGGCCATATGCCCTTGCTCCCCACTGCGCCCAGCTTACTCATAGTCCTTCTTGGCCTGCATGAAGACATCCTGAGGCTCCAGGTCCACCACCTGCAGCTCAGCCGGCTGGTCCAGGGCCCCACCACTCGTCAGGGCCCCTTGGATGCTGGCACTGTACTGCTGCAGCCGCTTCCACAGCTCATTGTAGAGGCGCAGGAGTTTGGGGTATTCGCCCTCCAAGGCCTGCTTCAGAAAGGACGAAGCTGGAGGGGGGAGGGCGGGTTAGATCACCTGCGACACTCCGATCACCAGACAGCCAGGTGTGTAGCGACCGAGATGCGCGGTTGGGGGGGGTTGTTGGAAACCTAACAGCCTGCAGACGTTTGTTTTCACAACACTACACCATTAACGTTGTTAAGAGAACCGCGTCAGGCCATCGTTACGATTCTTCAAATTTAGGGTCAGAACTCCCTTATTGGAGCCACGCCTCACATGTGTATCCAAAAAGGGCATCAAATGGCACCAACAGGTAGCCGGTGCTCCCTGAATCGGAGGAGCATCACACTGCCACATGTGAACTCAGCACTTTAGCTACAGACAAACAGGTTAGAAATGAGGTCTGGTTTTTGTGTGGGCACTTCCCCATGCAAACACCAGGGGGCGACACTCAGATCGGTAGGACTCACCAGAGGAAGCCTTCTGGAACTCTGTGGACAGGATCTGTGTGACGGCATTCCAAAAGGTGTGCATGATGTCTGTCTGGCCATCCTGCGAGACAAGAGAGAGAGTTTTACACAATGTGTTTTTAGCAGAGACAGAATCAGGTCGAATCACTAAGAAACCTACACTTAATGGCTGATACAAAAACGAATGCACCCCCACCAACCAACCTGCACAGACACATGCCCCAGAAGTCTGGGGACATGTTCTGGATCTTGACGATTGCACGGCATCAGAGTTCAGGTCTTCATAACACTTGTTACCACGGTCTTGTGTGAAGCAGCTTTCTAAGCCACTCATCATATAAGCAGACAAAATGGAGGAAACATTTCGTAAGTCGTTTCCTGGACACAGGGTGTCACAGACTGCTAGGACCACAGCCACACGCTGAGGCTTCTAGGAATTAAGGTAGGGACACCACAGAGCAAATATGAGATTTTGAAGACCACCTTCCCCTTGCAGGCTGCAGACGTCCATCATGGGACACTCAATGTTGCCCCCCCCAGTGCCGCCTCCACTTTCAGGGTCACACACGTCAAATGAATGGTCTGGTTAATAACAACTGTTTGTTTGTTGAGCCTGTAAACTGCACCACAGGTCAGATAGTGGATTATAGGATTGAAGGTGGCTGCTGGTGGCCAGGGAGATGGAGAAGATACAAACAAAAATGGACCCTCAGCCCAACCCCAAACATGCTGACAAGCTGCTGAGATGTTCAGCACCACGTGGACCCAATGAGGCTCACCTTGATGATCTCGTCTATAAAGCAGACGTGGGTGACCGGGTCCCTCTTTTTGGTCAGAACCTTCTGGAGGTGTTGCACCTGCAAAAAACCCCAAAATGTCAGCCTTGCCACAGGCTGACCTGCAACCCCACAACCCGCAGCAGAGCGGCGAGCAGGAAGCCACGGGATGGACTTCAGGACACGGTACCTGACCACAGGCCACACAGATCTGATCTAGAAGCTTCTCGAGGTTGGTCCAGAGGGCAGCCCTGAATGCAGCAGTGTTTCCTGGGGTGGGCATTGCAGCACGACCTGGCCCACCTGGACACCAGACAAAAGCACAAACAGAACTGAACACACACAGGTCCGCATTTCAGTCTTTGCAGAAACCTCACACAGCTCTGAGCATTTAAATCACATAATGAGGAGCCCTATTCCAGGACTTTCTGGGACTCTTATTTGAATAATAAAGGAACTTGTAGTTTTTGCACATGGACGACAGCATCACCTCTGGCGTTTCCAGGCTGGGTCAGCACCCGAATATCCAGCGCTGTGGCCACATTCTCCTCCACGGAGAGCCGGTAGCCCTCCACCACGTTGGTTATGGTCTCCCGGAGGCTCCCCAGGTTGTAGAAGACCTGCAGTGCAGTTCCCACCTGTGTGGGGTTCTGGGAGAGGAATGGAGAGGTGGAGTGGGTGACTCGGGGACACCAGGCTAGGGCCAGAGTATCACTGTCCCTCTGAGATGGATGGAGAGTTCATAAAGGAGAAACCGGTCCCGGATTTTAGATGATGTGGGGCCTGTAGGTTGATCCAAATCATCAGCTAAGCAAAACCTAAGAAAGTTCCCATACAAAGGTGAACCAGTTCCGGATCAACACAGGGATCCAGAACCCTAAAGACAGAAGCGTCGTACAAACCCATATGCCTTTGTCCTGGCAATTTTATGGCTATTTTCTAGATCAGCATTTTTTCAACCCAGTCCTCATGAACCCTCAGTAGTCCACATTTTTGCTCCCTCCCAGCCAACCAGGAACACAGAATACCTGGTACAGGTGTGCTTGGGGCAGGAGGGGAGCAAAACTGAACTGTGTGGGGGTCCCCCAAGGACTGGGTTGAGAAACCGTGATCTAGGCATAACAGGAAACTTCCCGCCACGTCAATGGTGGGCCAGGAAGGCAGAGTCAGGCACGAGTACAGATCCCGTTAACGAGCAAGCAGGAGACCACTACTGGCACGTCGCTTCTCCAGGTAGAGGCTCGAAGTCCCGCAAGTCCCCCTAGCAAGCGCAAATTGAGGTCAGTTTCTCGTGTTCCCCGCCGCTCCCCTGGAGCCACCCCCACCGCCTTAGGGGACATATGGAAACTAGTTTAAACTGCAAAGTGAAGTGTGCCGTTCCATAAGTCAGAACGTGCCAGAGCAGCATCCTCCACACAGCCTGCAGCCCAACACGAGGACTCACCAACCTGCTCCTCTGACTGCCAACCAGCAATCCCACACCAGAGCCTACCCTGCTCCTAATCAGCAACACCCTCTGCAGAAGAGATGGAAAAGCTTCTGGACCAGAAAGCAACTCCCAAGGGTGTCACATCTCAGCCTCACACCTCAGCCCAGGTAAATGAGTCTGTTTTTAGCCGTTTAAGGTACATGGCTTTTAAACCCCATATGTTGTTACATTAGACACACCTATAAAAACCCAAATAACAGGATGAGTATAATGATCTGGGGTGGGATTTCAAATAGAGCACCAGGCACAATGACCCTCCGAAAGGACATTAAACGCTGCACCTTGAGCCTGTCCTCAATCTGCCTGTCCGTACAAGTTTTGCAGAGACTTATCTGGTCAGAGGTAAAGAAAGCACTGTGCTGAGATGACCCATATTACCGCTGGCCTACATGTTTCACTCAAACAGCAGTCAGAGGACCGATTGGCAAAGAGCTTTACATTTAATTTGTAAGAGCCGTCAGAAAAGCAGCATGCACAGTGTGCAAAGCCGGCTTGGGCACACAGCCCCGAGACCAATCCTCAATGCCTGCTTCCATCCCATTTAATCGACTGGATCTGTCAAACGGCCACAGACCAGGGAGAATGTCAACGTTCAATTAAACATCCAACTGCAGCTGATAAAGCTAGCTGGCACTCGTTAATCCCCAAGTGGTGGGACTGCGGCTGATTGTGCCTGGCCTTCTGTGACTGTCATTGTAGGGAACCAGACGGCACAGGGAAATAAAACGTAGATGAATCCAACAGGATGACAAATGACCCAAGAGGGAACGTGGAGCAAGCGGCTACTCAAAGATTTTAAATTCCCATTATCAAGTGACAGAAGACTATTGGGGCAGACGGGAAAGATGAACACAATCAGATATTCTGAACAACACTGAAGTCAATGAAAAAGCAGGGGTGGCTTTGTGTTTATGCAACATCACATAAAGCACTGATAAACTGGGAGACCTGAACTTGTAAAAGCCATTCAGACTGCTCAATAGAGCAGGAACGAGACGGGGATATTATGAATAAACATTTAAAGCAAAAACGTGGGTCAGGAATTAGATAAGAAGTCTGACATAAAACATCTCTGCTCAATAAAGTACACATTACTGAATGAATTGTGCCCAACAAACGTGATGAATATGAAATCGCCACACTGCCCCTTACCCCACTTATTTTTAAATAGCTAAAGCCAATTTCACGCCTAACGGGTTCATTACTGTTGTCTCGGCTGGAGGGCTTCCTCAGCGTATGGCCCTTCCCTGGGGGCAAATCTCGCAGGTGGGCCTCCCTGCACTCAATCTCCAGGGGGACCCACGGAGCCAGGATGCTCCAGACTCGGCAGACCGAGTCTGCTCAGCTGCATACAAGCAGCGGAAACTGCAGTCATTTCACAATGAGGTCCCTCAAAGTCTGAGGTCAGAGAAACCAACAGTCTTGACACGAGTAAGTCTTATGGTAGTATACAGACTAAGACCATACAGAACAAGGCTGATGTTTATCCTGAACCACTCTCTGCAAAATTCCAGGTCTTCACAAGAATGACAGGTACAGCAGATTTGTGCACATACAACACTGAGCAGGCCCCTCACTGTACAAAAAAAGTCCACTGACATCAACAGCATTGGCCGCCTCCTTCAGAGCCCCAGTCATACCATTAGGGTGACATGTTTGAGTGCAAAGCAGGGAGCAGAGCATAGAGGGCAAGCCAATCACGGAGAGTACCACAAAACCGGGTATACACAACAATGCTATGGGAGAGAACCTGCAGGTCCGTCATAGTCTCAGTGAAGACAAGGTGAAGCAATTACTCCTCTCACATCTCGCCTGTGCAATCCCAAGTCCAGGCAAATGAACAAGGTATGGTTTCCAAAAAAAAAACACTTGATCAAGTCATTTTACTGGTATAATCTCAACACCATCATCTAAGCGGCATAATTCCACAAATCAGGCATTTCCACACCAACTCTATTTGATTTTTAAACAGAACCTTTCTTCACACTCTTACCCTAGAGCGCTTAATGTGGATATGGAACAGAATTTCAATTCGACCTGAAGACATTTGTTACAAATGACCTCAAAAGCAATTACGGGCAAAAAATTGACATAGTACAAAAAACAGAGGCATCAAACAGCCCAGAATGGAAGGCGGTCTCAAACAGGGTTCTCTTGGAGAGTATGCCATTTTCTCTGCTCTATACAAGAGTGTGATTTTTAAAAACCCAAGATCAAATCACACCATGTAACAGAGCGGGAACGGCACACAATAGTCTCATTTCACTTAGGAAATTATAGTGAAGTCTATAAACAGGTTCACCATCACTCAGAGCTATTACTCGTAAACATTTAATGGAGCGGCTTCCCAAGAGGCACGGTGTTCGGACAGCCATGTCCAGCTCTCCGTCGTTGCTGATGCTGAAAGGTTGGAAGGGGGAACTGATCATGAAGCACCCAAGAAAGGGGGGTGGGGGGTCTGGATCCTCCCCTTGAAGAACCTCTGCCTTTGGCCATCCCCATCCAGCAAAAGCTACCTCCACCTCACTATTCTGCAATATCACACCTTCTCCACTCTGAACATTCAATGTTCTCTACACTGAAAACAAAAATACCAGTGTCACCAAGGTGATTCAAGTTAGTCAGGCACCTGTTTTTCACCGTTATACACCAAAAAACACATATGCTGACAATAACAGATGGCCCTTCTCTCAAATTAGGGACTATCCACCATTAAAATAAGTATTTTCACTGGAGATAATGACATAATATTTCTCTATCCAACGACAAACGCTCCTGACAAATTCTCATGTGCTATGAACTACCTTCTTGAGGGGCCTGGAGGGCATTTTAAGTTATCTTTAGCAAATAAGATCTTAAAATAATGAGGAAGGAGTGCATACTCTAGAACACCAGCATGATACATTATCATTAACCCACTTTTTCCAACGAGAAGCTGATTTTAAGTACACAACTAAATGTCCTGCATCATGTCTGACTTTGATATTTTCATTCATCTTACTGGGCTGAAACAACATTCACCAAATCAAACTCCATTACTGCTAAAGCCATCCCAGCAGGAGAGACCTGTTCTGGACATAAACAAGCCTTGGATCTGCTTTCATAACCAAGTGTGGCTTATCAGGGTGGTGACATACTGCTGTATTCATTTTTCACAGGAGAAACCCTGATGATAGAAGCTTCAATATCTAAGGTAACAGTCAACTCATTTTATAGAAATTACGAGTAAATGAGCATAGATGGTACTGAAGTGGTGTCAAAGATGTGGGACTGCTTCAAAGAGACTGTAGATTCAGTGCAGTATGATGTCATATTCAAACAGATTAACCAGCCAATCAAATGGCCAATCAAGTCATTAAAGGAACAGAGTCCGAATTCCAAAGGGTTCCGGAAGGCAGGTAACTGGTGCCATGGAATTGGTACCGGGCAAGGAAATATGAAGCCCAGGGGCTTCTAAGCAGACTGCTTCACAGGAAGGTAACCCCCCCCCGTCCCCAACGAGCAGGAGGGGGCTAAAGCCACATGACAGAGCCAGGCAAGAACAGACAGTTCCTGCTTGATAGTGCTAAACCAGTTTGATGTTCACCACATGTACTGGGAGAATGCATTATTACCTCAAACTCTTAGCCCCTCATGCGTGGGATTCAGCAGAAAGACCCCTATGAAAGCTGGGGCGGGGGGAGTCACCTTTGTAGTTGATGACAAACTACTGAGGAAAAACTAATATTTGATACATTGAGGTTTTTAAAAGTGCGTCCTGATTGCTTCAGCATGTTTTTCTATGAGAGACATCATCTGCCCCCCGCCCCGTCAACATTCATTGGGTGGGGGGGGGGGGCGCCAGCTGAGACTGCCATGCCCCAAACTGCCCCTACCGCATGTGGTATGTACCAGGGCAGCTAAATATGTCCCTGTGACGTGGATTCCTACAGGAAGCAGGTTGAAGGCCTGACCTGGAGACAGTGATGGAGTATCAGACGCAAGTGTGTGTGTGTGTGTGTGGGGGGGGGGGGGCCCTAGATCCCAGAATAAAAGAAACACCTAACATGGTCAAAATCTACTAAACAGCAGGACACCCTGTTCCTTCAGAACAACATGGGTCCTTCTTGGAGAGCTGTCAATACTAGTACTGAACCAGGGGCAGTGGGATATTCCATCCTTCTTCAGGAAAAGCCTGCATTTCTTTGAGTGACAGAGCAGGTGGGAAGGGACTTCAGGCTCTGTGCACCATAACTTCCAATAAACTATCAGTAACGCTTAAATCCAGGGAGACCACAAAGGTGTTTGATGTCATCCTGGTGCTCGTGAAACCAGGAAACCACAGCTCAGTTTGCTTAGTGGCACATAAAGGGGCATCATCCTGGAATATGAGCCGACCACGTGGGAACCACAGTTAGACCCGATCCTGTAAAACAGCACCATCTACCTTGGCTGTTGTACGATCACAGATCAATGTTAATGATTCCCACGAGGTGGCTGACAGCTGCTATTGTGGATTAGAGGCGTCCTTTGGCTTTGCTCAACTGTAAACCCACCCAGACGCTGAAGACTCATTATTATATCACTTCCTCTTCTCCCCCATTAAATCAGGGGCTCAAGGTTTTACACGTTTCAGCACTATGGCCTGGGATACAAACCACTTCTGGGCAGGAACACAGCCACAAACTCCAGCTTTTTTCTGAAAAAACATGGTGAACGAAAGACTCCATGGCGGGTTACTATGCTATTGGTGTCTTATGAGCTGCAGACGATAATGACTGCATGACAATAAAACATCCATCCATCCATCCCAACATTTTAGGCTGAGTGCCGATTCAGTTCCCTGGAAACTCGAGGTTGTACTTCTGTGGAGTTCAGCACTCATGTTGGGTGACTAAGCGCTAGCTTTTACCGCTGAACCCAGCTTTGCAGAGGCAGTTTGTGTTTTATGACTTGACAAATAACTCCACAGGTTTTGTGACCGACATACGACCTGGCTACCTCACATCACCCCGAAGGCTCACAGACCACAGTGCTGATGGTCAGACCTCATCTATAGCTGACCTACAGCCCAACACAGCTCACCCTTCTTCTAGAGGCTTAAATCGTCCAGTCCCTGTACATTTATACAATAACGAGGTGAAGGGGGCAGGGCTACATGCACAAACCATCAAAAGGCGACACTGAGCAGAAACAGAGCCGGCCTCCTGTTTCCCGCCGGCTGACCTAACACTCTTAGTACCCTGGAATCACACAAAGACCCATTTACCCTCATCAGTGGTTGGCAGCAGAAAAAAATAATGCATTACTGGACAGGAGAGGCCCTCAAAGAAGCAAGATGCACAAGCAGATACAGAGAAACCGTCAGAGTAACAGCTCTGATGTGGAAATCCTTGGCTACTGTAGTTCAGCACTAACAGACGGGAAGGGCAGGGATGGTAAAAAGGGTGTGCGAGAGCTGCCCTACCTACCTGGATCTCCATGCCCTGCTCCAGCAGTCTCTTGCCTTGGTTCTCCACCTCCAAACGGGCCCGGCTTATGAACAGGAGGTCATTTTCGATGACATCGATGCCAGACAGGTCAACACCTTGCGAAAGGTAGTCTGTTGGAAAAGGACGAAAATCCCAAAGGTCGGTCTCCTGATACACAAACAGACGACGGTAACTCCAGCTCTATGGTACGCGGACGTAACTCAGCTGTCTAACATTCCCAGTGTCAACGCACACAGAGGGTGCCTTCGACTCCCAATTTGCTCCAGAACTGCAACCTCACAGAATGCTGCCCGTTTCCTTGGTGATCACTTCAATTATCCACCATTTGATGTTTGAAAGTTTCATTCCGAACATTCCTACATGATGGAAAAGGAGGTATATCCTCCCAAAAGCCCTCAGCGTGTCCCCCTCGCCCCACAGCTCACTGGGTCAAGGCAGCAGGTTTGGCACGTGATCATCAGCCTGTTATCCCATTAAGCAAACGCACAGAAACTGCTCACATGGATCGGGCTGGTTAAAGCTCCCAGTCCCAGCTTGTAAGACGTCGGCTGACGGTAATGAGTTAAAGTGAATTGCAACAGAAGGCATGGACAGCGTGCTGAGCCTGTCAGAGTCCTCCTCTCTGCCTCTCACCCATAATGCCCTGCGATGAAGCTCAGCTCTCTCTCCATAAACCCTAGTGAGCAGAGATTTGGGGGGTACAGGACTGGGAGGGACAGCCTATCTGCCTGAGGAGTGAACACTGTACTCCTGGTACTCAGTTATCACTCAGAAATGGCACTGACATTTTTTTTGACTAAACTTTCAATTAAGCCACTTGGCTATTCTGTCCCGGGAGAGTTACGACCCCCCTGTAACTGAGGGAGGGGGGAGGCACTTCTCATGGGGTGGGAGTGCTCTACTGATTAAGTGCCGTAATAAAATCCTCATTAATTGTCTGCCCATGGGGCGGGCTGCGGGGGGCAGACAGGGTGCCCCACCAGCTTTGGCGCAAACACAACGGGTGTGTCTGAAATCGCGCGCTTGGGCGATTTTAGGGCGTAGTGCGTTCACACTGACAACTAAGCTAAAATTCGGTGCACTGAAAACGGCCAGAAAACGCAGTGCAGAACGGTGGACACTACTCGCACTAAACGGACGCCATTTTGACTACGTAGCAGAAGGGGAGGGACTTTCTGCAAATTTTCAGAGTTGAATAATGGAGGGATCAATAAAGTTTATGATTCTGATAAACGTAAGTAACATTAAGTTTATTTTACTGATGTATACTGCGGTGTGTAGCCTTTCACTCTCTAATGACAGTTATAGATAATTTGAGTTAGGGATTATATCGATTTGTTTGCACACGTAAATGTTAGTTTTTTTTTTTTTAGCTGGTTAGGTGGTCGTAGATAGAACATTTATAACATGTATAATCTATGTTGAAGTTTGTAAATGTTAGTTACTCCTTGTTATTGAACCTCCAGAATCGCGATCAAATGCTAGTCTGTCACTTCCAGTAAGACTAAAACGTTAGTGTTCCATTTAGGACAGCACTTACCCATGGTAGTGTGCACTACAGAAGGAAGTGCGTAATGCGCACTACATCTCAGTGCACTGACGTAAGTGCGCGATTTTGGACATGTCCAGCGTCTCTGATAAAGTAAGAGTTCAAGAATTCAGTGGGAACAGCGATGAAAGGGTAGAGGACCCCCACCCCCCCGGAAACCCATATCTCTCCTACCACAGAACTCACCATGTTTACTGTTTATTGCAAGCCTGAGAAGAGGTAGAAAGGCGGATTCAGTGTATGACAACGTCAAAGGGCTCTGACACAAAACTGCCCAGTGCTTCCTATAAAGGCAGGATAAACTTTTAGTGCTTATCACACAATCCCTCCAGAGATGGGCTGACCCCGTTTCCTCAAACAGTATGTCATTTTGGATAAAACCGTCTGCTAAATAAATTTTTTAAAAAGTAAATGAAAATTACATTGAGATTTCATTAACCAGATGCTTTTATCCCAAGTGACATAAAAGTGAAGCAGATGTCACATCACAAACATATTGCTGTATGTGGAACCAACGACCAGAGCAGGACAGTGTCGGTGCACAAGTGATATGGGACGTCACGGCACAGCAGAGGGACCTGTGTGATCTATTTAGAAACACTGTCACTTCCCTAGACGAGCATTCAGTATTTGCAACCTGGGGGTGCAAGTGGAGACAAGAGACATGACTGGCACTATCTGTAGTTCCTCCCGGGGGATGGGAGTCCATCTCACACAGGTCAGACACCCCACCGTGTGCATCACTCAGAGCCCCTGACTGATGCTGCTGATGTTAACCACGTAGTATTAGTACAAAACTGGCTACAGCAGGCATCAGAAGAGCCAAGACCAAGTCAGTGTGTGATCCCAGCTTTGTGCGATTATCTAACCCTGATCTTCCTGTCACCCCTCATGCCCCCCAGCGTTCTAGACAAGACGGCCTCCGTCCTGTGGTCGCGACGGCACAGCATGGTGGTGATCCCGTCCGCAACAGCACATGCCGGGCCCACAAAGGAGAGGGCCGTCCCACCCGGTGATGATCCCCCCCCCCCCACATGCCGGGCCCACAAAGGAGAGGGTCGTCCCACCCGGTACAATCCATGGCTTGTTCTTTGCATCCGTCTGAAAGCGTCGGACTGCGTCAACTCAAGAGAGTGAGAGAAAAAGGGAGTGAGAACAGAGGAAAAAGCAAAAGGTTATCAGCTGAGAGGGGGAGGAGAAGTTCACTGGTCAGGAAAATAATAAATAGAATAATAAAGCGCCAGTCACCAGAGGAGAGAGCCACTGATTACACAACAAAATTACAAAGGAAATAACAGTGACAGTCAGGATGGTTCTACATGCCACCCACCCAGTACACAGAAAATGCTACATCCATTAGCATTAGGGTGGGGGGGGTCATCAGGACATTAACATATCAGTTAACCCCTAGTCACTCAGAAGCCCCAAAAACACTTGTCTCCCAAGCAAGACCCAGCCAGGCACAGCAACCAAAAAGAGAACATACCTTAGAGCAGAAAACCGAAAATACCAGAAATATTATCGCCCCCCCCAATGACATTAACACACATTCTCATCGTCGTGCGCCGTAACGCTCTGAGTTTAGAGCCCTTGTCCCGGAGAGAGTGGTACCTATAAAAGGAATGCGTCATTAGAGGGGCCCCACTGGCTAAAAGCCATCCTAAAATGTACCCTGAATTCCCAAAGAGGAGAGAGAATTTTCCACTTCTATCTGATAGACAGTAGCTCTGTCTAAAACTCAGAAGCGTGATTCCTGCGTCCCCCACCCCAAATTCACTGTCTTCCCAAGTGGGGAAAACCCAACCACAGCCACCCCCCTACCACAGCATGTACCAAACAGGGAGGGGATTGATCACCCCTCACGCCCCGCCCCCTGCCACAGCAGAGCCAATCTGCAGCCAACACATATAGCATCATGTGTGATCTATGGACACAAAGGGGAAGCCTGCTGCTAACAGAACTGTGTGCGTATTATTACACACAAGGCTTGGTGGGTGACGCTGTGATTACACACAAGGCTTGGTGGGTGACGCTGTGATTACACACAAGGCTTGGTGGGTGACGCTGTGATTACACACAAGG
>JABFEA020000067.1:35153261-35185557 GCA_019775915.2 Cyphomyrus plagiostoma
TACACTTGAGAGAGTGTGTTGGTGATTGTCTACTCTGATATCACACACACACACACACACACACACACACACACACACACACACACACACACACACACACACACACACCCTCACCCACACACACACACACACACACACACACACACCCTCACCCAGCTCGTTGAGACTCTGTGCCGCCTTGGTGACCTCACGACTGCCTCCCTGCAGCTGGCCCTGCAGTCGCTTGCTCAGGTAAAGGATGCGGATTATGCGGCGCAGCAGGTCACACGCCACCTAGAGGGCAATGAGAAAACAGACAGTGATGAGTGGTGGGCAGGACTGCCAGTGACCGATACGGCAGAGCGCGTCTGACAACATGCCCACACTCAATGACCAGTGACCTCAGAATGGTTTTCCTCAGCACCCCCCACCAGGTGGCGACACGCACCTGCAGTCGTGCCAGCTGGCCGGTCCGGGCGACGATCTTATTGTATGGGTCGACGATCTTCGTCCGTATCCTGCAGGGAGACAGCATGAGATCAGCTAGTCCAAACTGCCCCACGGCTCACCATGCGTCCCAGAAAGACCCCTGATCAGGCCTCACGGCATTATGAGGAAAGGGTACCTGTCCACGGCTCCCTGCAGGGCAGCGATACGGGTCTGCATCATCTGGAGCACCCCTGAGGCCAGACAGCACAGTCCAATCAGAATCCACCCCCACAATTCCAAGTAATAGGATAAGATGACTGACGATACGCTGGATCAAACCAGAGTCACGCCTCTAGTGAAAACTAACCTCCCTCAACAAAACGAATGTCATGGTGGATTTGAAGTTTAGCACTTTGCTGTAAAGCAAGGATGTGCATTTAGTAGGGAAATAAACCATAGAGCAGGAGTATTCAAACTATAGGGCAAGCACCTCTGGTGGTGCACAAAGGAATTGCAGGGGGAGCTGCATTTGAAGGGGGAAAAAAAAAAAAAAAAAAAAAAAAAAAATGTGTGTGGGTTTTGATTTGGGGGCAGATCCTTTTTGAAATGGTAATTTAGATATACAAGAAATCATGTTGACATCTTGGTCTATACACATTACATGGTGCTAACAAAGTAAAAATTAAAATGGTTAATACTGACAGATACTAGGTGAGTGTGTATGTGGGAATCGGGACAGATATCAGCCCCAGGGCCCAGGGGAGCCTTCCGACTGCCTGCCTTAAATCATATCAATCACAGAGACAAAAATTAAGCTGTGTTGTTCTTACCATCAACGGCATTTGTATGTCTTATGCTACAAGATTCTCTTCACTGTACTGCACTCTAGTGGAATATTACAAAGGTGCTAAACAAATCTTGAATTTTAGGAAAACTTGATATATATGCATATTCTCATTTTCATAAATTTTTGGCTTGACCTATGAGAATCTGGTGGAGTTTGTAACCATCAGTTACCACAATGGAATTTCAAAAGCAATGCTGACTTTTAGAGGGATGGCAGTGTGGAAGACTTGCCTTCTAAGGACTCGATCCCCGTTGCCTGAGCCAGCAGATCTTCATGTCTGGCCACCACCTGGAGAGCAACAGAAATCAACATGATTCACCAGAACCAGAGAATGTACCGGACTACATAGAGTACAAGTACAACAAATCAGTCTGCTATGGACTGACTTCACAAGGATGAGTTAATTCCTCCAAGTTTAAAATCACATTTAAGATTAAAGTTGACTTTGACTGATCCAAGGGGGAATTCTGGTGGACACAGCAGTGAGGTCCATAGAACACAAACAAACATACATACATATGTAATACAAGGCGCAAAGACACACAGTGCAAACAAGACATGGTGCAAACAATTTTAACAAGTATACAGTACACATATATAATATTCTGAAGATAAAATATTGTAGAAAATCCATTCAAACAATGAGTTTGCTAAACATGCACAAATACTTCCCTTCCTGTCCCCTGCCCTATCACAAAGGGGTTCTGCATCTTAGAGCCCCTGTTCACACTGTATTTCTGGCCCTCCGTACCTGCACGTGCAGCTCCTTGTCCAGCTGGCTGATCCCCTGCGCTAGTTTGGCCAGCTGCTCCGCAATGATGGCATTATGGATGGCTTGGGCGGTGTACGTCTTCACGTCGAAGTCTTCCGAGGAGAAGTCTGCGTAGCACTCTGCAAGTGAGAGCAAAGGCTGCAATGAACATAACTGCCGGTCTGACACGTTAACATTAAACCACCGTAACAGACTGGAAAGGCGTGAAATTCATTATCACGTTTCTCATAGATTAAATTAAGACGAATTACGCGAGAGAATATAAAACGCTCAAATACACTTTACTTTTAAGAAAACACTAAAAGACTATCGTACTTATAACAGCAATGCTAGAGAACAGGATTATATCTAACAATGTCTTCTGACACGCGAGGTTTCCCCTCTCACAAACGTCGGTACTTCGCTGAAGACCTGTTTTAGTGGTTTTAATATCCAGTAACTTTCTGACCATTTCTAAGGACTGGCGAGCGTGTTTCACTGCGTTTTTTACTTTTTATTATAACGCGGGATTAAATGTCATACTACTGTCAACCGGACGGCTGCAGTAATGCGAAATAAAACTACCCCACGGATAGTTTAGAGGAAATATGCAAGTTTCGTCCATAAACAGAAAAAAAGGACTGTTTGTGGGAGTAAAACACCTAATTCAGCTAACATTGCTAAAGATCAGGACAAACACGTAGCTGCTTAACGCTGACCTTGCCTGAAGCTTGGGGGAACGAGAGAGAGAAGGCATTGCAATTCTGAAGCATGAAAACAAAAATAGGCAGGCTTACCATCTTTAAGAAGTGCATTTGTAGAAATATCGCCTTTGCTTCCTTCCATGTTGGCGACTGGCCGGTGACGCACAAACCCTGCGCCCGTCGGTCTGACGTCACACCAAGAGGTACACGTGGAAACGCGGAATAATTCAAAAGAAACATAATTTCACTTTTAATTAAAATATTAATAATGAATTTAACCAGACTTATTTTGGAATGCATTTGCGTTTTTTAAGAGGTCAGTGGGTCAAAGGGGAAAGGTTATCCCGGTACTTGGTCACGTAATGAACCCCATGCCAGGAGGATGTTCTATTGAATCTTTCCTGAAACGCATCAAATAAAACAAACAAACAAAAAAAAATAACACACTGGGGCTGGTTCTGCCATTTATATTTGATGCGAAGAAGCTCTGGCGTGGAAGTAACAGAAGATGGATTTAGTTTTTGAAAGGAAAAGCCGGCATCCATTATCCAGAAGTAACTATATTTCTATGCGTTTCTGAAGTGTTTTATCTTTAAATACGACCTGCTAAACATATCCTTCGACGGAAAAGAATCAGAAGAGACCGATAATGGGACGCCTGGATGTTTGATTGTAACATTTGTCTGGACCAGCTTCTCGTGGTACTTCTCAGTGGTCCATGCTTTCGGGGTTTGAGTTGCATCGCTGTCGGGCGGGAGTACAAACATGGATTCAAACTCAAAAAACATCATGGACATGTTTGAAAAAGGCAAAGTAGTTAAAATCTGCGCCCCGATGGTTCGTTATTCCAAGTAAGTGCGTGGAAATTCGGTTTTTTTTCATATGCCAAATGTGCGTGGCGTGCGGCGAAATCATCCATCATATGTGACTATTTGCAGGCTGGCGTTCAGGTCCCTGGTGAGGAAATACGACTGCGATGTTTGCTTTACTCCTATGATCATTGCAGCCGACTTCATGCGATCAGCCAAAGCAAGAGACAGTGAATTTACAACCAATCAAGGTAAGGCTCCAATTACAGGAACAAAAGCGGAGTCAGAAATCATATTAAAAACCGTGTAATATTTAAAAACCGTTATCTAGTGGAATCGATGCTTTATAGAAACCTTTGGCTTTTACTGTCTCACTCCTCAGCGGATCGCCCACTGGTCGTGCAGTTTGCAGCTAAAGACCCCCAGACACTGGCTGATGCCGCCAGCGCGGTGGCCCCCTTCTCTGATGGCGTGGACCTCAACTGCGGCTGTCCTCAGAGGTAGACATACCCCAACGACCGACTATTGGCTGGGTAAAACCAAACTAAGGGCATGGATTTGGGTGTAGATGATACGAGCATGCCCCTACCAACGTGGGCGTAAATTATGAGATTTGGGGGTTGTAATAATCAAAACCAGACAATACAACCCCATGGACCCTCTTAAACCAGTGGAAACCTCAACCCCACCCCCCATGCTTAACCTGAAGTTGTGCCCTTGTGTACCAATATTAGGAATATTGTGTGTACTTAGAAGGGTGGGCATTCAGCGCTGAGAAGATTGTTGAGAAGATTGCAGCACAGTTGCTACATAAAACACTGTAGATATATGTATATTTAATTATTGTACAATCATAATAAAGATTCTGATTCTGAAGATTGATCATGAGGGCTGCTGATGGTTTGATAGAGATGATTAATCTACCTCAGTTAGCAAAATGTGTTTTTCCTTTTCCCCAGATGGGCCATGGCAGAAGGGTATGGTGCATGCCTGATAAACGAGCCCGAGCTGGTGAGGGACATGATACAGCAGGTCCGATCCCGGGTGGAGAACCCCAAATACAGCGTCTCTATCAAAATACGGTGAGAGCTGACTGCATTTTACAGAGAAGCGTCAGCAGCGCCAGAATCCTCATCAATTTAGCCCCTGTGTAATTAAAACGGTACTTTTAAATGGGAAGCGATTTAAGTCACTAATTAGTTGTACTGGCCCTAAAGCATTTTTGTTATTGGCATTCTGAGCGATTTATTTTATGAGCCTTCCCGAGCATGGGCTTCTGCTTCTTCACTTAGGATCCACAAGGACCTCAGGCGGACCGTGGACTTGTGCCAAAAGGCTGAGATGGCCGGGGTGTCCTGGGTGACCGTCCACGGCCGGACCGCAGAGGAGAGACACCAGCCCGTCCACTACGACGCCATAAGGACCATCAAGGACAGTGTCTCCATCCCAGTGATCGCCAACGGGGATGTGAAGAGCCTCAAAGATGTGGAGTCTATCTACTTGCGCACCGGGGTCGATGGTAAATGGAAGTTTAATAGGTCAGACCTGGAATAATAGGGATGGTCTGTCCCGCATCAGGGGTATGGGGACAGTAAGCAATATACATTATAGAGGATGATCTGTCACCCCTCACCAATCCCTTATTGGTAACTCAGCCATGCAGTACTAGTACCTGAGCTGCCCCCTTCACAGTGGTCTGCTTGTGATGTTATATCTGCCTCATCACTGTGGGCACACAAGTACCCAGGAGGTTTTTAGTGTAGTTGGTGTTCACTTCAAACTTATAGCCATTTTCTACTGCTAAGCATGGGTGATGTCATTCGTAAAGTCTAGGAAATGTCACCTGCTAAGGTGGTCTGTACCTGTCGTTCAGGTGTGATGGCGGCCCGGGGTCTGCTGGCCAACCCCGCCCTGTTCGCTGGCTATGAGAACACGCCGCTGGAGTGCGTGTGGGACTGGGTGGATGTTGCCCTGGAGCACGGCACGCCCTTCACCTGTTTTCACCATCACCTGATCTACATGCTGGAGCACGTCAGCTCGCCAGCAGAGAGGAGGGTGTTCAATGCTCTGTCCAGCACCTCGGCCGTCATCGACTACCTCCGCCACACCTACGGCTCCTGACTGCCACATGCTCCCTGCTTTTAAAGCCTACACTGGTTTTATTTAATAAAAATGTCTTTGAATTCAGAGGAGACAATCAGTCGTCATTCTCAGTGTCCCAATTTTGCATTGGTATGTTTATATTTAAACATATTGCATCGCTAATATTTAAAGAACCTTAAACAAGCTTCTGTATCTTAGTCGGCTCCAGTACCTGATATGATGCTTTGTGCCATTTGAACACTACAGCTTGGGGTCATAACTCTGATTTAGTCAGTCAACCGCTGTCCGTCCGGCATTTTCCTGTGTTAAGGGCACAACAGTGGTGCGACTACTTTGCTGACCACAAGATTTGAACAGCAACCTTGCATTGACAGGCACTCAGGCCTCACCTGCAGAGTGTCTTGTGCATTTGGAATATATATAAACAGTGCACTGCGTTTTCTGTCAGCCATTGCGAACCATAAGGTACTCTAAACGAGGTTTCCTGACCTCTTGATGTTTGCCAACTGGACTACGTCCTATATATATTTTTCACAGGCCGCTAAAACTGGGGAACGGGGGACACCAGCAGTCTGATTGCTGATCTCTGAAATGTAACATTTTTCATTTTTCCCCAGATGTGAACAACACACAAATGTATACAGTTTATTGTTGGAAGTTGCCCAAACACCTCAGTGTTCTGCGGCCCTTTCTAAACCATCATGTCTGGATCCTGCATCCATAGCACCACCATCACTACTAACCTAAGACCCACAGCAATCTATCCTGGATGTTTTTCCATCTCTGTCTTCCGTCTCATTTCTACTTTGGAAGTAAATAAAACTCATCTCCATGTACCATGTGTTTGGCCACACTCCTAATGCTCACCACTTAGCATTTCTCATCTACCCACTTCCCAACACACAAAGACAAGAAAATAAAACCCTAGGTCGTTTACTGCTACCGAATACCAATTTTTCCGTCAGGTATGTTGTATTGGAAGACATCAGTAGTTCACCCCCTCCCCCCACCAAAATAACGCCCTCTCTTCCATTACTGCATCTCCCTAACCCCCCACCCCCTCCTCCCTGCTCTTAAATAGGCATGTATCACACCTCAAAAGAGCTATCTCTGAGCCATAATTATGTTCCCAGTACCTCACCTTCGCCCTGCTGGGCAGATCAGGCCATTTCCAGCATACGCCGTGATTCCCCTGTCCTGGTGTGACTGCTGCACCACTCCTGCTGCTCCCCATTGTACCTAAGCAGCCTCCCTTCCCTCTGTCCTCAGACAAGCCTGTGACATCATTAGACGTCAACATCTTTTCATGGAAATGCAGGACGTCAAAGGTATAACAATGGAGTACGGGCCACCTCCCCAGCTCCTCCTAGGCGTCCTGGATTGCCCCCCACCCCCTCCCCAGCCTGCATAGCGTCCCTCGGGTCCCTCACCCCCTCCTATAACATCTGTCATCGCTGCTCTCCAGATTCCACTTGCCTGTACCTCTGTATACACATCTTGATCCACATCACCGCAGTCAGGCCAGAAACATCCAGCAGAACCTGTGCAAGATGGAGATTTCTGCACGTGATAGTTATCATGTTTCATTAGAACGCATGGCCCTGTAAACCATCTTGAAAGAAAAAAAGCTTCTGCCAAATTAATCAATGTCAATATTTTGTTTGTGATTTTCCTGCTGATGACAAAGTATCTGCTCACTTCTGCGAGTCGCCCAGACACCTTCGACAACCTTTGAGTCACCTGCGAAATTCTCATCCTGAAAGTCATCTCCACACTCTGAAGGGCAATGTCAACCAAGACCAAACATGCAGGCCTTCACTGAGCACACAGCAAAAAGGTCCATCACATAAACCCATAGTAACCCAATTAAAAGTACATTTTTAAATCAAGAACATGTGCTGACAAGTGACACCGCTTTCTGTAAAACAATATGCACATTAACAAAATATTTCAGTTTTATTAAAACAATATTGTGCATCTCATAAAATCTACACAAGTCCAGTACAAATATATAATTTATGTTCTATGAAATCGTTCAACTTGGCCAGTGTTCCCATCATGCTTTGCATGGTTTGGGATGAAAAGAAAATGGGAATGTCCAGAAGTCAGAGCCTGGTCTCCCGGTCTGGGTCGTAGTCCGAGTTGCGTATGAGCTGGTCACAGTTTAGGGAACTGTTCTCATCCTTGGTCAGTGACTCCAGCTCTGTCCCTCCATTCACCATGCCTGGATTTTTCTCCTCCGCCTTGACTTGTCTCCGGAGCAGCACAAAGCCCATGACACACAGGATGAAGGACACAGTGCGCAGGCCCAGAGTCAGGCCCAGGTACACGATCCTGAGGCAAGGGGGACAAGGAGCACAGGCTCAGCAGGAGGGTGCCACCCCAGGCTGAGGACCAGGGTTCCATTCCCTCTGCACCACTCAAAGCCCAGAGGAAGAGTTACAATGTGTGTGTGCCCCCTGGGCTTCGAGCACACAACCTTTGCGCTGTTAGCACAATGCTCTGCTTGTTGAGGTTTACCACCTACATAAACTGGGAATAAAATTAGGCAAGAGAAGGTTTGCGGTCAGGGAGCAGGGTCAGCCGGGATTCAAACCCACAACTTACTAGACGTGCTTCTTAAGGTTGATGTGCTTCTTGAAGGGCAGTGTTCTGTGGGGGGGGCATACCTGTACGCCGAGGTGTCATAGATCCTACACGCGCCTCTCCCCCCGCACCTCTTGTGGCCCCACTTCAAACAGGTGGCATCGATGACTGCCCCAAAGTAGATGGGGGCGGGTATTCCCGCTGTCGGAGGGGCAGAGGGACACACCCTTAGCAGGCAGTGGGGAGGGATGGGGACCTCCCCGGCGTTTTTAACTCAGGGCAGCTTCACTAGCTGTTTTTAATCATTTGCAAAAATTCTCCCTAAATCCTAGATTCCAAGTTAGACCTTAAGCAGAATAACTAAAACATCAGAAAGAGCTGCAAAATCAGGCTAAATCTGCAGGCCGTATGACACCGATGGTGACGATGTGTGAGTCGTCCGGCTCTCTAGCTAACTAATGTGCGATCAAAGAAAAGTCAACCAACAAAGCTCTAGGTTGGGCCTGGACCCAATGTCCTGCTGGTGCTACAGATCAGAATTAGAATCAGGTTTATCTGCTGATGCAATTTCACACATACAGGGAATTTGTCTCTGGTTTGTCTCACCACCAACATTGCAGTGTGATGTAATTATGCAATTACTGCCAATTAGGGTTATTCGTTCTGTGCACGCGACAATAAGCAGTAGACAGAACACATGTGGAATGCACTCCCAGATTCCGCAGGGTTACGCAAATGCTGCCACTCTGCAGGCTTCACAGGACTCACCCAGCGTTCGAGTTGTCAAAGTGTGGAACCCCAGCGCTAAGGATTTCAGTTCTGGCTTTATACACCTGAGAAAAAAAACGCAGCAGAAAGGAAGTTCAGGGACATTAAACGTTGGAAGCTCTGGGAGCTCACGCTAGATTTACTGCACTACTCGGCAAATAGGTGACCTCTATTGGCAGAGATGGGCACTGCAATGCCTGAACATCATTGTATAAACAAGACGCACTTGATTGGGTGATTTAAATCACAGGATTATGCTGACAACAACAGAGGAATGCAGAGTTTTATTAAAAAGGAGAGAGATGGGATGTTTGGATGAGGTCAGCTGATCAATCTTTTATGAACTGGAGAAATCAGTCACTGCAAATTTGCACAAATTTTTCTGCTATCAAATTATTGTGTACCAAGATATAATGTCTAGACAATGTTACAGTATTAAACATTAGATACTGCCCAGAAACTAGTGTCGCGTAAGACTGTGGCGGTAAAACTTGCTGGCTCATTTTACCGCCGCTGAATAGCGGAGCAACATGTTTCCGGGATACGGCACGTCATTCGCGGGTGGCAGGGAGCGGCTGTCACTTGACGGGAGACTCAGAACTTCCAGAAGAGGTGGGATGGCTGCACCTGATAAGCAACATGTAGCCTGGTGTCCCGCCCAGGGAGATGATGAAGGAACTGAAGACTGAGAGTGCCAGGAAGTAGGGGAATATGCGCTCGCACCCATCTCGGCGCTGGCAGTGGCCCACGGTGGCAGAGAGATTCCCGGGTGCGGAGCCTGCCACAGACAGGCACTGACACTGGTTAAACACCTAGGGCAGGATGGAGGGGGGGGTGGGGGGTGGAAGGTTTAGCATCCCAGTAACGATCTACAAGTGTAGAAGATGAAGCAGAAATACAAATTACAGCTAAAATGAAGTCATTGAGCCATTGTTCTCACTGTGTTCTTTCCTGATCCGCTGGACAGGCGGCAGCCGGCCAGACACGGCGAGATGTAGGTGATGCCGTTCTCTCCGCACACTGGGTCCCAGTCCTTCCCGGAACACAGGCAGGCAGAGTTGCAGTCTGTGAACTGGGAGGCCTCCTGAGATGCCAACATGTCCCCTCTGTTTGTGTTTAAATCACAGGGAAATTCTGTTTGCAAATCTATCCCTTACCAAAATGTTTAAAGACATTTTAGAAATATTTTTTTCAGTGTATACTTTATTTTACTCAAGCAGAAGTACCATAAGATTGAAAACACTCACAACTTCAAATGCATTTTCCAAATATATTTTCTCTTTAGCTACAAGAACAGAAGGTTGCAGTTTCAAAGCTCAGCAGCCAAATCCCACCCTCTGGGCCAGGTTTGGGGCTGTGTGTCATGTGTTATTAGCTACTTAAGATGCTGACGTTGTTGTAGTAGTGGGATTCTTAGTTCCTGGCCTTGTGTAAAAAACTTGAGTGATTCAGGTTCTGATATCAGTCATCATAAATGACATCATCACCAGCCTAACATATGGTGCGATGCTCCTTCACCATGGGACACCTGGCACCTTCTACCATATTCAAGATCATTTGCCACAGACGACGTGTCATTGCTGTGGACACACCCCTTGTAGGACACTGTTATCCCAGCCACCTTGGAGTTCTCACAGCCCATGGCGAAGAAAAAGAGGGACAGGAAGTAGCCCAGCAGCGAGGTGCCAAAAGCAAACTTGGCGGCTCCCATTATGTCCAGCCTCAGCTTCTTCATGACCACACCCCCCAGGAACATGCCAAGGGCCACGGCAGGGATGTTGATGAGGCCTATAACGGCGTGGATGAGGCATGGTTACACGCACGCTCTGGATCGGGATGAGGCAGTCACAACAACCGCATGCCAGCAAGATCAAAGGCCTGAACTTCTCATCCATATGAAAGTGATGAGACCCGATTCTCATTCACAAGGGTGAAGGCGGGCATTCCCTTTGATGTCAGGAGAGTAGGAAACACACAATGTCTGTCCAGCACTATCCAAAGGACAAATTCCTCAGTACAAAACTACACTTCATCAAGCCATCTGTGTTACCTCCGCTTTCATATCAATCTCTTGTTTAACCTCAGATGGTGTTTTTCCACGGGCATACAGGAACCGAGCCCGACCCCAGCTGTACCACGAAGTGACTCTAGTTACAATGCGGTTCCTGCCCGCTTCGGTTTTCCACTGCAGAAGGGTCGGCTCGGTACTAGTAATGAATGATATATAGAATATGGCATTTTTCCTTCAGATAATCCATGCATTTCGACAAAGATCACTGATATCTCTGTGCATTTCGACAAAGATCACTGATATCTCTGTGCATTTCGACAAAGATCACTGATATCTCTGTGCATTTCGACCGATCAGGTAGTGTTGACACAGCCAGCTTGATTTAGTTATGCTTTCAGCCCTGCAAGTAAGCAGGGCTACATCAGTTCGCGGTACAGTGTGGTTCTTGGGGGCAATGGAGAAGCACCAAGAGTGAGAACACAGCACTTTTACATTCCTATCTTATGGGGAACGACAATTCAAGTGTCTGTGGCAAGTGAACACTATCGTACTAATGTACCAAAAGAAAATATTTATCAAGCACAGATGGCAGTAGTGACACTAGTTGACAGCAGCATGGATTTGGTTACATACCCATCAGAAAGTTGGCTTTCGATGCTGATTGCCCGTAATGCTCCTCAATGTACTTTGGCTTGTACGTCACCATCCCAATGAGGGAGTTGAACTGGATGATTGTCACACACAGATACAAGAAGTAGACTTGGTTTCCCAGGAGATTTTTCAATGAAGGCAGAAACTCTGGAAAACAGTACTTGACTTTGTCAGCAGAGATTCTGTTTCTGCTGAAAAGTCTTCTTTAGGATGTACTGAAATGACGGCGCTCATTTTGGTATTCATGCAAATGTCATAAATGGAAATAAGGTACTCGGGGGCATCGGAGGGCCATGGGTTCCCTAGCAGGACTGGGGGCCCCAGCACTCAACAGGTGTTGTTGAATATGTTACGTAAAATTGAAAGGGGTGACATTGATTAGGGATCTTTGCCCCTGAACATACTGCAGTGATCCTGCCTTGCTTTCAGAAGGTCGTCACCTAATCCCCCAATCAGGGCACAGAACCGGTCATGGCGGTCCTGTACCTTTTGCCATCTCCGGCAAGTTGGCTGGCTCCTCTGGCCTATACTTGCGCTCAACGCACATGGAGTCCCCAATGAAGCACGACTTCTCCGGGGCACCCCCAGAGGGGTGCCGCTTCCCTGGCCTGGCCAGCGACTTTGGCAGGAACCAGAATGGGACAGCCGAGAGGAGGGTGATGACCCCCGCAATGAGGTAGCCCAACCACCACGCCCCCACCCAGCGGGTGTCACCTGGGGAAATGGTGATGCTCTCTGTAGCAGGAGTAAGAGTTGCTTAGATGAGGAGGGGAAACAAAGAGTGAAGCAGTAAACAGACACAATACTCAGCTTAGTGCCAAGCTTATATTGGTGAGGGAGGTGGGAGTGATGGTGGTGTTTCACAGATTGCTAATTGCTAGATGCTGACTTGACACTACTACCGACCTTTCTCAGCAAGCATCACAGCGGTGATCCCACAATGATGCTTAATAACACCAGTGTCTAAGCAGTTGTGTTTCTCATCAGTGCTGCTATGTGTCTCTTCTAGATATCCAAGAGCAGGGGTAGCCAATCTTATCTGCAAAGAGCCGGTGTGTATGCAGGTTTTTGGGATAACCTGTAGGTCAGCTGTTCAAACCCAGGTGTGAGGACTCTCTCAGTCAATCAACCCTCTAATTAGGGAGTTGCAGCAAAAACCCACATACACACCGTCCCTTTGCGGATAAGATTGGCTACCTCTGTTCAACAGTAATTATAATTACAGGCTGCTGTGAATTGTGGGGCTTGGAGGCAAATTAAAACTGAAGATTTGCTTTGCACAGAAATACTGACTGACTGAATGAGTGTACGGGCTGAATGGTGTGATTATGATTCGGATACATGAAACAGCAATGATCTAGCGATGAGTCAGTTGGCAGAAATAAGTCACAGTCGTCAGGTAATAGAGTCAGAATCAGAAAGCCCTACAAAGCCATCCTTAGAGTCAGAATCAGAAAGCCCTACAAAGCCATCCTTAGAGTCAGGCATCAGTACAGTGAGTCATGAGGGTCCACATCAGTTTGCTCACCCATATCTACAAATCCAATGTCCACATATATCTTAGCGCACAGAGACCCCAGGAGGTACCCAAATATCGGGCCTATGATGGAGACCGTCTGCACGCAGCCTGAAACAGAGAAGAGAAGATGAAGAGTAGAGATGAGAAGAAGGGAAGAGAAGAGAAGAGGATATGTGAACTTCTCAGCTGGCATTGAGTGAACATCACTAAGCAACCCAGCATTTCCTGAAAAGGTCTGGTTGCTTTTCCTAGACATATCTACCATAACACTGCAATGGAGATCATCAAGACTCCCATTGTGTTCACCATCACACAATGATCAAGGATATCAAGGAGTGGCAGTCTTGACTAGTGGTTATAATTAACAAATATTATTAGCTAATAATGATTGGAAGCATTTCTCATTAGAAGTTGGAAGGATGAGGATGATGCGGAGGATTCATTACCAATGTAGAAGGCTGCGTCTTCCTGCCGAGTGTGGTCATCGATGTATGAGATTCCCAGCGGCTGGACGGGAGTTTCGCCGATTCCACGCAACATGTTCCCCAGGAGAACATAAATCCACATGGAGAGGCTGGACTCTCGTTCACAGCCCGGCACGGAGGGATGGATGTTAGCAGAGTACCTCCTCCCCAGAAGGCCATCTGAAATTGGGTTTGCAACGTCTGTGTATTCTTGGATACTTTGTTGCCAAGGTTTTGTTTCGCTTGACATTTGACAACTGTTCTAACATTACTTGTATCTATATAATCAATGTCATAACACAGAGTGTAAGAAAACATTGTTAATATTTTACAAAAGTCTTTGCCAACCTGGCTCTAAATTCATGGTCAATTTGAATTTGAGAGGGATTACAGGGGTTCAGATTTGACAGTCCCTGTCCGGATCCCCATTACCCCATTGCTGCTGTGACCCTTCACCTGCACTCCCCACCGTTGAAAGCCCATCTCTCGTTGTCGGAGGATCAGGAGAACTTGCGGGACACGGGGTGAGGTTACTGGTCGAGTTCATTGAAGATCTAATGGAAGTTTCGAACTTATAGCTGTATGAGAATGAGTGAGGAGAGAATGAATTATAAAGAAACTCTGTAGTCTATTATGGGCATGCAAGAAATGTTATAGAACTAATTTTGTTTTCCACAGTGAATTCTAAGAATTATTTGCTACTACATTTTGCTTCCTGAAACAGCAGCCTAAAATGTCATAATGGACACAAAACCTAAGTGACATAGTAAGTCCAAACTGTGAACCTAAAGTGAGCATATTAACTTTACTGTCTATTTACTTTCTTTAGCATTCGCTTTGATCTAGAAATACAGGCAAGGAGGATTAGAGCCAAGGGTCTGCCAGCTTCACTACAGCAATGGACATGACGGTTGTTGCTGAATTTTGATATGATTACCTTTGCTGACCAATGGAATTGAGCCTATAACCTCCTGGCAGCGATACACTGAGCTACATATTCACCTGACAGAGGTGTACACATGGGCAGGGCAAAAGGGATACTGGCCTCAGAAGAAAGCTGATTGGCCCCTGGACTGTCCCTTCCCCTGTCATTTACTTATTGAAAACATACCATTGGCTAAAGATAAGATTGGCCCCTCCGTTTGAATTTTATGCCTCCCACCTTAAAAAAAAAAATCCTAGAATCGCCCTTGTTGCCCCAGCAATGGGGTCAAATAAAGTCGAAGCACGTTATATATAAAAGAAATTAAAGAAATACATTCAGGGAAGGATGTAATTCCCCATTTACCGTCCAATGATGAAATGAGGCATGGCCATGAGGAAGGTGCCGATGGACATGAGCAAGCAGCCGACCGCGATGATCTTAGGCCGGTGCAGCTTGGCGCCAAAGTAGCTCACGAAGGCGATGACCAGCAGGTTGCCTGTGGGGGTGACACAAAGGTACATGTTTCAGGCCCAGGGGACCCAAACCAGGAACAAAACCGCAAGCCTTCTGGGAAATCCAAAGAGCCAGGGAACAGCGCACAGTCGGACGGCATCAAGAGCTAAAGGAAGATGAGCTATGTAGCCTGGAAGCTGGGACAGCCTTACTCCACACTTCCTACAGAAATCATGCCTGCTGATGGTTGTGCTTGACTTGCAAAACCAGCGCAAACGGCTCTGAACAGAGCTGAGTCTCTGACTTTATTTTCCACTCAAAGTCCAGTGTGTACTGGGGGCAGCTGAGGGCCGCTAACAAGGTGAGGTCCAAAAATGGAGGGAAAGCCTTGCTGTGCTGTGTTTATGGTCTCCTACTGGCACCGCCGAATGGCCTTCAAGCTTATCAGAAATCAGCCTGCGACCAAAGGCTCAAAGAGGCTTTTATAACTTAAGATGCAGGACGAAACATCCAGAAGCTGGACTGAAAGGTCGGACAGGGTCGAGGGACTCTGCTTATATGGTTCATCGCAGAGTCCAGGTGATTACCTGAAGTACTGGAGAAACTCAGGGTAAGAATCAAGCTTCCAAGCTTTGGCAAGGACGATGGACCAACAGATAGACAGACAGACAGACAGAGAGAGAGAGACAGACTGACAAAGAGAGACAGATAGGAAGAGAGAGCAAGAGGGACCTTTACTCACTTAGCAAAGTCCCAAATCTAAGTGAGCTTCTGGAACACAGGTACTAGACAGTTCATCACCAACTTTGGATTGAAATGTCATTTTGTAATGATATGTTCTTCAGGTTAAGCAGGTTCTGTGTTGAAGTTCCCCAAAAAAGGTTTATCTGAAGTAAGGATTACTTCTGTTCAAGTGTGTCCTTCCAAGGTGGTGAGTGTCCAGCACCATGGACTTTCAGGAGAATTCTATCAGTTAAATAGTCAAACATGTGGAGGATTGACACGTTTGATTCAATCTTGCACATGCCCCTTATATCGCTAAGATTGCCAAACAGTGTACCTCTACCTGGTGTCTCACTAGTCGCACAGGAGCAACAATGGACACATTGACAAAATCCTACAAAAATTAGCTGCTATGCCGCTGAAGCACGTACAGGTTGTTTAAAATTAGTTGTACAAGGATCATCAGTGATAAAAATACCACGATTCATGGCTAACATGATGCCACTCACCTATTTCAAAGCTACCGTCGATGATTCCTATTAAGTAACTCGGAATATCGAACCTCCTCTCCAGCTGAGTAATTGTACTCTTCAGATAGCTCCCGGAGAGGGCCTTGGAAAAATAGGCAAAGGACAAAGCAGCCAGGAACATCTAGAAAGACAGGAGTGGAGGGGAACAAAACAGAGGTGGTTCAACAGTTGACACGCCGGTGCACGTTATTCCACATCAGATAGCTGCACTTACGCCAGCCTCCATCTCCTTATGCTTTGTTGGCCACTCAAAAGCCCAGCGCTCGCTATTTTCTGTGGCCTTCCTGTACGAGATAATTGATCAGGAGGACATCGGGGGGCACGACAGATAGAGGGATGCAGAAAAAAAAAATAGAGAATGGAGAAGCAGAGGCGTTGGGTATCCATAGGCTAGGTGACGGAGACCAGAAGCCCAACTGGGATGAGGTTAGTTTTACCTGGCCAATTCAGATGGGATAAGAGACGTGTGTTATTTCTCCAAATTACCAGAGACTGGACAGATAAAAACTAATCCAACCCCAATGTTCACACCAGAATGAGCGCATCTAAAAAGCAAATGACAGCAGAATTGTCATATTGGGTGACCTGTCCCTTTAACATATTAATCAAACATACAACCATATAGTAGCTTGCGGCAGAAGAGGCCGCTGATGTAGGCTGTCAGGCATTTATGTGGAAAACTCAGGACTCATTGAAGTTCTCAAGTTAGCAGATAAATGCCGTTTGGGCTTAACTATGATTGCTGAAAGGGGTCTGTGTTCACTGAAATATAGAAAGTAATTCACTCCTGAATTTATACTGCAGTCTTGTAACAACTACAGATACGTTTGATTCTAAATGGATTAAAATTATAGACCTTGTTGGTAATTGCTTCAATTACATTACGTCCCCAGGCAAAACTAATCCTGTCCAAATAAGGTTTAAAGATCGATGGGACAGTTTCATGAGTTTCACACGCAGAGTCTCAGTGCTGGAGGGGGGTAAGGCCTCATCCATTCCATTAGGTAATAATTATTGTAGTACAGTTATTGCAGATCCCAGCCCCCCATCCCTGTCTGTGGAGCTCTTCATGGGTTTGGTGCTCATCCCCTTATGCTGAACCTGACCCAAGCCCAGACTCCAACCGGAGACCCAAACGAGTAAAGTCTGTCTCCACCAAAAAGCCTCTTTTTTTGGTGTTTACCAGTTGCACTTTGTCAGCCTAGTCCTCAGCTGGTCCCAGTTGTCTAATGGACGTCTCACTGCCCCAGCCCCCATAACATGGCTCTGTTCAGGATCCCAGGCCACCACTCTTGCACAGTACACATTTAAACATTTGGGTCACCTCTGGGAGTAAAAGGGGTGTAAATGGCAGGAATGGAATAAGGAGACCTTCAGTCTTTCTCCACAGCAGGGAGTTTCACTCCTGCACATCTTCAAAGACCCTCAAGTCTTCGGTGTTGCCCACAGAGCACACGTGAGAGAGGTAACCATGGAAACTCATGTTTTCCAATCAGGATAACAATAGTGGCGTAATTTTCATAATAGGCCGGGTGCTGGATCACGAGGCCCAGCACGCTGGGGTACTCTGTAATTGAATCTGGCTCTTAACAGTGAGAAATCAGAGCGGGCCTCTGAGCACACCTAGACTTTGAGCGCAACATGTATAATGCGCACACAGAGAGCAGGCCTCCGAGCATACTTACACATGAAGCGCAACGTGTATCATGCGCACACAGAGAGCAAGCCTCCGAGCATACCTACACATGGAGCGCAACATGTATCATGCACACATGGAGAGCAGACCTCCAAGCATACCTACACATGGAGCGCAACATGTATCATGCACACATGGAGAGCAGACCTCCAAGCATACCTACACATGGAGCGCAACATGTATCATGCGCACATGGAGAGCAGACCTCCAAGCACACCTACACATGGAGCGCAACATGTATCATGCGCACATGGAGAGCAGGCCTCCGAGCACATCTACACATGGAGCGCAACATGTATTTTAACCTCACTTTTCCCAAGAGGAACAACAGGTTGTTGTTCATTTGTGGAAAAGTGCATTCTTGACAAACACAAATGATCCAAGCCAGGCCAAACGATCCAAGCCAAGTCAGGCCAAACAATCCAAGCCATCTTGGACCCCCAGAAGTTTGTTTCTTCCCTACATAGGAGTTTTTTATTCCTCTCCTCTGTTGTCTTTCTCTGACATTTCATTCTCTCTTTCTGTTTTTACCTATTCTCTGTTTCATGTATTGTTATGTATAAATGATGCAGTAATGTATTACAACACACCCACGTGAAACACCTTGAAGTGACTCTGTTATGAAAGGCGCTATATAAAATATGTTTAACTGGATGGATGAATTGATGATGAAGATTGAGTGCTTTGGTGCAGAGTCGACATGGTATCCTGTACTTAGGGTTGCCAACTTTCTCAACACCAAATGAGGGACATTTTGTTGCAGGTGCGCGCAGAGCAGCTGACCAACAATAACGGAAATCGCAAGGTTTCATTCTATAAAACTACACATTTCACAGTGTAAAAGGACAAACCACTAGTGGCCAGTGCACACACGCACACCAACAGCCGTGTCTCATAGCAACGTTTGCATGAGTTCTGCCATGCATATAGTAGTCCATTATTGGCTGACGAGGCTGTGATTAAAATACGGCACTGGAGCTGCCCCTGAAGGGACAAATCAAAATCACCCATATTTCAGGTTGTCCCGGACAATTCGGGATGGTTAGCAACCCTACCTGTAGTTCGGGGCCTTGAACTCACACCTTTCCTCTCCTGCCAAAAAAACAATTATCCTTGGTAATTCTACCCAGCCAAAGAGGTGCCCACAAAAAAATTAGTGTCTTGTTTTTGCAATTCTTCACAAAATCGTGGCCCCATTAGGACAAGTCATGATGCACTACCCTCTCGCATCGTGCATGGTCCCACCCACTGGAAAAGGTGTTAGGGTATGAGACAGCATACCAAGCTCCATCAGAGCCCCATTCAGCGTCACCGTCCCAGAGAGCTGGTCACTCAACCGCAGACAGTAGACACTTAGCTGAAATTGGAAGCAGATGGCAGATGATCGCCACTCTGATGTACGCACATCAGCTAAGAGGAGAATGAAATTTTATCTTTACTATTGCCTTCATTGAGACCTGTGCATGGCACTCCTAATTCAGAAGAATTTTCAGTTTCACAGCAACGCTAAATGGTAAATGGACTGCATTTATATAGCGCTTTTTTCTACTCTTACGAGTACCCAAAGCACTTTACAATTTATGCCTCACATTCACCCATCCACACTCACACTCACACACCGGTGGCGGAGGCTGCCATGCAAGGCGCCATCCTGCACACCGGGAACAATTTGGGGTTCAGTGTTTTGCTCTGTAAAATAACTTTGATGGGGACAGGAGGAACCAGGGTTCGAACCTGCAACCCTCCAGTTGCCAAAAGATAGCACTACCTCCTGCTCCACCATCTTCCCCATGTCTGGATTTAAGCCTTGTCTGGATTTCCTCCTGATACTACTCCCGCAATCTAAAGGCACACAGTTATAATAATCTGTGTCTCTACACTGTCCATTCTGTATGAAGGTGTCTGTGTATGCATGTGCTCTGCAATAGACTGGCATCGTGCAGGGTGTCACCCTGTCATGTGTTCTGTGCTGCCAAATATGGGGTCCAGGCCCCCACCCACCCTGACCATTATACAAGCAAGCCAGAGAGCAAGATGACTCTCCCACAGAATAGACTGCAACATGGCTAACATGATGAAACAGACACACACACACACACACACACACACACAGACACACACTCCCCTGTTTGGCTCCCATTGTGTGCCACGTCGGAAGAGCTCATCAGTAGCATTCCTCACAAATGGGAATCAGCAAAAAAACATTTTAAACACTAGATTTGACTTACATAAGCTGCACTATTGGATTTCCTGTTTACCTTTAAAAGGCCCAATTTTCCATTTTAAGCCTTAAGTTGATAAGTTAGCAAGTTGGGAGGGGGACAAGACTTTTTATTCAAAAGAGGAGACGTCGATCTCCAGTGCAGCAGCCCTTCTTGGTCATAGATATTACATATCTGATCATCCTGTTCGTTTACATGCAGACTTTCTTGAAACTGTTTTACACTTTCATCTGACTTCAGCTTTAATACAAAGAGACACTGTAAATGTTAAAAAGGCCTTTTTAAGGAACACTACAAGTGAAATACTGGTCTCATGTCCGTTCATCATTAATGAATCATGAAGCAAATTAAACCTAAAAAGTTACTCTATTTGTTACTATATCTGTTAATTCACCAAAGTTTTGTGGGTTATTGAATGAGCTACTGAGTGAATTACTGAAGAAACAAGTAATTTGTGACGTCCAGCTCCGTCCGATCCTCATGTGTGCCACGCCCACCTCGTTACCTCTCGTTCTCTCTGATCGTTCTCACCTATCTTGTGTTGCTGCATACCTGTCTTGTGCATTTAAGTCTGTGTCTGCGTAAGTTCCGGCAGACGTGGCATTGAAGTTTCCATGTGTTGGTGTCTCCGTGATCATTAAAAACCCCGTTTTCCTGAAATTCCCGGCTAAACTCTCCTGCTTTCTCCTCTCGCCGACCAACGCATGTAACATAATGAATAACAAGTGAAATACTTTTATGTTTATCATTAATGAATCATGACGCATCTTTTATCTGAAGTTCTTCATGGACTAAATTTGTTCATGATTTGCACTTTAGCAGTAACTTAAGTATTTGTGCCTCGTCAAGTAAAGTGCTACTAGACACTTTCTTGTTTACCGTCAGATGTTTATGTTGAAAATATACTTATTTCTGTAAAATAATGAAATTGCTGTGGCTGTAGGTGCTTATAATATCTGAACATCAGCATCATGATCCTGGTAACGGAATGAGTCATTAGGGAAGCTTAAGGCCCTGGAATACGATTAGGGTCTTAAAATCAAGCCACGGGAAGTTTTATAATCTGATATTGCTTAACTTGTTTTGTGTTACAGTTCCTCGTCACCTTTGCCCGTAATTTCTAAACCTGCCTAAACGCATTTGGTGAAGCAGTATTTCAGAACAAAAAGATATTAAACCAGCAGCGATTTTGGTGACTTATGGTAAATACAGCAGCGCACTCGGCTTTGGTATTGTGGTGTGCGCTCGGATAGAGAGACACGGATCCAGGAATGCGGGGAATCAAAGGCTTTACTGGGCAAAGCGAGGCAACAGTACAGGTAAGGGCAAGGCTAAGGCAGGGTCGTAGTACGGGTGTTGAGGTCGGAAGCCAGGGAGTCTCTCGTACAGGTAAGCACGGGACACGACCACACAGGGAGGGGAAGACAGAACGATCAGAATCGGGTGAGGGAAGTAGGTCAGGTACCGGAGCAGGGCTGTGGAAAGGGAAGAGGTGAGACAACGGGCTAACACCAGACAGACAGCACCGGGCAAGGAGCGAGGGGACACGAGAGACAAAGTAACGCTTGGCACGGCTCAATGACATTGGCTCAATACTTCGCAACGGGCTCCAGTCGGGAGGCCCGTCTTATAGGATGCGTGATTTGGCAGATGGCTACGCCTCTGCCGGGTCCCGCCTGTGTGGGCGTGACAGGTATTCATTGTATAAGTGAATTTGTATGATATTGTACTAATCGTGTCGAAAGAAACAACCTCTCTTTAATATACTGATCACACTATTCGGTTTGACGATTGTGGAAAAAATGAGCTCAGGGAAACCAAGCTAGTGCCCATTGGAGGGCCGGAAACTGACATCCGACCAGCCTCTGCGTCACTGGAGGGCCGGAAACCAACATTCAACCAGCCTCTGCATCCTATAGCCACTGTCAGACACAATTAATTTAACAGACACATTTATCTAGAGTGACACACAACAGAGAGCAGGGTCAGCTACTCTAAGGGTCTTCCTCAAGGGTCCAGTGGTGACATCACTCTCCAGACCTTTGGATTTGAACTTGCAACCTACTGATCACTGGCACTGCGTCCTAACCCGCTGTATCCCCGACAAGTGCTCTCTGTCCTACCTGCATGTGTATAATATGCTACCCTTTCATGCTTTCTTCTCTACCCCAGGAGACTCCTCTGGACAGCACATCTGCAATAACCCAAAGCCATAAGAACTGCAGTGGCACCAAATGTCCTTGTTCTCAGCTGCCGTGGACCTATTGGATCAAGTTCCAGCTGTGCTTTTTGCAGAGGGAACCCCAGACAGCAGTCACAGCTTTAGCTAATCAGCTTGTAGTCGCTACTGTCTTTCTTGTTGCTTTCCCCTTTACAAATTTTCGTTCGCACATTCGTATAGATTTTGAGTATCAACTGTTTGCCAGCTTCCTGATCAGGAAAAGTCTTCTAATCTTTGCTACTTGGGATGCTGACATCATCTCACAGCGAAAACAGAAGACAATGCAGAAGACAAACGCATTTTGCATTAAAACACTGAAACATTCCATGACATTGTTTCAGACTCATTAAAAAGAGACAGACACAACACAGAGGACAAACTCGTTCAGCGTTTTCGCACCAGTCGCACACAGCAGGGCTGAAGTCTCCAAACTGCATTCCTGAGTTTTACCGCTTAAGCAAATAATCTTGTTTTAAGCAGCTTTCCCATTATTGTCTAATGAACATTTGATCCAGTATGAGAACAAACCTTCCTTTATGACCTCATAAACGGAAGCCCCATCACAATGTCCAGATTTTTTTCAGCAAATTAGTTCAGAAGCTTTCAGCTTTAGAAAACAGAGGATTTTACAAAAGTGATGTTTTGTCACATCCATGACAGCAGGCAAAGTGCAGGCCTCCATTAAACAGCATAAAGCTTCTCAAACACCACAGTAGTGGTGTCCATACATTTACATATCTCAGAAATGAGAAAACTAGGGGCTTTTTGAGTGTGTGGCTGAATGAGATTCTGTGCTGGTATACCTTTGAAACATTCCACTGACTTTCAAGGTGAGAACATTTTCATGATATGAGGTTATATGTTTTCCAATGTCCACGTGATGGTTTTGGGGGGGATTTAGGCATGGTCAGTCTGAACTACAATCACCATGTCCTGGCCAAACCATCCCCCCCAAATCGGAGGCTCTGTTCAGGTGCTCACGTTTCACCCAACACGCCTTTCCTTCACTGTCAATCCCTGCTGATTGCGTCAGCTGGGTAGGGGATGGAGGACTAGTCCCAACCCCCCATTGTCCTGAAGAGGCCAGAAGAGGGTTTTTTTTTAATGCTCTGCTTCTCCAAGCGAGGCATCTGGGGTCGAATGGCCACAAAGTCCTGCTGCACCTGCTGGAAACCCTGGTGGGGGGGGGGCAATTCTGCATGATCAAGTGCTGACCACAATACTATTATATTAGAGGTCGAGGCTGGGGGGGGGTTGGGTGGTAGCAAAGTCTGTTATAACCAAGGAGCTAATTAAGTTAAGCTGCTTAGGGCAGCATATGGTTACCATAGTTACCATACATTTAATGGTTACTGGTTTAAGAAGCTCATGGCCCAGACCAGGGTTAAGGATGTGAGGAGACTTTTAGCTTTAGCTACGGATGAGCTTTCAGGCCCGGTCTGGTTAGCAGGAGCGCATGTGACAGGACAGAGGTCACTTATGAGAAAATACCCCTCAGCTTTTAATCGTTACCCAGATGCTAAACTGTTAGCCTCATTTCCAGGAAGAAGTGTCCAGTGAATATTAAAACTGAGCAACTTTTTGGGATGTTAACATCCCAGGAAATTATCCAAGTAATCCATGTCAGTAGTTCAAGCGTGAATAAACATAACCATACATTTCTTTAGAACATCCTCAGTTCGCCTATCCGGAGGCTGGACGCTAACCTGGGTCTGCCCATTAGTGAGGCACGTCACCAGCGGAGCTCAGCCAAAACCGCAAGCAGCAGAACAAAGTGGACATTGTTCATAGGGCTGGAAGGGGCTTCATAGTCCCGGTGTATGCTGGCTGGCCGTCGTGCAAGTGCTTCCCACAAACTGGTCAGGAGGCCACTCGCCAGCAGCAGCGGCACTCCGGTCTCCCAGTACAGCCACACCAGTTACTTGCACTTTCAGGGGAAAAACAGACACCTAAGACAAGCCCAGAGAGTGTCACGGGGGGGGGGGGCAGGGCTGCACTAAACCTAAGGGAAAAGTCTGTTTTTAAATTATATCACTTCTGGAAAGGTGACAAGGTTCACCGCGTAATACTCTCCTCCACTGTCATCTGACTTACTTTTCTTCCCTATTTCCTGTTTTTGACTTATTATATATAAGTGATGCAGGAAGGTATTACAACACATCCCAGTGTGAACCACCTTGTAGGGACTCTGTTGTGGAAGGCACTATATAAAAAACTGAATCGAATTTAAATTTAGGCACGTTCCTAAACTACAAAGAAATCTTAGGCCCTGTGGTTAGAAGTAGCTGTGGGGAGGGAACTGAACTTTTGTTTTTTGGGGAGTGGACAGGTACATCATTTCACAACTTTTAGGTTTTTTCTACATTTTTGACGTGACAACTCTGAAGACACACATTTCCAAGTCCAAGGATACAGTACTGAATGATCTGAATGCACAGATCAGAACATGGAAAACAAACAACAAATTCATGACCAGGAAAAAAAAAAAAACTAAAAATTATCCACCAATTAAATCATTCCAACATATGCATATAATTCTATTACCTGTCATGTACTGGAATAAGATCTGAATTTCATTCAGTCTAATTTCAACAATTGTATAATCGTATAATTCAATATGTATATAATGTCCAGCCCCCTTAATAATCTTATATAACACTTATGGGGGGGGGGGGTGTCTAAGGCTCTCCATAACAACCACCAAAACAGATGCCGGATTTATGTTCCTACTTGTGGTTTTTCAGGAGTTCGAACTCATCATTTACATTTGGATTTTATATTAAGCAAATCGCTGGTCAGTGGGTATGGCTGGCTCTGAACAATGGGCATCCGTTTACATCAGCGGATAATTCTCTGTTCTGATAGACCCTCTGTGTCGTCAACATGATCGCAAAAGCGTGACAAAAGAACTTAAGAAATGAAAGGCGGCTTGAAGCGATTTCGACTTACTTAAAATGGGTTGACATTAGTCAACAGCTTCTGGTCCATTGGTATACAATGACATCCTTCCAACCTAAGAGTGGCTGACCTGTTTTTAAACCTCAAAATTATGACTGAGTAAGCTGGTATTTTTGCAACAACGCCATCCATACAAAGTCCTGTTATGGCCCCACGCTTAGTGTGGAATGAGCCCTGCGTGTACCTTGAGCGAGGACCGCTGAGATGGCCGGCTCTTTGCAGATAGAGGTCCATTTCCTGGTATCTGCCTGTCTTCCCCATGCAGATCCATATTCCACAGACAGGGGGCGCTTTCCTTTAGCAGGACTCCTTAATGAGACTCCTGTATATTGATAGTGCTCTCCTGCAAATAGACAAATGATGCATGTAACCCTGCTCTCTTCACCAAATGAGGCACTTTTTCCAGCACAATACAAGCAACAGCGACTTACCTGTCTCTCTGGGAATGAGTACAGGATCCTTTTTTTTTTTTAAGAAAAAAACATTAGGACTTACATGGATTCCGGAATAACATGACAGGTATCACTTTACACCAAGTCTCACTTGTAACAAAATTACATCAATAAAAAAGTGTTGTAGTATAACTTGTTTATAATTGTCTATGGATGGCTTACAAAGGATAACCCAACTAATAACCTTAATATAAAGCTTTGATACATTATAGAGGTAATCATATTGTAAAGTGGTACCATGTGACAGTCTAACACGGTGGTTTTACTACACTAGAAAATTTACTTTAGCAATTTATGATTAGGATTCACTTTTGTAATCAGTCTCAAAATGGACTTCATAAGGTGTCTGTTTTTCCCCAATAGTATTTAAAGATGTGTAACATGGTAAAAATAAGAGCGTATGGCATGCGTTACATAACAAATGCTCGTTACATGCTCTTGTTAATTAGTACTATACTGCTTGAGTACAACTGAGCTCTTGTTGAGAATGACAGGCAGAGCTCGTATAAAGATACGAGGCAAAACAGATGCCAAAACAGGGCTTGCAGTGACATAACATTATCCTTATCTAGACCGAGTTTGTAAGTATCTCGGGGTTTTAAAGTGGCATTTTTGGATAAATTCTGAGTTAGTCTCTAGGGTCTTTTTTTTTTAAAAAAAAACTCAGTAACGTGAACCGCACTCCGGATGTTCCCTGCAATTAAATATAGGGGTGTTAAACTGCAGTCCTGGGGGGCTACAGCCGGTGTAGCTTAGTTCTTTCCCAGTTCCACCACAAATGTTTCAGCTTAAGAGCTGTGTGGAAATTAGCACAAGAAGCTGAATCAGGTGTGTTAAATGAGGGGAAACCCAGAAATGTGCAGGGCTCCGGCCCCCCAGGACTGCAGTTTGACAACCGTGACGATAAAACGCCGACAAGTTCCGGAGCTTATTAATAGTATGTAGCCTAAACCCCACAGAAAAACATAAGACGCTGTCTACAGTAGAATTTGAGCCAATTTGAAATATGAAACCGCAATATCCGTTTGGTTTCCTTTGAAAATGGAGATAAGAAATGCAAAGGGATTATTGACGTGGGGAACTGCGCTTGTGAGTGATTATACAGTATGACCCATATCCCACCAAGCACATGTGTAAGTCCACATACGTCAAAATGCAAAACAAACAATTTACGATGTACGACCCCCACTTGAACTTTACATTGTTATTTATGGGTACAGGTTTAACTAAACGCGTTTGTTAACTTAATCGAAAATGACGTAAACTATAAGAAAGCGACAAACAGACTGAAGTCATGACGACGAGCCCCGTATCCCTGACCACGCGCACTCTGCCCAATTAGTTCATGCATTTTAATTACGTCCTCAGACATCGTGCAGTTAACAAATGACCATCATGCATAAACAGGGTCTTTCCTGGGAATGTAAGCAAAGCATTGACACTGTACTAAAATAACGGCGTACATCATTATACAATGTTTGTTGTGCCCAGTAGGGGTAACCAAGCGTTATATTTCAGTGCATCAATTAATAACCTGGCTGTTAATTACAATTGAGTAGTGACAATACCGTAAACACAGAGGTGTAATTGCAATCTATCTTGGTGTAGAGGTTGAAGAAACGCAAATCAAATTTGGAAATGACACCTAAAAATAACAACAGGTTAAAAGCACGTTTTTGACTGATCGTTGGCAACAGATTTCTGCGATTTTGCTGCAAATTAATAATGTGTGCCCTCGTGAGAGCTCCTGTAAATCAATTTACACTTAAAAACAAAAAAGGACCCTCTTCCAAAACACACTGAAATGAAAATGATAACTTACCTCAGGCGGTGGTATTTATAGAGAGATTTTTTTTTTTTAAAAAAAAAAGCTTGTATACTTTCGCTCCTGATAGGTTATGTAATAAAGACTCGCTGATGGACGCGTTATTGCAGTAAACGCAGTTGCATGATGTCCAGATCTTCAGAGAAAACTTTCATTTCAAGGGCGATGGGGAGAAAGGCAGACCTGCAAGGTTCCTTCTGAATATTGTGACAGAAGAATCGGAGTCACTGGCGATTATTTGTTTTTGCGAAAAAAATTCATACGACGCGTCCGGTAATTGAGCGCTTGACGTCAAACGGCTGGGTTTGGGAAGCGCTTCCCCGGGAAGCAGCACCGTTCACAGCCTCGTTTGCTGCATGCAAGGCGCGTGGAAAATCGGCAGGAGCATGTGATGCTGCTCCGGGGAGGGCGAGTGACGCTTCTCGCTAAATCCGCCAGGAATCGAATTTATCCGCCGCAAATGACTCTAGTGAGAAAGTGCGGGCAACTTCATAATCACGCGGCACGCCGCAGGCTATTTATTACTGGGAGAGGAAATGCACAAACAAAAGGCGTTTCTTAAACTTAAAATAGGATCGTGCAACAGCAGCGACAATAGCGGGACTGTCACTGACAGGTTGATCCCCGCGGCTGTAATCGTGTAACAAACTGATTGTTTACGCGATTAATGTAATTAATCGCTTCAGTGTTTCGTGATATGGTTGTCTACATTTATGGCATCAAGGGTCCACGTTATTAATTAAAATCATTTTTAGTTTTTTTTTTCCCTTTGGTCAGCAATTACTGCACTGAATCAAAAACAAAATCACAAGAATAGCATACTCGGGAAATTGAACAGCCCGGCCCTTCGTTTTGGCAAAGTCTAGAGGGGCGTTACACATTTTATAATTATGAATAGATAATGTGTACAATGACATGCATTTGCGCTTAAAGAACAAACCGAGAAATTCCAACGAACAGCGATGTCACGCGCACAAACCAAGTAGTCACAATATAGCTCGGCCACAAATGACACTGGCTTAAATGGGATACGGACTACATTGCAGAGTTATAACATTAAAAAGCAAACACAGTGGATGGAAGCACTACAGGTCACGTCATAAATGATGGATTCCTTGAGCCTGTTTACTCATGTATGCATCACCTGGGAGATGAATCTGCATGAGGTTCTTTGCGCTTCCAGTTGCCATGGAGATGGCCAGCTGTATACATGCTAATATGCTAATATTGATTTCCCCGTGAAGGTGATATTTGACTGGTATTCTCAATGTGTGTGTGTCTACGTATGTGTTTGTGTGTGTGTGTGTCTATACGCACACAAGAATGGTCTACAAACACCTAGGAGAAGCCATTGTACAAAAGTGTTTCTTTTTATGGATTGTTCTAAAGAAAAACACAAATGTAAGTGTTGCAGATCTATTGTCTTTGACTTCAAATAAGTGAATTTCACTGCTGATTCTGTGAGGTAGGCAGGATTTTAGTGACTAATGCTGTAATAAATACATGTCATTCATTTTCTCAGTTCTACATAAATATACAGGCACAGCTGTACACAGTACACAGCAATATAGAGACCACAGCACAGTTTCTCAATTTATGGGTGTCATCTGTGAATCATACATTTCTTTTGCAAACTGCAGTCTAGTTCTTCTCGGTTTCTCATTAATGAAGGGCTTCTTCCTTGCTTTATGGGACTTCAATCCTGCTTCTAGGAGTCTGATATGAACGGTCCTAGCAAAGCACTTCACACCTGCCGACTCTTCTCTACAGAATTGTTTTAAATTAGCCACACTGGAGGGTTTTTAACTATGAACTGCCTATTTAAAGTCCTGGCCCAGCATCTCGATGGGGTTCGAGTCAGGATTTTGAATAGGCCACTGCAAAACCTTACGTTAGGTTTTTTGCTCCAGTCGCTCAGAGGTGGACTTGTTCTTATGCTTCGGATCATTGTCCTGCTGCATGACCCCATTGCTCTTCAGCTTCAGATCACCGACGTTCTTCATTAGTACTTTTTGGTAGACAGAGTTCAGGTCCAGAAAGTACAAATCCAGACCAAGACTTTGTTTCAACCAACAACTTGATTACTCTGTGACTGTGACGCAATTCAGGGCCCGAAGCTGCAAAGCATCCCCACACCATCTCCACCATGTCTGGCTGTGGCCATGATGCTCTTTGTGTCGAAGCTGTGTTACTTTTACGCCACATGTAGCAGGTCCAGCTCTTCCAGACAGCACTGCTTTTCATCCGTCTGTCTGCAGAAGATTCTCCTAGAAGTGTGGGGGGTAATCGAGTGGCTTTGACGAACCTTCGTGTTCCTCTTAGTTAGAAATGGTTTCTACCTTGTATTTCTCACATGGACACCATCTCTGCCAGTGTCTTTCTAATGGTGGAATCATGAATGCAGACAATATCTGACCTGAGAGAAGCCTGCAGTTCCGTAGATGCTTGACTGTGGTCCGCTGTGACGTTCTTGATGAGTTTTCTCTGCGCTCTCAGAGTAATTCTGCTGGGCCAGCCACTACTGAGCAGATCTGCCACTGTTCCTAGTGTTTTTTCCATTTGAAGATAATGGATCTCACTGTGGTTTGCTGGAGTCCAGGGGTTTTACTGAAGGCTTTGTATCCCTTTGCTGCCTGATATATTTCAATAATTTTCTTCCCCAGGCCTTTAAGAAGTTTTTTTCAGTCAAAGCATGATGTGACCCGGTATCCAGTCCTTTATCCTCATATTTCTGCAATAGTTTTATTTAAACGGGGTTGTCAGCAATCATGCTTAGGTGGGTCTGATTTAATTTAGCCCATTAACAATTAGATTTGCTTCATTATTTGATTAAGTGACTAAGGGGGCAGTTTCCTTGTCACATGGTTGATATGGGCGTCTGGGAATTTTCCTTCAATGAATGAAATGGTCTTTTAAAAATTGTGTGTTGTGTTTACTCAGCTTGTCCTTTGTATTAAATTTGTTTGGAGCTCAGAAACAATTGTTAGTCAGTTTTTTCCCCCCGTTCCAGGGGAAATCATTTAAACAGCAAACAATTTTGCAGTGAAAAACAGTAGTCAGTAATTTACCAGCTGAATATCCATCCATCCATCCATTTTCCAAACCGATTATCCTACTGGGTCGTGAGGGGTCCGGAGCCTCTCCCGGAAGCAACAGGCCCAGCTGAACATGTTAAATGAAAATAAATCTTGCCTTTTATGTAAGAGAATGTCCAGCTTTCATGAAAAAATAACAGCATTCACACAGATGTGAAACAATACTGCATCTTCACAAATTCTCACAGCCTACTGTGAACAAAGGGGCCTGAATACAGAAAACAGGAAATCACGGAAAGCGCAGCGCAGGATTGCCCATCCGAGTCTGTGATGTGCTGGGACAGCCATGCAGCCGGAGTATCTCCACAGCATCGTGGGATGGCTGCCCTTGCTTTACACAGGTTCCTCAGCGTCGCACACATTTCCTCAACATGAGTATGGAGTACAGAAAGACACACTTTTCCAAAAGGCTGGGTGCAATAAACAGAGTACAGACGCTCCTCTACTTACGAACTTTCAACTTATGAACTTTAAGACATACGAACAATGAGGACTGTAAGTCCAAATTGTGTTCCTTGGGCTCCTGTTTCCTGTCAGCAACATTTTTTTTTTGCACGCCAATTCTGCCTAATACAACTTCTGGCCGCTACTCCTGCCACGCAGCAGTGCAGGTGTGTGTACTCCGAGCATCCTAGTTCTTTGTACTTGCATAAATCCTTAAATGATGTTGAGTAATGACTTATGAAAATTTCAAGTTGCGAATGGCCATTCGGAACGTATCTCGTTCGTAAGTAGAGGAGCGTCTGTATATCCAATTCTCCTCTGCATCTTTTGTGTGCTGCTCACCACAATGTGTTTTCTCCCAAATTGATCATTTTAAAGATCTGTTCAACCAGCAGTTGACTTCTCCTTTCTGCAAAACTGCATAACTCCTAAAGAGGGGAAAAAACATGCTTTTTTTTGCCCTTGGTAAAAAAAGGTAAACATAAAACTGCAAGAAAATCAAAGTCTCCAAACGCAGACTGTCAAACATAAAAATGAAAAGCCCCGACTGAAAAGCAAAGAAATGGTGTGAAAGACATGGTCAGATATTGGTCTGAGATATGACCTCCTCGCTCTCCATGTGACAGCCGGGCTTATGAAGAAGACCCCAAATGAACCCTGCCAGTTGCTTTGATCGATTGAAGCAAATAAACAGAGGAAAATGATGTGACCTATTCTACGGAATCTGAACAATGGCATTGTTCTTATTGCCCATTTATATATATACAATACCATCAGAATAATGCTGATATTCTCGTTTTCCATTTAAATAATCCTCTGATAGCACCTCTGATTCAGTCACATGGGAAAAATACACAGCGAAGGACCATGAGGGGGTCAGAACAAAGCAGGTAGATGACAAAACAACATAGGAACAGCCATAGCAGCAGCCAGCACACAATAAAGAACAAGGGTAGAAGGGTATATGCAGAAGACGAGGGTAGGACCAGGGACAGGTGTTGGCCAATAACAATCAACCAAACACTAGAGCTGGGAACAACAAGACACAGGTGAGGGTCATAATCACAAAGGATTCAAACACTTGGAAAGGGGTGACTAGTGACACCTGTTGGCCACTGATCCTGGCAAATA
>JABFEA020000067.1:35222080-35237227 GCA_019775915.2 Cyphomyrus plagiostoma
CCCCCCCCCCCCAGTACTCCAGCGTGGAACTCAGCTATTAGATAATGATCTGATTTCAGACTCTAATTAGATCGCTTGCTTTCCTCTCGACTCTACTGTCCGCTGGCGTGATGTCACAGGTCGCACAGGGTCACCCCGTGCAACCTCACCGCTAGGACCCTGAAAAAGCAGCATCCGCTAAACCCCCCTCCCCGGCTCGGATTATCCAATCAGGTGTCACGTGTCTCCCCCACCGCAGCCCATCTTCAGCCAATGGGGGGGATCTTCCGCCTGGACGGTGATTTCAGACAGGAGTACATCAGTCAGGGCAGGGCATCTGTTTTTATATCCCTGGCATAAATGACGACATTCTTCTTTACCATGAGCAGATCCATTAAATTCTCAGCCTCCATTCTCATGTTTACACCCCGCGACCAACAGCGCCCCTCGTTGTTCACATATGGAGAGGGTTTTAAGTTTCCTGAGTTAACTTACTTAACGACCTTCTGTTAAAATAATTAAGTAAAAATTAAGCTCAGAAGAGGCCTGGTGATTGTATCCAGTCATTCATTCTTACATTAAACCTAGATCCACAGCCACACTGAGTTGTGGCTTAAGTCTTTATTCTAATTTCCATTAATGGAGATCAGGTCCAAATGCTGATGGTTTGTATTTTATCCAAAGCCCTCTGGAGCTCCACAGCAAACATCTTCATTAGCGACATACTCATTTTAATTGCTTTACTGTGCCTATGAACCAATGGCATTTATTATCCCAGCTGGTAGAGCACTACGTTTTAATTTTTCTTCCTAAATATTCTTTTAAATTTTCCCACCGATTTTCTCAGAAATGGCTAATCAAGTATAAACTGCAGTGAGCTTGCCCACTTAGGGGCGGAGTCATAAGCCACCATGTGGCCCACACAGGGTCAGAGCAACCAGCCACCATCTGGCCCACACAGGGTCAGAGAAACCAGCCACCATCTGGCCCACACAGGGTCGGAGAAACCAGCCACCATCTGGCCCACACAGGGTCGGAGAAACCAGCCACCATGTGGCCCACACAGGGTCGGAGCAACCAGCCACCATGTGGCCCACACAGGGTCGGAGCAACCAGCCACCATCTCACCCGCTCAGGGGCGGAGCCATCAGCCATCATCTCGCCTGCTTTGGGGCGGAGCCATCAGCCACCATCTTGGCCGCATAGGGGGCGGAGCCACCATCTTGCCTGCTTTGGGGTGGAGCCATCAGCCACCATCTTGCCGGCATAAGGGCAGAGCCACCATCTCGCCTGCTTTGGGGCGGAGCCATCAGCCACCATCTTGCCCACATGGGGCGGAGCCACCATCTCGCCCACACAGTGTCGAAGCCACCAGCCACCATCCCACCCGCTCAGGGGCGGAGCCGTCAGCCATCATCTCGCCTTCTTTGGGGCAGAGCCATCAGCCATCATCTTGCCCGCATAGGGGCGGAGCCACCATCTTGCCCACACAGGGTCGGAGCAACCAGCCACTATTTCTCCCACTCCATAGGAGTTTCTCCAGCAACATGTCATGTGACACACCTTGGGAGCCTGTGGGAAAGCTGCTGACACTGAGGTGTGACGTGGAGCAGCCAAGAGCCCAATCTACCCCTCCTCAATCTTCTCCATTTCCTGACCACGGATGAAGAACTCCACAGCCGAGGTTAGGAACTCGTCATGACTAACGAGGCCCAGAATGGACGACAGTGTTCCACTCCATTTCAGCCTGGATTCCTGCCACTCCGTAATGAAGTGACCAAAATCCGGTCCAAAGCGACGGGTCCCAGCAAGCGGAAGGTGGTGAGACATGGGAGGAATTCCCCGCTGGTGGACCGGCGCTGCGGTAGGGCTGGAGTTGGGGTGCGAGTTGGCATTACCCGCACCTGGGGGTTTGCCCCCTGACAGCGTGGCACTGGGCGACTTCACCTCTGAATGGCTGGCACAACTCCAGCTCTGCTTCATTGGTTTGCCCCAATAGGCCTATTCTCACAATGGACGCAAATTTATTGTTGCCAGTTACAGCTCTTTTTAGTCGGTGCAAATCCATTCCTAAAATTCATATTAGAACAATGCTACTACCACTGATCTGCCGGAAGGTCACCGGTTCAAATCCCAGTAGAGTGTCAGTAGAGTGATGTCACTGATGGCCCCTGATCAATGCTGTTAGACCCCAATTGTTCCAGAGACTGTCTGACCCTGCTCTCTCAATTGTACCAGAACCCAGAGTTTTTCCAAAAAACCCCACCAGTTATTTTATGAACTCTCTCCCATTTTCATTTTCCTAAACTGACATTCCAAATACAATCATGCCCCTGCCCCCCCCAATCAGACCGCCATAAGAATCCATCTCTTGCCCCGTCAGTGAATGCCGCAGGTCTGAGCTGAGGTGCAATTCCACGTACCATCTGCAGGTGGAGTTTTCATTTACTGGCAGAAAGCTTGAAAGAAAAAAAAAAACGTGTAAACAGAAAAGGAGCGCCTGTTTGACGTCACTGACAGCTGTGTGAACTTCTGAGCCACTAGGAATGAATACATTTAAAAATAAATAGAAAAGAAGCGGCAAAATCCACTTCTAGTGCTGCACAGGGTTTTGCACAGGAAGTTACAGTCAGTCAGCATGAGTAGAACGACACATACTTCCTGGGCCAGACCTCTGCTGGAGAAAAATCTGCTCGCCATACCGCGAACAAATGTTTATCTTGGTTGGGTGAAAGCATAGCTGGGTCAACCCCCCAAGGAAAACATTCAACATACAGCTGACATAATTTTCAATGGGTTCCTCTAATGCGCTCAGACGCAAAGCAGGGTGTTTGCCTGCCATTAGAGACTTCTGGGTCAGTCGATGTGCATGAGTCCGCGATTAACAGGAGACGTCAAATGGTTAAGGCTTCTATAATCGAGCTTCAGTTCACTTTATGTCGGAGGAGATGTATGTAGGGGGGCGGGACTACTTGCTCCAGCTGAAAGCTGATTGGCCCTTAGAGTGTCTTCTCCCAGGTCACTCACTGATTCAAAATACTGTATACTATTGGCTAATGCAAAGGGTGGCCTATCTATATGAATTATGACCTCATTTGAAAAAGTTCTAGAGTTGGCCCTGAAGGTGGGGCTGCATGACTTATAGGCAAAGGTGTAGCAAAGTTGCAAGCAACAGTATTCTTTATAGCGTGATTGCTCCTCATTTGGCTGCTTCCAAAATAACCCCCCAGCCCAAGACAGGGAGAATCATGTTTTTGTTATGCCGCAGCAATGTGAAGGGGCAACTTTTGTATTTTTTTATGCCTGTGATGTCTGTGATGGAAAACACAACAGTACTCCATCATCCAAACAAAGGAGGATGGTCTAATTTTCACAGAAAGTATGCATTTGCATCTGATTTGGGATGGGGGGGGACAAAGTATGATTCCCTGTGCGGCCGAGCCTGAAGCTGCACGCGACGCGACGTTCATTCCAGCCAAGACTCAGCTTCCACTCCGTCCATAAAAACAGACGGGGCCATCTGAAGCACAGCTTCAGCACGTGTGGCATCAGGACCAACCGCAAGAGGCCAAAGAACGCAAACCCCCCTAGTGAAGACCTCACGTAATAAAAGAATGATAAACTTATGGAAACGGAAATGCAATTTTACGTCGTAATGAGACATAAGTAGCTACGTTTTACACAGAAATGCCCCGCTCCTTTTAAAACGTTGATCTGTATATGAGACCATTGTGTGCGTAAAGGGTCGAACTGCAGCATAAACACGGCTGCCCCCCCCCCCCGCCAGTAAATAGCCCTCCCAGGAGTGCAGGTACAGCCCCCCCTGAAATGGCAAAAGCAGCGCTTAGCTCCTGACCGTGTTGTCTAATGTTTAACACATTTGCCCTGAGCTGTGTCTATGTGGGTCATTTACGTCATAGCTGTCGCTGCGGTGGGCCTGGTAGGGCGATGGCGGGGGGGGGGGGGCAGCAGGGGGATCCAGGCCCTCCCCTCCGCTTCACATCAGCGTTGCTATCTGAGAGTAGCGTCTCTTCTCCATCCTCACAGGCTCCACCCCAAATCGTCACCTCATTACCAATCAGGATAAATTCCCCATCATGATATGCAAAAAAAAAAAAAATCCCTTTTTGTGGTGCTGAAATTATGTACATCTAGTGCGCTAACAAGCGCAGAAAACTGGGTTAATTGACATGTCCCTGCACGCACATGATCCTGCTTAAAATGTACACAGTGCGTCAAACAGGGAGTTATGCTGACAGGCCATTACAGCAAACACTGTACCGCGCCATGCGCCACAGGGGCACCCATGCAGGGGAACTGTGTGGAAATTCAGTCTACAGATTCATTAATGAACATCCCCAGCTCCTACAGAAGTGGAATTCTAATCCACACATGGGAACATGTGCTTTTCTTACTTAGAGATTTACCACGTGGCCCAGGAAGCCTCTGACGTCCCAGCGCCTCCTCTGTTGTGTATATGTGCGGCAGTAATGTTTCCACTGCAGTGTTTCCCAATCCAATCCTCAGTCACGCGCAGACATTCCACATTTTTGCTCCCTCCCAGCTCCCGGTAGGTCCGATAGGGAGAAAAAACGTGCACTGTCTGTTAGGGAGCCAGGAGGGAGCAAAAACCTGGCCTGTCCGTGGGTCCTCGAGAACCAGACTGGGAAACATTCCTTCACAGGTCTATTCCCGCAGAGTTCTGGGACGGCAGTGACATCAGAAAGTGCTCACACGTAAAACAGGCTTTTAAAACATTTAGCCAGCAATTAAGAGAGGGGATCCATGAATGAATACCAAATCCATACTGAATGAACATATCTGCAGATTGCCGAGCTGTAATTACAGCTACCCAGACATAAATCATGCTGCACTGGGCAGGGCGTCAGGAAAACTAATTAATCACACTGTGGTGAAGACCCGAATTACATCTTATTCAGGAGAAAAACCGAATGATTTACAACTTTATGTTGAAATAAATAGTATGGGCTGACATTTGTAATATCTGAGTTTTATAAGACAGAAAGCTAAATGCTTGGGCCGGTGGTGCTTTTTTCTCTGGACACAGGTGATTTATTTAGTGGGTTTTAGTGGAAGACCTTGAGCCAGGTGTCCTCACATCTTAGGCATGGACCTCTCCTGAGGGACCCAAAGCAGGACTATAACCCTACACCCATCCAGAAGAGCTTGCAAACCTGGATAGGCATTTGGGTGTAACGGGTAAAAGTCCCAGCAGAAGATAAATGTGCTGCATTACTTCAACGAAGGGGGGGGGGGGGCTCTTTTTAATTTGTTGTCTTAGGAAAAGATAAAGTTCATATTGGGTGCTAGTTGCAACATTGGGCATGGTCCGTGCTATCACTGGAAAGTTCTGGAAAACCTAATGTTACGCAGTGTGCTTACCATGAATTCATGTAAACACTGCTCCGGTTTCGTGGACAGCGTCGGCTCAGATCCCAGTCACCACAGCATACCCCCCCCCCCCACAGAGGGAACCTGTTTACCTCTCGCACAGCCCAGCAATACCAGTAGCCGCTAAACCGCTGAGTCTTCCTACTCCTGGCAGTTATTAAGACTTCACAAGGTTTGCTTAAAACAGGTTTGTTTCCTCAATCAGCCTCTTCACAGCTATGGTAGTGGCTCAAGGTCTTCGGATACGGGAAGAATCGTTAACTGAATTCCAATCTCCGGAAGACTCCCCCCACCCCCACCCCCCTGACCCCCCATCTTGGGTTCCAGCTCACACCTCCCTCCCAGCCTACAGTACACAACCAAAACGCAGCACCCGCCACACGTTCCACTGGCATGATCCAGCAGAAGGCTCTGGAAGCCTTCAGCATCTCCTGCACCTGGTAGTAACAGAAACAGGCCAACAACTGGCCCCCAGGGTAAACTAATGCATAAAATCTGCTGTGGGGATCCCGCACAGAGACAGCAGTGATACGGGAGACACTCAGTGATTCTCCGTAGCCTTGAAGCAGGAAACGGACAAAACTTAGGATGCTGTCCTGACACTCCTGCCACACCCCCCGCCTGCAGGCTTCAGTTCCCCCCACCCTCAAGTCTAACAACCCCCTTGTTCTCCACCAGGGCTGGAGGACAGGCAGACAGGGGGCAGATCTGTCCCTATGGGAGGTTTGTTTATCTCCCAGCTCAACAGCAGCTCAGGGGAAGAGAAACCAGCACGGTGATGGAGGGGAGGCGGCTCTCCGAGGTGGAGGCCCAGCTGGACCGTGTAACGTGGAGCCTGCGATGCAGGGGGCGGAGCTGGCGATGCAGGGGGCGGAGCTGGCAATACCGGGGGCGGAGCCTGCGTGGCCCCTCTCCTTCTTATGATCCTGGCAGGCACAGAGGAGGTCCTGCTGGATTTCAGTGAGAGGGTAATCCTCCACTGAGCCAGCAGGACTGGGACAGGACCACCCAGTGTGGTTTATGTACAGGACCACCCCCCCCCCACATAAAGGGACAAACTGGGATGTGTTAAACCAGTAAAACCTTTCTATGTAATATAATATGTTCCACAAAACATTTTGCAATTATCCAGACATTCTGGATGTCTGTGTGCATGTGTGTGTGTGTCTGTGTGTTGTTGTTGTAATTATTACATTATGGGGATCAGATTTCACTACAGTGTGATTAAAAACCTGTAACTTTTTACCTTCTGGGGACTTTTCTGGGGGTTTTCGGTCCTGACAAAGGAAAACTCAATTTTATAAAAATCTGAGACGCTACTCTCAGATAGCAACCAAAAAACTAAAAATGCTCAATGTCCAAAGAAGAAGCAGCACCTTGGTGACAGTGTGAGGCAGTGTGACATGGACCACGACCGCAGCCCGTGAGGCAGTGTGACATGGACCACGAACGCAGCCTATGAGGCAGTGCGACATGAAGACCACGACCGCAGCCCGTGAGGCAGTGTGACATGGACCACGACCGCAGCCCGTGAGGCAGTGTGACATGGACCACGACCGCAGCCTGATTCAGTGTGACATGAATACCATGACCGCAGCCTGTAAGGCAGTGTGACATGGACCACGACCGCAGCCTGTAAGGCAGTGTGACATGGACCACGACCGCAGCCTGTAAGGCAGTGTGACATGGACCACGACCGTAGCCCATGAGGCAGTGTGACATGGACCACGACCGCAGCCTGTAAGGCAGTGTGACATGGACCACGACCGCAGCCTGTAAGGCAGTGTGACATGGACCACAACCACAGCCCGTGAGGCAGTGTGACATGGACCACGACCGCAGCCCAGGGTGTCCCACCACAAACTCCTGAGGGCGACGTTAGAGCCTCAGCCCTCACTGGGCTTCCCCGAGCAGCTGTTGCCATGGGGGGGCTGGATCCCAGTCCTCTTGCCCAGCGACTCAGAGATGTCCAAAATCCTCTGTTTATTGTGAAAATCAGACCATATTTGGAATACCCCCCGTTCCCTTCGCCTGCCCTTCCCCGGAATCGGTTGCTAAGCACTGAGGATACGTCTCTGTGGACGTCGGGACAGACAGGCCGAGGAAATGAGAGCAGAGCATTCCAGCCCAGCCCCAGGTGTGAATGGGCACCATTCTAACGTACCCCTGGTATGACAAACCCCGAGAAAGTCGCCCGCTCCCCCCATTGATTTAAGCACGACTAGTGGACGCCATTACTCAAAACAAGGGAAGTTTACAATACCGCGTCGTGACCCCCCACCCTCACATCAAAGACGCCCATGTTCACTGCAGCTGAGGCAACAGTCACTGCAACCTTTGACCTGCAGCGCTCCAATTGCATTCCGGTGCGGGGAAGAGGGGGAAAAACATCTTAATGAGAGAGAAATGAAAAAACTGGCCGAACTCGAAGATGAGAATGGTGGTGGGGGGCCTATCTAACGCAGACTCACGGTCGAGGCAATCAGGCTATAGATTCTGGCAGGCAAAGTGACACCCCCTACCCAAAGGGCATCATGGGTGTCACGTAACTGTTTACAGATTGGATTACCTCCTTTGCCCACACCCACCCTGCTGGGGGATTCAAGAACCCTCCCCCCAGAGAATAGGTCAGCCTCCACCTCTGACCGACTCTAGAGGAAGTGCCTAAACATGGGGGGGTTGAGGTCTTTCTTACGCTGAAGGTATCCTGGTATGACCCCTTTCCACTCAGGTTCAGCCACATGGGAACGATAATGGGGGTCATGGACAGGAACGCGCTTTACGTCACTGTGAGCAAAGGGGGTGGGGGTCCCATAAAACAGGGCAGTTGGAGAGCACAAATGAGCAATCTGGACAGGAGGAGTGCAGATGGGAGGACAGGGGAGGGAGTTCCCAGAAGCCAGGTCACTGCTCTGCTCCCCACGAGCTCCCACAGAGCTTTTGAGTTCTGCCCAGTCTAAACAGTACCAGGGGCCACAGCCACCATGAATGTTAGGGGTAGGGTTATGTTAAGCTTAGGGTTATGTTAATACATAGACATTCAACAAGCACTTTATTGGGTGGATATAGCCAGTAGTGAGTAAGACCTACACACTTTCCCCTCCAGAATGACCACTTCAAGGACTGAAGAGTTGCACATTCAGAGCAGAACGTCTGCACACCCCTGCTGTTATTTTTGCACACGTGGCGTTCCTGTTAGCCGGCCGTCTCTCCTCTGACCTCTCCCATTAACACGGTGTTTTTGGCCCAAGAAATGTCACGGACTGGATGTTCTCTGTGAACTCTAGACACTGTAGTGCAGTGCAACTGCTGCTCGTCCTCAGGCACTGGAACCACAAAGTGCGGCACCAACAATCCCCCAAGTGGGAAGGCGCTCATCCCGCCGTCTTGGCGGTAAATGAACCTCGCGCCCCAGCCAGTGCAGTGCGCTGTGTGTATTCAGTTACAGCCACACGCATCTCTGTCTGCAGCATCACGCTGTTTGCATTAAACAGCAGCTGTAGCTAATAAAGCAGCCACACAGTGTATGGACAGTGTAAAGACATGATATGCAGACAGCAGACCCATTCAACTCCCTGCCACTCATCCTGGCTGGCAGCTCCTCATACTGCGTAAATAGGTATACAGAAGCGAGAGAGATTCACCGTGCAAATAGATCTACAGAAAGAGAGCAGATTCATTGAGTAAATAGATACACAGAAAAAGAGCAGATTCATTATGTAAATAGATATACAGAAAGAGAACAGATTTGCCGTGCAAAGAGATCTACAGAAAAAGAGCAGATTCATTGAGTAAACAGATAAAGAAAAAGAGCAGATTCATCGTGTAAATAGATATATAGAAAGAGAACAGATTTGCTGTGCAAACAGATCTACAGAAAGAGAGCAGATTCATTGAGTAAATAGATACAAAGAAAAAGAGCAGATTCATTGTGTAAATAGATATACAGAAAGAGAGCAGATTAGCGGCAAACGTGTTTTTCTGCTGGAGTCTGCTCCTCTGACATCAGCATGCAGTTCCGGCGGCCTCATTAGGCGCTGAGGACGCAGCTGCCGGGGGCCTCGCCGGCTCCTCGCTGACGCCATTAGATCACCATAATGGGTGCCCCCTCCCCGGCTTGCCCTGCCCCACCCCGGCCCCACAGGGCTGCACAGGCCAACCGGGTCGATTCGCAGGCCAGACACCAGTTCAGATGCCAATAAACAGTAGATTTATGCTGCCCCCCTCCAACAAACAGCTGGACACTAGGGCACGAACATGCACACAGCTCACAATGTGTGCAAACACACACTCATATACACATGCAGACCACTTGATGCATCTATGCATAAATCAGCACATGGCCTCATCGCTACTGGTGGAGGGTGTGTTAGGATCAGGCCTCGTGATTCGTCCATGCCAGGGCCATCCCTGGCGCCCTGGCGAATGACATGCACCTTCACATGTCTGAGAAAAACTTGTGGCTGGTCACATGGGTCGGGGCGGGCTTACGTCATCATGGCATGGTAAGAATAAAGGATATTTTAAACCACCTGACCTGTCAATCACAGGCTGACCCGATGGGAAATGACAGACAACAGACGCTAAACCCACCCACCACAGGTTTCCAGCCCTCATTAATCTCATCATGACTTTGGTGCCTTTGATTGGCCATGAATTTGCCTGCACCTGCTCCCTCCATCCCCCAGCACCAGCACAACAGTCAGAAAAAGAGTGCAGAAATTTTCTAAGAAGTTTTAATCAAGAACAAACCAGCACGACAGTGATGCAAACAACAAACATATGAAGTGAAGAGCTATGACATTCTGACTGTTTCTCATAGCCCATTGGATGCTAAAGAAGGAAAGATCTCCAAGGGACGTATTGATGATTTATTATTATTGTGTAATTCAGTAAATTCCCCCTAGTGTCCTTTTCTGGGTCTACAACCTAAAACACACAAAGATCTCAGGAGGCAGGGGTGTGAAAACAAGACAGACCAGTGTTCCGTCACGGAAAACCGCATCAGGCTGGGATCGGGCTGGGATCCTACAGCCCTCTCCAAGAATGCTTAGAACACGGTTCGCTCTGCTCCATCATCCACCCGTCTGTTCCATATCCCAGAAAAACTCTGACAGGACGTCCATGTTCTGGAGTCTTCCAAGACTTTGTTTTAAGAGGGACAGTGCGGCACGGATCGGGTGCTCTACACGAGCAAACGTTATGTGAGAAAAAGCAGGAGAGCATGGAGAAGAGGGAGAGGCCACACAATAACGTAACGTTATTACAAAATAACATAAGCACACATGTACGGCAATCTGGGGAGAACACCTGGAGCGGGGAAGCTGGTGGGGGGGCGGGGGCCCCCCCCCAAGTAAGTGGGACGCCGGCTTCCTCCACCGCCGAGGTCGAGTGCTTCGGGACGGGTGTTAAAAATTACCTCCCCGGGCAGGGTCTGCGCTGGGTCTCCATGGTGACGGGGAGAGCAGACTGACGTCAGAGGGCGGTATTATGTGATTACTCACAGCGGCGGGGGCGAAATGAGACAGTGCAGGATCCCATTAGTCAGTGAGAGACGGACGTGTATGGGGGGGGGATACTCAGGCGACTTCCTGCTAGAACAGGAACCCTGTGCAGGCCATACTAAATACACATACATACACACACACATCTCTTCTCGGGTTCCTAACCCGTCCCACAATACAGTGCTTATATGTCGAATGGCATGACCCCACCCATCCTTCGCAGGCACGGTGGGGCTGGGGGTGTGGGGGGGTGCGCGGCGACCAGCTTGGCACAAGTTAAATCATCAGAAAGCCCATTACTGGGTGGGAGAGGCAGAGGCTTGGCAGGCGAGAGTGCGTCATGTGCCTTCCATGACATCAGAGGGCACCCTTCTGGCAGCCAGCCAACCTGCTCGTGCCCCGCCGCTGCCGTCATGATCTCAGACAGATAAGGATCCGAGGGAACATTCAGGCTGGGGGGGGGGGGAGCCTGGCAGGGTCGGCGACCGCCATCATACACCATTACAGGAATCGCATCTGCTCTGGTGGCTTCTTGCCTACTTTGCCTCGCTAGCACCGCCCCAAAGAAATGCATCTCACACCAAATAATTTAATGGGAAAAGTAATTAGAGATGGACAGAATAGGACAATTTTCCCAGAAGATGCCCGAATACCCCATCAGCAGATGAAACCAGGCAGAGGGATTCCACAGAGCAACAGCGGCTTCAGGCAGGAAGGCATACGGAGCACAGCACACCTAAGGGGCCCAACAGAGCAGAAATCATGCCTCTTCTGTCGCACACCCCCTTTCCTTCTCCTCACTCCATCCCTGTCAGCACTTTGCTTACCATTCGGCTCCAACCTTCACGACACACACTCACAGGGGGGGTTAAGCAGCCTTTATACTGTCAGTCATGTGACCCCAAGGGAAGTTCAACCCCCAGCAGACTGCAGTGTACAAAAACAATAGCAGTCATGTGACATCTTTAAAATATCCATCCATCCATCCATTAGCTTTAGTTATGCTGTGGGCTTCATAAATAAGGGTAAATACATCAGTGAGAAAGCAGCTGAATACAGGAGCACTAAATGACACTAAAGCATGAAGACAACACGTCCACGAAACCTAAACACCCACCACTGCTGCCACCAGTCCTGCGTCCAGCCATCCCAGCATGCCTTGCTTCAGCCATCCCAGCATGCCTTGCTTCGGTCACCCGCAGAGTGTAAACGCTTAACCCTGAGACTCACAGCCGGCCCGTTATCTCCGTACCAAATGGACAGAAAACAGAACTCTCCCTTGAGACAAATGGACACATATACAGCTGAGAGCAAAGTTTGGGGTCCCAATACGGGGTCTGCCAGTTATCTGGCTCCTCTAAAGCATTTTTTGTTTGGGGGGGGGGGGGAAGCTTTGCTCCAGAGTCCATTGGAAATGTGACTATTCTGCTGAGCAGGGGATGTGTCCAGCTACCTTCCGGCTGCAGACTCAGAAGCTTAACCTACTGAGGCACACATATCATGAATGGAACCATCCACCACCTTGCTGAACACGTGAGAGCCCTAGCGGCCGCTTTTAAGAGTGTCCACAGTCACAGCAAACCGCAAAATCACCTGCTGTGGCCTGGCAGCCAATCCTGACGGACCAGCAGCGGTGTCTAAGTCACTGCTGTACCACATCCCAGGTAAGTACCTTCAGGATCCGTTTGGCACTCCTGTAGAGAATACAGAAACGAGCTGAGGTTTCTGTGCACCTGCGTGGGGCCGGTTTCATGCGGAGGAGACCAGCCCCCCCTTATGCTTCTGCGTACGGCATGTGGGAGCTGGCACTAGGGGAAATCTGTGTCCTTCTTTCCAAAATGGCACACCCCCCCTCCCCAAATGTCACTGTATCCATCAAGCCTGGCGGATCCCCACAATGCCTTCTACTTGCAGAGATTTGGAAGAGCATCATATACCTTGTGAGCATCACATACCTGCATGGAATCAGTGTGTCTCTTGCTTCTACTCCAAGAAGTTCATCTTCTCTGTGTATGTCACCATCAGCATCCATGTTTCAGACAAACCCCCCCCCCCTTGTGGTGGGTTATTTCATGGAACCCCCAGATAAGCCCTTCACCAATGGGAAATACGACCAGAATCAGGCTGAAATATATGACAGGAAGAGATTAAATCATTGAGGTGAGGTCTCTGTGACATTTGCTCATGAACGCACCTATTCACGGGCATAAAAAGAATCCCTTATGAACTGACGTAAGGCGCCCCATCCATTAGCAACTTAGGAATTCATTAACAGGGCACCGCTATCAAAACGGCCGATTCAGAAGCGCACCATTCCCTGTATAGCACAAGGCCAAGACAGCGGTTAGCCTGGTGCTAGCTCTTGCTAGCTTTGTTTCTGTGTTATCAGCAAAACCTCTTGAGACCAGTGAAAAACGAAATACCAGATGAGTATCTTCAGCCCCGATAATTATAGGGTTAACATGGAGGCAGCTGATTGGTGAGGCACCCGTGGCTCCGGCCAATGAGAACCGTTCCCCGATTCCATTACGCACGTGGCTAATTCGCTTATGCCAACGCTGTGCTTTTAGCCATGTAAGTCTGTTAATGTCGGATGTCACATCCAGCCTTCGATCGCTTGTGGGGAACACACAGAGGCATGAGCTCGGACGGTACCGAGCTGCCAAGGCTACGAAACGCTAAAGCTTCTGCTTCACACCTTCTGCTACTCAGGTCAAAGAAGGGCCACTCCTTCCTCAGGATGACTCTAGAGATGCTGCTGCATGTCTGCGCCGTACCAGGAACCCCCAAGTCAGACAGCAGCACCCTGACATTAGGCAGGACCCCACGGACACAAGCAGCTCCACTAATGAAGCCGTCCTGAAGGGCAGCCCGGCACGGTGTCCAGCTCACTGCCTGTGGGTCCTTCCCCCGAATCTCATTGCTATGTGCAGAACTTTCCCTGGACCGGTGCCCCCCCCCCCTTAACAATCTGCAGAGATGTCACCTTCCCACAGCTGTCCCCCCCCCACCCCCCATCTGTCACTGGGACACACAAAGACGAAGCCCTCCCATGTTACAATGTCCTCTCAGTATGGCTATGCTACAGAAGATAAATAAATCCAGAAAAAGAGGAGAAGGGGGGAGAGAGAGAGAGAGAGAGAGAGAGAGAGAGAGAGGGAGGGATGGCTGACAGGAAGAGTGAAATAAGAGCAGCAAAGAAAAGAGAAAAGGACGAAAGAGAGATCATTGAGGAGAGAGGGAGAGCAAAGGCTGGGGGGCGTCAAGCTGAAACATACAGGGAAACAGGGAGGTTCCTCCTCCGGGGGGCGACAGGGAGCCGCAGGGCCATCACACAGGGCCATCACACAGGGCCACTAATGGACCCGGCGGCTCATCCTGAAACAGGCTCTTCTTTTCCATTTTTTTCAGCCTTTCTGGGGTTTTTTTGGATCTTATGGCTGGAATGATGCAGGGCAACCCCATTAGTCTCTCCGGAGCGCCCCCACTGAGCGCAGACAGAGGCTAATAAAAGGCCAGAATCGGCAGGCCTGTGTGTTCTCGGGTCACACATCAGAGATCACACAGTGAGCCCCCACGTCTACCACAGAGGGGGCCAGAATTTCCCAGGGCCCCCTCCCTGCGTCGGATCAGGAAACCTGCTGGTCGCAGGCCCAGCGAGGCTCTGAGACCACTCTGTCACCCAGCTTTCCTGGACCTCAGCGATAACGAGGTCCTACGTCAGACCCCCTGCTCCAGAACAGCAGAACATGGCGGCCAGCACTCAGGTCCCAGCTGGCTGTGTTTTGTGATCCTGAGATTGGCTACAGAGCCAGAATCAAGCCCCCCCTCTTACTCCCCCCCCCAAAGCAGAGGTGATATATATAAAAAAAAAAAAACTTTTGGCTCTAAGAGCGAGCAGCTTCATGCAATTAGCCGCGTTACACACCCATGCACATTTAAAGTGTGACTACAGAGCCAAGGAACACATGGCAGCTCCAAAATGCTACCAGCTGCATGTTACTGTGGACATAAATACCGAGTCCGGCATCTCACATGCAAAAGGGTGTGGATCCAGTTAACGGGATTTAAACACGACATTTAAACACGCTAACCCACCGCCACAGACGTCCGACCACGCTAACCCACCGCCACAGACGTCCGACCACGCTAACCCACCGCCACAGACGTCCGACCACGCTAACCCACCGCCACAGACGTCCGACCACGCTAACCCACCGCCACAGACGTCCGACCACGCTAACCCACCGCC
>JABFEA020000067.1:35244397-35262991 GCA_019775915.2 Cyphomyrus plagiostoma
ACCCCCCACACTTTAAAGGCCGGTCCGTGAAAATATTGTCTGACATGTAACCGGTCCGTAGCGCAAAAAAGGTTGGGGACCGCTGGAGAGCTGAGAGCTAGTCGAGAGGAGTGTCCTGTTCCTTCTCACGTCAATGCCGACGTTACTGAGGCCGAGTGAAACTTCTTAATCCGCTCTCATAGGCCTTTCCCCTGCTGATTTCACGTCTAAGGCCGGTCACCTCGCTCTAGGATATCACACTTGAGAAGCTTTTTTCGCTACCCCCCCCCCCAACGCCGAACCGCGGACCTTCCCGCGAAGCCACGCAAAAAGCCCGAATAACAGCGTTGCGCAGAGAATCTAGTGGATTATTTTTATGCATCTCATAAATCCTACTTTAATATGAGATGGTAACGTGGGGAAAAACATTTCCATTGTTAAATGATAATTGCACACAAAACAGAAAACCTTCATAATTTAGCGTCCCCAAAGGCAACAGTAAAGGTTTAAATACCAAAGTTTAGTGATCGTTCATCAAAGCAATAAATTGCAACACCTTTATTTTATTGCAAACTATTATGAATGTCATCTCTGACATATTTTAAATACTCATACGCTGACTTAGTGACTAACCCCATCGGCTATGTTTTCACTACAATATTGCAGATAATAACCATTGCCTTTCCGTATCAGTACTACACAAAACAAGCAAATAATTCAGAAGCAAAACAGTGCACACATAACAGCATTTAAGCTGCTTTAAATCCATTTTTCGCTTTGCGCCGGTATTTTTCGTCAGATCCAAAGCCACCGTGAAGAATCAGAAATGCCGTGCAGCCCGCGCGCCTAATTGAAAGTGATGCGTTAATATCAAACGGGGCGCAAAATAAACTTCTTACCTGCTCCCGCTGGATGCATGGCAGCGACGTCCTCCTGTGTGACTTGCTGTTGGACTGATTGTGTGCCATGTCTGAGGATATCACGGAGCTAGACCTCCTTCGTCTCTTAAATACCGGGATCTCTTCCTTCGCTTTGGTCACGGAAGCGCAGCCCTCCCCGGGTAAGCCTTGGTCCGGCAGGAGCCTGTCCGCATACCTCGCCAGCAGGATGCCCAGCACTCCGATCAGATACGCCAAGTAAGGCCTCCAGCTGGCCCGAACTTTGTTCAGGGAAACTACCGAAATGGTCCGGGCGACGTTGATAAGAACAATTACGGATACTCCCTGCTTTAGTCTCAGCACCATGAGTGCCCCGCTTGCCAGGCAAGCGAGCACCGCCGCGGAGGAGAGGAAGAGATCATCCGCCCAGCGCAGGAGAGACTGCGCCGCTGCTTCGCCCAAGTGACACACTGTCAAAAGCAAAAGGGCACTCCTGACAGCGAGCCCGGAGCGGATCAGGTATAAGCCGACCCAGAAGAAGGCACATACGAGGGTGAAAACGGCGGAAACCAAATGCCACCAAGTTAGAAGCAGCTCCCCCGCGCAGCCCGACGCGGAACGCAGCGCGGATCTGGACGGTCCGCCGTGGATGCGCTCAGTCTCCGCGTCCGCTAATTTATCCACCAGGGCGAGAAAAAGCGAAAGCGACCCCACGCACAGCACCGAGGAGAGTCCGTGCAAACTCCGGATTTCGCTCAGACGCAACCTCAGCCACGCCGCGCACTTGGGGTCCTGGGACAGGGGGGTGACACATGCTTTCACGTAACCATTGCGATCCAGGCTGCGGGGGCTTTTCCCAATGGCAACTCTCTGAGCAGCCCGGCTGCCGTCTGACTCCGGTGTCACGGCCATCGTTCACACGTTGTCTGCTAATGCATATGTTTGGTGTCTACGCTACATGTAACAATGTATTGAAGATCACAATAGTATAGTTACAAAATAAATCCATTGGGAAAATATTGCCATCATCAACAAAAAAAAACCATTTAGAGAGAGAGAGAGAACCTAATGAAGGGGTTGCCAAAGTTTCAGACAAACCGTCAAGGTCCCACTTTGTCGCATTTCAACAGACCTTTACTTGCCCTGCCAATTTGCCCCACTGTTGTCTGTCGGTCCTCAAATAAAATATTACAATCAGCACCCAGTGATTCCGCCTTATCCCCGCATCAGCGACTCGCTCCTCCGCTCGGCTCCATCCACCTTCGGGTCGCCCCGTTTCCCCTCAGCGCTTCGAAACTGAATTTCGGCTGCAGATGCAATCCCCTCTCCGATCTCTCCGCAACGCTCGACGGGACTGGAGTCATATTATAGCGATAATCCCCCCATTTCCAGGATAACGCTGTCGATGTCCCGCCGTTTAAACTAAAAAAATGATAGCAGACGCTTTGGTGAAGGCTCTGAAGTAGGAGGACACAAAAGGAGGGGGGGGGGTGCATGGAGCCATAGTCGCCGGAGCAGTTAAACACCGCCAACGTCTAGCACTGCAACCTAATTCAGCATCCAGCGCCGATCATGCATGTGGAGGTCCACCCGAGCCAGGGCTACAGGCGCTCTGTCAGATGATGCTGGCTTTATTTGAAGGGGTGGTATTTAAACGCTGGATTTTTTTTTCCACCCCATTTTCTCTCTTTTCTCAAAATCCACCCACATCTACACAGTTCGTTCAGAGCTATATACCTACTACAGCTATAATTATTGCACGTCGTTAATCGCACTTAAAAGTCTGGAGGAGAGCGGACTGCTTTGTCTCGGCTCCCCAGAGACGATATATACGTTAGATGACTTAAACAGTATTGACTAAAAGGCCATGGGTGGAAAATAAAAGCGGGGCTTTTCTCACCCACTCAATATCCCTTTCATGTTTCCTGTAATACACATTACTACGGAGTTTAATGAGCAATTACTACCTTTTATTGATCATTTACTTAACTCATTTTCCCTGACAATGGGTTGTTATAAATAAAGCGTTTTACGGTCTGGTCTGGCTGCTTCGTCACGTGGAGGTAGAGTCTTTGGTACTGGGACGCCAGTGGAGATGCATGGAGCGGACCAGAGATATAGCGAGAGCCGTCCTAATCCGCAGGGACACAAGCCTGAAGATTAAAGGTTGTGAAACTATCTCGCAGTCTGGACATTTGAGACGTTTTTTACTCATTTACTCTCTCTGTCAAAAGACTCCTGTGTGGGACAGACGTTTGTCATATACGTATCCCATGGTGCACAGCGCACCTCACCTTACACTCAAAGGCTGATGGTCCGAGGAAGGTTTCAAAATGCTGTGCAAACTACAAGTGACTAAAATATTTAGAGACTCACGGGGAGTTTCCGTACTGATAAATGAGTGCAATTTGTGGCACCTTGGTCCAAGAGGGTCCAGCTGCAGACGCCCGCAGAGTGGAGCTCCACTGGAAATACGTCACCTCCACAGGAAACACATGATCTTTAAGGGCGTAAAGTGGAGCACCGGTTAGGGTTAAGGTTAGTGTTTATTCACTGTAACACAGAGTTGAGGTCACGTGTTTCCTGTGGAGGTGACTTATCCGGTGGAGCTGCACTCTACAGGCGTCTGCAGTTGGACCCTTCTCCCTTGGTCTGCACATGAATAAAGGGTATCTGCTTTCTAGCAATCAAATAAATCCATCCATCCATTTTCTAACTCACTTATCCAACTGGGTCACGGGGGTCCAGAGCCTATCCCAGAAGCAACGGGCACGAAGCAGGGAATAACCCCGGACGAGGGGCCAGCCCATCGCAGGGCACAGTCACACACACTCACGGGCAATTCAGGAACTCCAATTAGCCTCATGTCTTTGGACCGTGTGCCAAGAGGAAACACCACGACAACACGTGGGAGAACATGCAAACTCCACACATGTAAGCCAGGCGGAGACTTGAACCCAGGTCCCAGAGGTGTGAGGCAACAGTGCTAACCACCGCACCACCATGTCTCCCCCAACCAACCAACCAACCAACCAACCAAATAAATAAATAAATAAATGATGATTGATAGATAGATAGATTGTCATACACTCAGAGTCACTACTTCCCTGCTGGACTGTGTTGGACCCTGAAGAAGATCCAGGTATGTGGGAGAATCCCAAATGAACATAGGGGAGAACATTTACGCTCCACTGCTTCAGCCATCGCCTGATACTGGTCTAACCCTAATCCTTTCATGTGAGTTTCTGCTGCACTAATAATCACTGTGACCTGCAATTTGCACAGCTTCCGAAGACACACTCTATACCTCCTTGATCTTGAGTGTTATTCTATTATTATTAGTGTTATTAGTGTTTTATTGTATGTATTTGAATATATATTGAATATGTATATGTATTTCCATCAGGATCAACAAAGTATCTATCTATCTATCGTCTTTCTGTCTGTCTGTCTATTTTTCTACGTTGTACTTCCAGCATCACAAAATGAGACAAATTTTGTTTACAGAGTTGTAACCAGGGTAACCAAGAAGGCCAACATCAGACAGTGACTGACCTTCATTACCAAACCCTCAAGTTGTTTTTCCAACCCGAACGAGCCCTAATTAAATGCACAAGCATGTCGAGCGCCATCCTGACCAAACAACCATTTTCCAGGAGCCAGAAAGCCCAAACAAAAGGCTCAGGGAGGCTGCAGAGCTTTTACTCACAGACACGTCCCTTTACCAGCCAGACCATATTCCTTGGGTGAGGGTGGCAAACTTTCTGCCAGCTGCCACGCTGATGAAAATGTCTGGAAAACCCACATAAGAATGTTTACGCTAGAGCTGAGAAGGAACACAACTGATCCTACTCTGGTTCCATGAATACTCTCTCAGCTGAGATGACTTTGTTCAGCTGGTAATGACAGCCAATCAAAGCTATGGGATGGAAACGATCCCCTCTGGTTTGTGTCCTGATCGCGAATAGTTTTACTGGTATTGGCCCCAATCCTGTGCTGCATGAATGTCATACAATCACATTTACTAGTCCCAGTTCATGTTAGACGCTGTAGCTTGCAGGTTCTGCTGAAGTTTACATACCCATCAAGGCGTGGCCTCAGAGTTACCATGAAGGCACACTAACCCTGCCGCCTGCCGCCCATCCAAGCACGAGACATATCCAGCTGACAGATGTGAGAGCACTCTCCGGTGGGGCACAACTTCAACGTTTCGCTGGTCACAGATAATCTTGGACATAGTGGCGTGTGGCTAATGTTGACGTTACCTGTGCAAAAGTTTGGCAAGTGTGTATCTGTTGAAGGGCAGGTTAAAACAAAGAACATGCTGACTGAGGTACAGCCTGTAGATCAGCGGAGCGTGTTTTTAAGTATCAGATCAATAACAAACAGAGGAAGAGTCCAACTCCATTTTCCCTCAATTTTCTATAAACTGGTCAGTATAATCATGTGGAACAGGGTTATCATAATTGTCACGCCCACAGGGGTGGGGCAACCCAGCTGCTAGCAATTGGCACACATCAATGCTTTAGTTAAACCCAAAGCGGACCACAGAGCGGTGCGAAGTATTGTTGCCATGATTCAGACCATTACTGAGCGTTTTCCTATCTTGTGTTTCCCCCTGTCCACGGTGTCCTGCCCTGTTGTCTCGCCTGCCCACACACAACCTCGACCTGCCTTCCTCGTGCGTCGCCTCATCCTGTCCCTTCGTGGGGACTCACTTCCCCGGCTACTGAACCTGACTGCTCTTTTGGATTTCCCCCCCCCGGCTTCATTCGCATTTGGCTTTGTTAATAAACCCATAATCTCACGCATTTCGGGGTCCGCCTCCTTCCTGCTATCAGCACGTCACAATAATCTTGGTTAAATAGCGCTTCATTTAACAGGCAATTCCTTCAGTTTTACCATAGTATACCTCTAAAGATTTCTGAACTGACAGCTATTTTTTTCGCCTAAACATTAAAATCATTACGGTCACATTTTAAGAAACTGGTACAAAGTATGTGTTCTTACTGTTGAAGGTGCATAATAATAATAATAATAATAATAATAATAATAATAATAATAATAATAATAATAATAATAGGTACTTTATTGATCCCTGTGGGGAAATTGGCTCAACTTGTTCTTTGTGGAGTAAGTTGTCCGCAAAGGGCAGCTGGTAGACGTTCTGAGGCTGGGTTTGAACCTGCGACCTCATTACAGGCACACGGGGTTAGCCCACTGCGCCACACGCCGCCCCCATGTGGCATGGAGGTCGACGTTGCACCAATGGAATTCATATTTCTAGGTACCCCTACAATCAAAGACATTTCCTGTGATCCTAATGCAGGCTGTCCTTAGCAGGGTGTCAGGTGGTTAGGAACTGGCGTGGCTGTGGTTCAGCCAAGAATGCGAGCGGCATCGTTCCACACGAGCCGTCTGGTGAGAAGCCAGCACCCCCCCTGTTCCCCATTGAAGCTTGGGAGATTTACCGAGATTTATCAGAGATTTCAGTCTGGCCCCTATTTCCCTCCACTGTTAATTCTGAGCCAAAGCCAAACGACTGTTTTTTTAAGGGGAGACATAAACAAAATACTTTTTTATCAATGGAAACATGATACCATCTCCACAGCAATGACAGTATTTTTGGAGGGAAGGGGGACATCGAGCAATTCAGTTATGTGTTTAAAAAAAAAGGTGTCTTAGTACCCGAAGAGCAGCCGATTGTCAGAACATGACACATAATCGCTGGGATGTTTCTGCTGATAAAGTCAAGGCGCTCAGGAATTCTCTGTCATCATCAACATTTCCAACATTTAAGACATTTTTCCTGACTGGCCCCTTAGCAAGCCTGGAAAAAGACTAATGAACATTCTGTTGATGTTAGTCCCGAGCAATTTTGTCCAAAATGATGATAATTAACGTGGAATGTGCCCATTTCCACATCTGACCGTTTGGTGGGACTGTGGCTGTGACCAGTGTGGCTCCGTGCCGGGCCGGAGATCTGCAGATGTACAGAAACTCTGGTAGCAGAGTGACTGTGGTCAGACCACAGGCTCCCCAAACGTGCCTGTTGGGTGGGGGTTGGGGGCAGAGGGTGATTTTTTAAAATGGAAATCAATCAGGTCACCTCACTTCCTGTTTGTTTGTATGCAAAGATACTGCATTCCAATCGTTTTTATTTTTATACATAACTGGGTCAAATAAAATAAAAAAACTTTACAGAATAAAAACAACATGAGATTGGCAGCATAAACAGTGCCACTTGAAAAACGAAGGTGAAGGGCACATCCTCTTTGGACCAAAGCTGAACAGAAGCGTGATCGCCAGAGCCCACAGCGTGTGTAGCGATCCTTCAAAGCCAGGATCTCTGCTAATCCAATCAACCTTCTCAAATCCACCATCAGAGCCTCAGGGTCCTGACTTTACTCAAAACAGTGCACAGTCCTCATGTTCTCCAAAGATCACGTGGCCCTGGAGCAGGCGGAAAGCGATTAATGGCATCCGCACTTAAAACCATCCAGATTTTCCAAACAACTGCCATCAGCTTCTCGGCCGCAAATTGCGGTAATTTCTAATCACAACACTGTTCATCCGCGGGTCAGCACCGGGGTCGCTTACTCGGTGTGCAATTCGGATCATCATTTCTCAGGAAATCAGATGTGGCCCAATGCTGCCAAACCAAAAACGGGTACGGAAAGATTCCCGCTCTTTTTTTGTGTTATATTTTGGTTGTTGACACCTTGCATCGCTGACCAGAAAGCGGGGGTGTGACGGAGAGCAGGGTGCCATGGCGACGGTCTGAAGCGTGGCGGGTTATGAGGTTGGCTGGGATACGATCACTGCTCCACATCAGGGCACTTTATCTTGAAGAAATGCAGCTGTATAAATACGCGACTGAAGGCATGCAATCATTGCGATGAACAAACGAAAGGATGGCGTGAGATGGAATTCACTTTAGGACAAGATCTTTGTGTTCTTTACCCTGGTGTAACTAGTGGGATATGAGCGCTACATTGTAACCATGCATCCAATTGGCATTTAAATTTAGTCCCTCAGCCTTAGTAATAAAAGTAATTTATAACTGATACTGCAGTATGAAGCAATTCCAGTCATGCGCCTTTCTTAAGGGTAATATGGTAATACACACAGAGGCAGCTATCTTTATGTGATGTGTTTGCTGCCAGGGCCACTATTCCTACACCTTGCCAGAGTTTTCTGAATATGGAGGGGAAGTTCATGGTTCATACCGACCTATTAGAAACACTCGGGTGGTACAGAACGTACCAAGTGCAAATATATAATAATTCTTGACTGGAGCATAGTGGATAATAGATTTCAAGCCACAGAGGACTTTGAGCATGACAACAGAGCATTAAACCAGCGCTGTGAAATCTGGGGCTGTTCGCTCCCCTTGGTGCGTGATGAATAGGCAGCAGTTCAGAAGCAGCGAGAGCTGAACCTTAGCCTGGCATCGTTGTGCGAATGTTTCCACCCTCAAGACCCCCAGCAACTGACCCAACTCGGCCTCCATTCAATGGGTGTTTAAACTAACAGGCTCCTCGCAAAGCCTCACTCAGAAACATGCTTGAGGGTTTGTTCTCCACTGCTCATTCCATCGTCGTCTTCAGAACTAAAGAATGTTTTGTGGAATTCTATTAAGTAATATAAAATAAAGGCGTATATCTTGATTTTTGTCATACGGGCCAGCGTAACGAGCCCCTGTTTACTTAAGAGCCGTTAGCACTGGCGTCCACCTCGCCGGCACACAAAAGCCGGCTTTCAGGTGGCACCAGGATGACGGGAAGTGGGCCAAGGGGCCCGGCTGCTCGCTTTCAGGACCTGGCTGCTTACCGGGCGTGTTTTCTTAAACACCGAGACCGCTGTTAAAAGTGCAAGTGCAAAACAGCCAGCTGGAGAGGAAGGGGATTCATTCCTGGTCTCGAAAAAAAGGTGGGGCAGGAAAATACAGAAACAGGAGGGCATACTGCGTGTTTGTGGAGTTTTGGAGTCTTCTCTTCATGGTATTAGTTGTGGGGGTCAGAGCTTCCTGGTTAAATAAATCCTTTATCTCAACATTTTGCTTCAATGTAAATCAATGGGTTGAAATGTCAAAACACTCATTATTGGGTGTGCCTCGAGAGTTACTACACAGTAATAGTGAGCTTCAGATGTTCTACCGAAGAGCCAAATCTGGAAACAAAGTTAGATATGGATCACCACCCAACCGAAAGCTGTCCACAGTGCCACTGAATATCAGCCATGCTGTGTGGCTTTTTTTTTTTTTGAGATCTTCACCGGCTGGCAGAAGTCCAGTGAGAATTTGAGAGGCATCTGAAAGATCCACATCATCTCCTTTTCAGAGAGTCCAAGAGAGTCATAGAAAATTATGGTGACTTGTAGCCAGGAAACCCATCAAGAGGTGTCACTTGACCTCTCTGCAATGTGAGGGTTGCAGTGATGTTCATTAGGGGAACCATTTCTGGAGAAATGTCACCATCAGTCCAACTTACTGCCACACAGCTTCCGCACATACCTGTTGTCAAGGGTCATGAGTCAATTCGGGAGACAAACCATCATTAGTATATTACACTGATGCAGTTGAAAAGAGTTATCTTTGATCTCTAGTTGTATCCACACAATTGCAAATCAAAGACTGAGTTTTCATTAAACTTATTATTTCCATTGTCTTCTCTACATACACTTCACTTCTTGTTTACCTGTAACTACAACTTCCAGTTGGAAGGGGGCATCATGGCAGGTTTTTATGTATGACCTTTGAGAACAAAAGCTACATGTGAAAGGGCTGCAAAAAGTAAAAGAGCTACTGAAAGCTAACATGAGAAGGTTACCGAAAGCTAACATGAGAGAGCTACCGAGAGCTAGCAAGCGAGGGGTACCGAAGATGGCTACTGAAAGCTAACAGGACAGTACTACTGAAAGCTAACAGGAGAAGGCTACCGAAAGCTAACATGAGAGAGCTACCGAGAGCTAGCAAGCGAGGGCTACCGAAGATGGCTACTGAAAGCTAACAGGACAGGATTACTGAAAGCGAACAGGAGAAGGCTACCAAGAGATAACAAGAGAGGGTTACTGAAAGCTAACGAGAGAGGGCTACTGAAAACTAATGAGAGGGCTACTGAAAGCTAACAGGAGAGGGTTGCCGGAAGCTAACATGAGAGGGCTACTGAAAGCTAACGAGAGAGGGCTACTGAAAGATAACGTGAGAAGGTTACTGAAGACGGTTACTGAAAGCTAACAGGAGAGGGTTGCCGAAAGCTAACATGAGAGGGCTACCAAAAGCTAACTTGAGAGGGCTACCAAAGCTAAAATATGAAAGAGCTACTGAAATCTAATGTGAAAGGGCTACTGAAAAGTAACGTGAAAGGGCTACAGAATCTTAATATGATATGGCCACAGAATGCAAACTTTCTGAATGCGAATGTGAAAAGGCAACAAAAAGCAAATGGCAGGTCTGGCTGAAGACAACAATCACTGAAGTCATTCACTTAAAAATTGTCACAATGGTGCCTTGAAAAATTAACGTATTTCTACTTGCTTTTGCTCAGACAGAAGGAAAGAAAAAAGTTAGTTATTCGTCCATCACACCTGATATTCAGGGCGATGTCTCCAGCTCAGTCAAATCCTTTCCTTTCATCTCCATTCTGCCACATTTTGCAACAGGGGAACTGTTCCCTCCTGAAATTGGACGGTCGTTATGGTAAATGTGTCATGTTTGAGTAATCCAGTCCTCCATTCAGAAAAGCACGTTGCCCAGGCTAATTGCCTGAAATGGAAACTCCAGTCCGTAACCAGAGAATGTGAATGTAGGCACTGGCTGACCTTCAGTCTAGTCATTTTTTTTCAGCGGAATACCTGACCACCTGGGAATAGTTGCAGAGCTAATGCATTTACGTCCCGTACCCCAAAAAATGCCACCTTCAAATATGGGCAGTATATAAAATAAATAAAAGCATATTTATATATATAAAAGCATGCCCCACGGCTGGTCTGCATTCACCTTTCGATAGCTTATTCTTTAACATCTGTTTAGAAAAAGGGCTTTTATCCTGCATACCGAACGTGACCATTTATTCGTGTTGCCATCACAAAGTATGGCACCATCAAACAGCCAGCTGCTGCTACGGAAACCGCGACAAGTGATCCATAAATGCAGCCCCTCCGGCCAAGTGCGGATGTGTTCTGCTCTAGCGTTCATTCCCCCGGTCTGTCCCTGAAGCTTAATGGGAAACACCTACAGTGTAGGTATTTTAAACAAGGACTTTTAGGGGAATGGAAATACTCCGAAAAGCGGACCTTTTTTCTTCAGCTTCCCCACCACAGCTAGCGCGCCTAAAAATATTTCCCTGACAGTTTGAAAACTGTAAAGCCCAAAAACTCACAGCTGTCTCAGAAGGCATCTATCGTTACAGAAAAGGAAAAGTTCATCTTAAGTAGATCAAGAAAAACCCACTAGATTCTCAAACTCGTCCACTTGTCGAGCCCAACATCAATCAAAGGAGTAGCTCAAGCTTTAGAAGGAGCCCAGTCTGGGACAAATTGCGAAAAAATACACAAAAATATCTCACCTTTACGGCACAGTACAGGTTTAAGGAAACCACAACGGATGAGTATTCTCAACTGATGTGAGAATCCTTCATAATTTGGGGGGAAAATCCAAATGGAACAGGGCATTTTCAGCACACTGACAATAAAAAAACTGCAAAATAAACTTTCTTGTTTGTCGAAATTTATTACTACTGACTCGTCTCCAGGGACTCGTCCCGGGAGTGTCAACACTGAATGATCAGCATTTGAATTATCCAAAAAATCACTTAGGGCTTTGCTGATTTACTTTTCTAAGGTATCCGAGCTCGGAAGCTGTCCCCTGAAAGCCTGATGCAAACTCCAGGTGAGGCCCCCTTATAAGCACTTGTCAGGCCCCGCGTGGCACTTGACGGAACACGCCAGTGGCTGTATCCCTGCACATCAGCAGGTGATTTTAAGCCCAGGTGGAACTAAAACAGCACAGCAGGGGGAGGGCAGGCTGGGGGCCCATTAAACCATCCAGTGCTATTCTCCCCATGTTTTCTTTGAACTTGCGTGTAAAGTGAATTTGTATAAATTGGTCCCATTTTCAGTCTGAAAATATTTATGATACTGTTGTGGAAACGGATGTAAAAACATAACCACTCATATGTTGCTCCAAAAACAGATTTCATTTAAGAACAGGGCTGTCAATTAAATGCTCAAATACTTAATTTGTATATGATAGCGTAAATCCAGAAATGCTGTATTTTTCTTACATTTGTTTGCATATTTTCTTAAATTGTGAAACAATCTTTTATTTTTTGTCTCGAGTGGACAAAGGGTTACCCTTCATCAAAGACACAAATAAGAGGAGGAAAGGCAGAAAGCCAAAATCCACTTAAGAAACAAAAGGGGGAAAAAAAACAAGAAACTGGACTGAGGATGATTTAGAAATGTAAGGGATGGAATCTAGATTCATTTGAAGTCATTTCCCTTAGAAAGCGGTTCCCTTATTGGTGCTCGAAGGGCTCCGGCTGCTAATAGATCCTCAAATTCTCTGAAGCCGTGGAGAATGTAGCAGCCGGTGACTGTCCCGCTCGGCCTTCCAGCTTCCTCTGATTGGGGGGGCAGCAAGAATGAGACCCTGTTTCTCTTGGTCTCTTAAATATCCGCAGCCTCTCGGAGTTTCAGCCCCCACAGACAGTGACTGCGGTGTTGTTTTACATCTCGGTTTTACACCAAGGCAAGCTGGCGGACCACAAGCCGCCCCCATAAACAAGCCCTCACCTAACCCACTCCCCCTCCTGAAAACTACCATGCCCCCAAATTAACAATGTTCATACAAAACAGCATACTGGGGAAGTGAAACAACACACCTACCTTTGATACAAAACTACTACTAAGATTAACCAGAAACATTAATCCAGTCTTACTGGGTAAACTTTAAGACATTCCTGCTACAAATCACTTTGTTTCCCAATTTGGTTTATAGGTTTGAATTATTAAAATTGCTTAATAATACCTTACTCGGACATCAAATTGACCTTCCCTTTTAAAAGCTCGTGTTTGGCAGCACGATCCACCCATCAGGACAGACAGACTGACGGACTCCAGGGGAACGGTGTCCGGCTTCTGAGGAACATTACCTATAAGATAGGGCAATTGGCTATAGAAGGTTGGGGGAAACAGGCATATGCTGAATTAAAAAGAAAAACCGTAAAATAACAAAATATAAACATCTCCCTCTTTCTGGATAATGAGTCAATGGTGTCAAACTGCTTACCGATGCATGGTGTGTTTGGTTTCTGAGAACAATTAAAATGCGCTTAAAATGAAATAATCCCCATTATTTACTCGTTTTTCAGATGATCGTCACGAATGCCTAGAGAATGCAAATTCCACAGTATGAAACGGAGTTAAACCCGGCCCGAGTCCCCTCTGGCAGCTGGGTTTATCCGCGGGTGGAAGGCGAGTTTGATTAATTAAACCATTCAGATGGCGTTGTTTTAAAAATTAAGCACGCCGCCTGCTGAAACTAGCGAGCTCTCCACCCGGTCCCTCCTCTGCCGAGCAGAGGCGCCCCTTGTTGGGAAGCAGCGGCGGCGCCAATTTAATAAGTGACAGGTGGGCAATTATTAAAATTACTATGCAAAACATGATAGAACCATTACCGTAAGTCTCAGAGTGGAAGGGCGGTGGTGTTTTTTAAACATCTCGATATGATGACAGTAGCTGGAAGCACAAAGGACGTGAATTTCCCAGAATCCGCTTCCCGTGATAAATGTGACAAGATCAAAATGAGAATAAATTTATGGCACGCTTTTAAACGCATAATTTCACGGTTCTTATCTGCTTCTCTGAACAATCAGATTACCGTAAATATTCTGTTAGAATGCATATTTTTTGTGTCTTAAAAGTATCAAGGTAATAGACGTTTGCCTTTAAACTATGAAGTTGTGCCCCCCTCCCCCCGAACCTCAAACTGCCTCCTACACCATGGAAAAGGATATGTTTTGTTACAGTTGTTGAAATGTCTCTGTGTTTATGTGTATGGGTTTATGTGTCCCCTGCTTTGAGCCCTAAACTGCATGGGAAGCCCCCCCAGCAGGATAAGTGGCTGAGTGACTGGTGGTTGGACAGATGAACTTTGTTATGTCACTTGGGTAGCCTGTTTTGCCACTGGGTATTTGGCACCGTGTGCGAAGCCGTCTCGGTACGAAGGAGAGGGCTGAGGACGCCTCCGTGCCTCAGTACCCGGCCCGGAAACCCAGCAAACCTCCTGATTTCTCATATCTGCCCTGTGAAGGCCTGTGTGTGCAGATAGACTTCCACCGCTAACTCCCCAGAAATTGAGGGAGAGGCAGTTTTACAAGGAAGCAAACCATCCCTCCCTGCCTGCCAGCCCCCCAAACCTAGTGAAAGGCATGCTGGAAAGGGACTAGAGCCACCACTGGCCTTGAGGTAATCCGTGTGTGTCTGGTGAGGCACTGCAATGTTATACCACCCATTTTGACTGAATAATCTTTAGGACTGCAGTTAATAATCTGTGAAGCGAAACACAAGCCTGTGCATTACCAGCAGCTGGCTTTACTGTGTATGCTGTTGGTAAAATCCGTTTCTGCAGTTCGATATTTCATCAGGGCTGTTCAGAGGCTTGAACTGAACCCAAAACACACAGTGCTACCTGCTGCTACCTTATTGAGCACAGGAGAATGTCGGCATGTGAGACCATTCTGTGTGTCTCTCTGCTGGTGCCCGGGGGTGATCGTAGGAGGGTGCAAGCGGGCTGGGGAGACCCTACTGGGGGGGGGGGCGGTGCACAGGAGTCTGCGCTCAATCCATCCAGAGTACCTTCAAGTACTGAACAGCGAATGCCGGACCACAGGACCAGTGACATGAAAACCTACTATGCAGTCTAACGGAGAAATGATCAAAGGGAAAACAATGGGCTCTACTGCATTTCCCGAGACACTGAGGGAGACAGACATGTTGCTGTGCCCCGCCGCCCCGCTTTCAAAACATTACATTTCCCACAGGCTCATGTAAGAAACATCAAACAGGTTTACCTCCAAAAAGCCTGCACTGCTGCAGATGAGCTCATGAATAAACATAGTGTCTGTTTGTGTTTACAGGTGACACTTAATTCCTTAAATTTTCCTAATTAATGTGACACACTTCATGCAGAGGTGACATGGATCCGCCCGTCATCCATTTCCGTGAAAAGTGCCACCCAGCCCAAAGCTGCTTTTGAAAGATGGGTGAGGGTGCCAACCAATCAGGTGAAAGGTCAAGAAATAACATTAAATAATGACGGAGAGGAGGACCAATATGGATAGATATGTAAAGACGGAAAAGTCAGGGTTAACATCAGTCCAGAGTGGATAGTTCAGGTCCAGAAAGTATAAATCCAGACCAAGATTTTGTTTCAACCAACCACTTGGGTACTCTATGAATGTGACTCTTTATTATGGAAGATTATAAGCACAAAAATTCAAATGGCAATTCAATATTCATTAAAAACTCAATCTGAGTTTATTGGCTGAATCTGAAATCAGTTCGCAAATTCGATTTCAACTTATTGAGGAAAACTGCAACAGCGGGATAACGGTGTGACACGCGGCATCTGAGGCCGTTACGGCGGGATAGCGGTTTGACACGCAGCATCTGAGGCCGTTACGGCGGGATAGCGGTGTGCCCCGCTGCCCCGCTTTCAAAACATTACATTTCCCACAGGCTCATGTAAGAAACATCAAACAGGTTTACCTCCAAAAAGCCTGCACTGCTGCAGATGAGCTCATGAATAAACATAGTGTCTGTTTGTGTTTACAGGTGACACTTAATTCCTTAAATTTTCCTAATTAATGTGACACACTTCATGCAGAGGTGACATGGATCCGCCCGTCATCCATTTCCGTGAAAAGTGCCACCCAGCCCAAAGCTGCTTTTGAAAGATGGGTGAGGGTGCCAACCAATCAGGTGAAAGGTCAAGAAATAACATTAAATAATGACGGAGAGGAGGACCAATATGGATAGATATGTAAAGACGGAAAAGTCAGGGTTAACATCAGTCCAGAGTGGATAGTTCAGGTCCAGAAAGTATAAATCCAGACCAAGATTTTGTTTCAACCAACCACTTGGGTACTCTATGAATGTGACTCTTTATTATGGAAGATTATAAGCACAAAAATTCAAATGGCAATTCAATATTCATTAAAAACTCAATCTGAGTTTATTGGCTGAATCTGAAATCAGTTCGCAAATTCGATTTCAACTTATTGAGGAAAACTGCAACGGCGGGTTAACGGTGTGACACGCGGCATCTGAGGCCGTTACGGCGGGATAGCGGTGTGACACGCAGCATCTGAGGCTGTTACGGCGGGATAGCGGTGTGACACGCAGCATCTGAGGCCGTTACGGCGGGATAGCGGTGTGACACGATGGACTTACATGCATGAGAAGCTCCACCGGAGCAAGGCACGGGGACAGTGGTCGCTCGCCTCGTCAGCGCCAACATCGGCTCTGATGCCAACGTGGAGAGGCCACATTTTTACTGCCTGGGGGTCAGACACATGATGGCCTTCTGCCACCTGCCAGTGACATCGAGGGCACCCTCAAGCACTACCTGCATGTGACATCGAGGGCAGCCTCGTGCCGTACTTGCGTCTGACAGTGAGAGCTGTATGGTACCGTGGTTAACTGCTGTCAGGTTTTTGTGACAAATCATGTGACAAAACAATGCAATGTCATGTGACCATTTTACGCAGAATTTTGTGTGACAAGCACACATCAATTCTAAAGCTCCCGCACCAGAATGACACAAACTTACTCATAATTTACTAGAACCGTGTAAACTAATTATACAATAAACCATCCACCCATCTTCTACGATGGCTTCTCAAGGTCTTGGAGAACCTGGAGCATATCTCAAGAAGAAGAGGGCATGAAACAGGGGTGACCTTTGAGATAGAAGCACACCTAAACACACGTTTTTAGGCTTCGGGATGAGACGCAGAAGCGAAGCGCTGCCACACGGGGAACGAGGACAGGAAATGAATCCATAACCTCAGGGGTATGAGTCCACCTAAAATTACAGGCATTATGTTGTTTTGGGAGGACAAATTATCCCCCACATCAAAGATCAAGTCAAAAGCGATGCCCTGTACATCTCATTTAATCCACAAAACAAGCCGGCAGAAAGTAGGCTACGGAAAAAAAAAGGTTTAAAAAGATTTTTCGGTTTCACACAGCTGGCCCACAAGGAGAGAGAATTAGGATGGAGCAGAGATATTAACTTGGAGGCTGCAGACTTTCTGAACAAAGAGTTCATCTAAATAGCATTGTTACAGAAAATCAGATGAGTCTGTCTTCATGGGCAAGATTCAGAGCTAAAATAAAACCAGAGAGATCTCTACGGAGACACGGTTAGGTGATCGTCTGCTTACACACAGATCGCTGCATTAATACCACCCATTCAGAGAGAGGCGGCGGAAGTGGTTTGTGAGTCATCAGTGGGGGAGGGGGGGTCATTATACTGACTCCTCAGACCCACATCACCCCAACAGCACCTGTCTATTAGATGAAATGACAGTGGATCCAGATGGAAACAGCCCCCACAAAAGAGGCAAGATGGATGAAAGTAGGACAAGTTAACGTGGGTCATGTACATGCAGGTGCAGGGAGTGCAGCTCATAAAGCTACGCTTGTGAACCATAGGTTAATCTGAGGACCTGTGTCCTGTTCCAAAGTCGCTTCATATCCAACCCCTCCCCCCTCGCTGGGGGATGACGCAACATCACTATTTTCATCTGTATCCTTTCTGGTAAAATCCACGCTGCCCGTTACTGGGTGTCCTGGGAGCTGGAGGCTACGACGTGTCCTGGGTAGCGTCAAGGAGCAGCCGACAAGGCCACTGTGCCATATCTGGGATCTGAAGAACAGCTCCTCAGCCAACGAGGAAAGTTGTTAGAGCTTAACAGCAGATCCAGATGTTTGGGGGTTGGTCCCCTCAGATGACGTTAGTCTAAAGTAAATGTGTGTGTGTGTGTGTGTGTGTGTGTGGGGGGGGGGTGGTCCAACGTTCTCCTCACCCCGTGTCCTTCTCTGAGTCTGGCAGTAAAAGTCTTGGAGGGATCACAGGCACCTCTGGTGCCTCCTACAGGCATTTCATTGTCCCTGAATAGAAAGCTGAAATTAACAAATATAATTTACCGTTGTTCCAGACAGATTTTATCAGATGGGCATGGTCATTCAGGGAAAACACAAACACAGATTTTCCTTTTTTAACTAGATGTACTATTGCCACTTTTCCCTACAGCAGAAATAAGTGCATGTTAATTTTGACTGGGCTTGGAATGCCATCCCACTGGAACCAGCAGCAGGGTCGAGCGGGTTTCTCTGCTGGATCTGTGACGTGACCTTCAGTGCGGTCAGTCAGAAGAAGCAACCAGAATCAATTTCTTGATGAAATAAAATATGGCTTTTCGTGCACTTGACACTGGTGTATTTATATAAAATACTTTGCCTATGTTCATATTTGTACCAGACCTCAAAATATCTAAAACATGTAATGTCGTGCAAACATTTCTTAAACCAGATTTATTTAGTTAAATTAAACATGATATATTAAGCCAGACAGGACAGGTGTGATATAACATCCATCCATTTTCCAAACCGCTTATCCTACTGGGTCGTGGGGGGTCCGGAGCCTATCCCGGAAGCAACGGGCACG
>JABFEA020000067.1:35301969-35314774 GCA_019775915.2 Cyphomyrus plagiostoma
TGTATATCAATGTGTTCTACCACACCCATGTAAAGCGCCCTGGGACAACTCTGTTGTGAAGGGCGCTATATAAAAAATAAACTGAACTGAACTGAAAGCAGACACTGGAAGCCTAAACAATGCTGAAATTGTGACAACATCATCCAAAAGTTCACCTGACAAAAAGATAGTGCTGTGGTCTAACAAGGGCCCTGAAGCAGATGGATATACAGTCTACCACCAGTAGTCTGTGACAGCTTTGTGACCTAGGCCCTCTGGTGGACATACCAGGAAGTGCATCCAGCATCAAAAGGGGCCAGAATTCCTGTTCACAAAGGAAGCCCGATGCGCAGCTTATCAGAGTCTCACATCAAACATCAAGCTGGACATTAAATCTACAAATCGGAAAAGTAGGTGAATGAAAGTCTAAAGCAATTTAGTGGCACTACAAAGTTATCAGTGGCTGAAGCTGAAGCCCAAAGCTCCTTTGAGGATCCAGGGTTACTGGGTTAGTGACCTGAGTAACACCGCTTCAGAGTAAATGGGGGGGGGGCATGCAGGAGGTTATAACACTGCTTCAAAGTAAATGGGGGGCAGGGGGTTATAACACTGCTTCAGAGTAAATGGGGGGTGGGAGCTACCCAGGGAGCAAGCTGAAGGGCATACTGGACCAGGGCGTGATGCAGAGCAGGGCGACCGCGCCCAGACGCAGGATCCGAGGCAGCTGACTACCTTGTGCGTCACAAGGGCCCCCCCCCCACAAGCACACACAAACCCCCCCACAGAGCGACAGGCAGCATCCACCCAGACAGTTTGCTCACCTACTTTCGACGTTTCATTCAGCTTGTATTTACATCCCGCCCATTACAGTGTGTGAAGAAAATTGAGAAAACAGACCATGTGTGTGCGCATGTGTGCGTGAGTGAGCGAGTGTGGCATACTGGCAGGGGATCAGTCAGGACTGGATCAGGTGGGGGGGGGGTTCCTCCACATGACGCCTGTCCTCATTCCAGGGACACACACACAGTGCAGCAGCACCACCACATACTCAGCAGCAGGGGGCGATAGAGGCAGCATGGTAGCGAATCGGCAAGAAGGAGGAGGGGTAATTTGGTAAAAGTCATGGCAGATTGACAGTGACATCGACACACTGCGAATGAGGTCACAGACATGAGTGGGTGCGGCCACGGCTCGCACCAGGGTCGCTGATCAGGGGTCCCATGGCAACGTGGATCAGGGGGCGAAGAGACACTCTGGTTTCATTGGACACGACCAACACTCACGTCAGACGCAACCAGAGGAACCAAACCCCCCCCCTCCCCCCTTATTTCAGAGAACACTTCCCTGGCTCTGACCACCGAGCGTCCTCCCCCCACCGAAAACTTTTAAAAATCAAAAAACAAAAATACAAATATTTACTTTCCACAGAGGAGCATTTGGGTTTGGCTGTTCGGTGACCCAGAAATTTCATATTCCAAATGCGGTCTCTGGAGAAGCCAGTTCTCCACTGATCCGTTAAGATAAAACGATCAGGACACATTAACACCTCCTGACTGACAGGCAGTGACGGGCTCGCTTAGGGGGCGCAAAAGGGGCCTGAAGCAGGCATAATGGCCTGCTGGGTATGTGGTTCTTACTCGGTACGTTCTGTGGCGGGGATGTCGAAAAACCATGAAACTCAAATCTGAAGTGAAACTCAGATGATGACAAGGATGCTGAAATGTAAACCGTCACAACTGAGATAGAGCGCCCCATACAGTCCAAACTGCAGACATACAGTGCTCACCCAGAAATCCTAGTTTGATTTACTGTACCCTCCAGAAAGAGTAATCTTACAGCTGAAGACCAAAGAATGTGAAAACCCAGTGCGTGCCTGGGGCACCATGATATATTGGCACACAGGTTGCTGCCCCTCAGTGACAAATCGGACCCATTAGCACAGAGCAGGGGGTTCTGCTCTGGAGAGAGAACACTGTCCCACCTCAATACGCCGAGTCAGGAACCGAACAGACTTGGAAGTGTGTGGATTTTGACGTGACCACAGAGTCGCCAGCAGAAAATATGGCAAGCACACAGCCTTTTCCATGAGCTGACTTCATGGTATGGCTCTCGTGGAGAAGGGCCTGCAAAACACGGCGTTCACACTGCATGGGAACACGGGGGGTATTGGGCTGGGGAGGGGGGTATATACACAGGTCAGAAGTTTGATGCAGACTAACCTGACTTGACATGGGAGACAATTAACTCGGTCCTGAAAAAGCAGAAAACAAGCCTGCTGAATGGAGACCCAACCAAGCGGGAAGGGGGGGCTCACACCATAGACCAGGGTTCTTCAAATCTGGACCTCGATTCCAAATCCAGACCTTGTTTTCTGTTCTCCCGGGTAGTTGGTTTAATGATTACTGATTGTGATTGGCCAGAGGCTTCACACCTGACTGACAGGTTAAGGAAGGCTGGGAAACCAGCAGGGCTCGGACCTCGAGGACCGTGATTTGAATAACCCTGCCATAGACAGTTTTAACGGCCTTGGCCCGACACCCGTCCCGGCAGCGCGGCCTCCAGCTGGCACTGGCCTCGTCCGCAGACCATGAGCCAAACCCCCACGGCCCGGCCGCTGGTGGGGAGGGTGGGCACCTGGTATGGGGCTCCTGGCCTGACGGGGCTCCTGGGGGACTCACACGTCTCCTCGTAAAACAGTGCGGAGGGCCTGGGGCTCGACTTCACAGGAACCCAACTGAGACCACCACCCCCCCAGAACGAGCAGCTCAGACCAGAAAGACAGCCCCCCACCCAGCACACCGAAGAGCCTGTTGTGCTGATAAGGTCAAGGGCAGGATTCTTGGTGGTCTATGAATTTATGAGGAAGACCCTCCCCAGATGAAGCAGGAATCCCAGTCATTGCAGAAGTAACAAAGTGCATGTCTACATCAGCTAAGCCCCCTCCCTACTCTGTCTGACACGCCCCCCTCCCAGTGCCCCACCTCCCCGATCATCTCGGAGGGGTATCTCTAAGCGCGCCAGATCCCTGTCAGTCTCTGTCAGGGACACAGCAAAGCTCTCGGCACCCTGAACGTAGAGGATGGCGCCCCGCCCCCAGGGCTGTGAGGCGGTATCATCACTACTCACATATCCTCAGGGGTCCAGTGGAGCAGAACCTTGACCTTCCCAGAATCCTCCTTTCGCCTGGCTATGACCTGGATGGAAAGGATTGAGAAACGGACAACGTGAAACACAGGAACCTCGTAACGCAGAAATAAAACAACCAACAGATGGCACTGCTGAGGAGGCAGGCTGCGCCCCAGGGCAACCCTAACCACCACCTTCACCTGGAACACTTCCATGAAGGAAAGCAGCCAAGCTGAACACAGTGAGCTTCCCCATGATTTTGATGGGGCACAACAGGCTGGATAGAGAAGGATCCACCTCTGGAATTAAGCTGTTAACCACAGTGCTCAAAAGCACCCAGACTGGGCCAGGCAGGCTGAGCTGCTCCTGAGCCGGACTCCCGCTGTACATCTTCAACCAAAAGGGGGTGCTGCATATTCCGACAAAACCACATGACACAGAGGTGGGACAGATCATCAACTGGCCATTGCGATTCATCCAACGAGAGGACAGAGGTGCCTTTGTGCACCCCCGCTTCGGCCCCAGATGGGTGAGGAGGGCGGTGTGACGCACAGGATGCCGAAACGCAGCAGCATTTTTATTGAGGACCCTTTATTAGTCGTCTCTGCCCATGCCTGACGACCGGAGAGGCCCGAGCAGCAGGACGCGCAATAATTTCTTTACGATGTCTGGCTTGGTCCGGGAAACTGGCGAGGAACAGAATCCGTCTGCCCCCTCACCCCCCACTTTCGCCCCTCCTTAATTCCATGAGGATGGATTGACTCACTCTCATTGGACAGGCACAGCCAATGGCACCTACTCGACACACCTGGTGGCCCTGCCGTCCGATTGGCCCTTTTTCACCCCCCCTTGTTTGTTATGCTGTGGACTCCCACCTCCTGGTAAGGTGGTGTGTAACCAATTAAACATGGCACCTGGCACCAAGATGATTAAGGATGGGGCCCAGGGGGGTGGGGGGGGCCTGCTGATGTAAGGCAGTTAAATTCTCCGTAACAATAAGCTGTGTACGTGAAAGAGGCCGAGCTCAGATAAAACTATAACCTGTTAGAGCAAACAGCCCCGTTTGAGCTGAATATGAAGCAAGAGGATTCAGAGACACTGCCATCTTCATCTCCTCACCCCACCTCAGAGCTCAGCTAGACACAGATGTTCCCCCACCCCCCCGACTTCCCTACCAAGCACCACATTCCAGCTCCGCTCCAATCCGCTTTCGTTTGTACTACGTCCCCAGCAAATCTGCACTGTGGCCAACCATGACACAGCTGGGGGTGGGGGGGGGGCGTTTGACAGAGCTGTAGGAGGCGTTTAGAGGTAACCCCCCCAGGCACATGGCGGGTAGAGGTCACCATTAAATTAATACTTTGATGGATACTTTGAATAAGTTTGCAGCCAGGCCCCCGACCAGGACAAAGCCCATTTAGGTTCTGCTTAGGCCATTCCAGCATAGATCCCATTAGTTCTACCTGACAACAGATTTTTAACTATACAAATGGCTCACAAGGATTTGGGTCTAAACCAAAGTGAAAACACTGCCCTCTAGTGGATGCACAAAGTTACTCCTTGGATCCAAAAAAAAAATTGACGACATTTTTCTCCTCAACTTCCTCACTGCCAATAAATATGTGCCATCCATCCATCCAAGCAGGATGGGATGCGAGCTGAACACTATTGTGCTTTGATTGGCTGCACGAATAGCCAAGATGCATCACCCAACACCTGTCACCCAAGGCTGTAAACATACAGAAATTAATCTCTCTTTCATTGGGAAGTACAGTTTAAAACTGAGATGTAAGCATAAACTTCCATATTGTCATTAGAACCCATAATTATCCTGATTTAACTGCTAATGGTTGGAGTTGTTTCTGAAATACAGTGGTACCTTGGTTCTTGAACTTAATCCGTTCCGGACTCCGGATCGAACCCTAAAAAGTTTGAGTTCTGATCGAATTTTTCCCCATAAGAAATAATGGAAAAAAAATTAATTGCTACCCGGCACCCCAAAATTAAGAGTGCTGGCCTAAAGCAATGCATTGTGATCCTGACGCAATGCATTACGGTTAGATGCATTGTGACCTCTCACCCAGCTGCACAAACTGGAACCACCTCCGTGACGACACACCTTTGCCCTTATTAGCTGAAGAGTTTAGTTACGCATGACGTTTGTATGCCAGGCAGTTCCCACGCGTGAACTCTAATAGTACATGTAAGTAGGTGTTTATTTACTGTTAGTTACTGTATTATTATTATTGTATATTGCGCTGCTTTATTTGGTTAATCGCAGTCTGAAGAAGGCACTGAAGTAAGAATTGCATTGTAGTATTTCCTGGCACTTACAATTTATATTAGGTTAGCCTTCACGGTTCGACTTCTGATATTCAGATCGAATTGTAGGTCAAACTGGTTTGTTCGACTTTCAAGAAATTCGAGTTCTAGTGAGTTCGAGAACCGAGGTACCACTGTACTGTGCTGTAATTGGCTGGGTCACGATGCTGTTCTGGTGCCACCTGCTGGCCAAGAAGGGAGCAGCAGGAGATACTACAGCTTGTTTCGCGACCTGGGGCCGCCTCTCCAGGAGGGGGGCCCCGGTTCCCCAACCAGCCCCAAGCCGACAGCAGACACTCACCGTGCTGTGGAAGACCACGCTGTGGCCGTGGCCCAGGCTCTCGATGTGGGTGGCCAGGTTCAGGCAGATGGCCCTGTGCCGAATGGCATCCATAGTCTGGGCATCGAAGAAGTCATGCGGGCGTGCTGTGGGGGGCAGGGAGTCCATCAGAGCTACCCGGTAAGAGGGTAACTTCATGGTTAATCACCCCCCCCCCCCAAAAAAAAGGGGGCCCTTCCACCAAAAACACCACACACACACAGACAGACGGAGACACAGACAGACGCACATATGCAGACACACACACATCAATGTACTCTTCCGGTAAAAGACTGAGACCAGGTCCAGGAGAAAAAGAGCCAAATTCCATCTCCACCAAGAGGAGGAGCCTCAATCTCATCAACTGGTTCCCACAGGCTAAACTGGTCAGTGACTGACAGGCATGGTAATCCCCCCCAACACACCCCCCTTAGCCTCCTTGGGGACGGTGTGTGAAATGGCATAAGCACATTTAGGGTTACTAACAGAGGGGGGGGGTCACCACGGAAAGGCCTGGAGCTACTGTGGAGACGTACGCAGGGACCTGTGGTGTCGAGCCCTCAGTCGCCGCCGGCGTACGCCGGCTTTGGAAGGCGACTCCTCCTTGGCTCTGGGCTGGCCAGACAGCTTGGAGGAGTTCTGCTGACTGAAGTGGGAAGGGACGTGGCGAGCCACACCCCCCTGGGAGGCGAAGCTGGCATTGCAGCCGGCGACAACGCACTGCGGGGTGGGGGGAGTCAGAGGGGTCGAAGGTCAGCAGAATTAAGCATGGCACCAAAACACTCAACACAAACATTTATCATCTTAATCATGGCTGAAATTCAACATCATCTTGACTTTGTTACATTATGTATAATTGCGTTTAATTGCAAACAGACCCTGCAATTCAGATGCTTAATTACGCTGATTAATTCATTACTGGAGCCAGTGCACAGTTACGCAACTGAGGATAGTGATCACACCTTTTAACCAGTGATTAATAAGTGTGACCCTGCTGGTGGTCTGGCAGCAAAGTTACGCAGACTTTCCATCCACAGACACGTAGGCAGGATTTGCACCAATCAAACGCTCTCGAGATAGTGAGCAGCCTTAAATCTCGTGAATGAAGGGGGAGTCAATAAGGAAACAGACACGAGATGACGCCCCCCCCCAACCCCAGCTAGGAGCCGCTGTCTCTCCTGCTGGCCTTTCACCATCCATTTGGACATCAGTGTTGCCCGGAGACAAAGCTCATCTCTGACCCCCCCTGGGGACGTTAACATTTGTTAATTAATGGCTGACTGACAGCTGAACCTCCTGGCAAGGCATCTGCTCTCCAAACGATTATTCATTATACACATTTAAGAGCCGAGCTTGAAGAAAAATGCCCCAGGACCACAAACAACTCCCCCCCCAACACCGCCGCCAGCTCACCTTGAAAGGCTTGTCCCCGCTGTGACTCAGCAGGTGCCTCTGGAGCCAGCTGGGACTGCTGGAGGGGGTGTTGTACACCTTGCATCCTTTCCACAAGCACACGTACATCTGGGGGGTGCACATGGACAATGGCACACAACTTTTATGGGGGGGGTGGTTGCAATCATATTGGAAAGATCGGGCAGGTTAAGAGAATGTAAATGTAAATCTTTACGCTCGTCCGGCATATCCCTTCTGCCAAGGAAAATGCTCATGAACTTGGTTGTCATTTGTAATCTTCCTTCCCATTGTGATTAAATTAATATACTTATCATGAGGAAAGAAATCCAAATATTTGAAAGCAAGACCTCTTTCTCCACATCTTTCATAAAGGGCCATGTCATCATTTTACATGTTATGTTCTGAAAACCTCAGATATAGGCCCAAAGTGGGAGGAAAAATTACAACATTTTAAAACAAATACTAGCATGATTAGCGGCTGCTCAGACACAAAAGGAGTCCAACTGCAGTGTATATATCAAACGCGTCATAAATATACACGCATGTCTCCAAGTGGTGAAGCAGGAACAAGCTGTTAGCTGGTTATGACTCGGGCCCGAGCTGGTTATAAGAGATCAGGTACAAAAGCATATAAATAGGCATCATGCAGACTGGCTGGGCCAGAACATCACAAGTTATAAGGCAGAGCCCCAGATAACAGAACGAGGGAGGGGGTGTTTGTGAAGGGGTACAGGAAGCGGAGGAGAGGGGTATGGGAAGGGGGCGGGGCCGTGGACCCACCCCGCCGCGCTGGCTGTCCGCATGCATGCCCCTGATGTGCTCCGCCAGGTCGGGGCTGGAGCAGAAGCTCTCCAGGCAGCGGTCCCAGCAGCAGGGGTAGGCGGGGCCTTTGGCCGAGGAGGCGGGATTTGCGGCCGAAGCAGGACCGCCCAGGATGCCAGTCAGCATGGCTGGTGTGGAGCGACCACTGGACACCGTGCTCTCTACCTCCATCAGGGTGCTGCGAGCGGGAGGAGGCAGAGAATAAGGGACTGCCAGGTCAGTGAGCACTAAGCACACATCCCATAATCACACTGACTTTAAATATGAACGAGTTAATTGCGCCTCTCACTCCAACACATCATTATATCTGAGCATGTGACAGTACAAAGGACCGGTGTAATCATAAACTCCATTTTAAATCCTCCCAGAGGACATCCCCATTGGCCCCCACCTGAGAGAACACTATGAGAGCGGCCAGGGGCTTCCCTGTTTAAGCTGCACTTCCCCCCTCCCCTGAGATGGTACACCCCAAGCCAGTGTTGTTATGGACACAGCATGCGCTGAGCAACTGCCACCTGCTAAGGCCCCTTTGTGTGTGTGTGGGGGGTTCACAGAAATTAACAATGCATAATTTCTTTAACCACTTGAGGTCATTGCAGGGCTTTCTGTCCAGGACCCAAGGTGAAAGATACTGTATGTTGTACATTTATGGCCAATCCCACTGATGCAGCTCCATCCAGAGGCCATGATGTCACCAATGCTGATCAGAAGGTCATGTGACAGATTGGCCCAGTAGGGACTTAAGCACACATTCCATGCCTCCTGATCATGGGCACGGCTCTGCACTCACGCCACAGGACTGCAGGTATGGGAATTATTCAGAAAAAATAGAAGCTTGTTGGTTCAAGTTCCGGGGATGAGCCTGGAGCTGAGCTTGGGAGGTACGCTACGGAAGGAATGGTGGCAGTAACCCCCCTCAACCTTCCAAAGTAACTCTAGCTTCTCTCTAAATACCCCAATTCACCTGCCTTGCAGCTAACACAGGAGGATTAAAACTCCCAGAATGCACCATTCCATGTAGACTCCTGGACAAATCACATTGCTATGCACCCGCTCATGCTACAAGCCTCTCTTTGGTGACAAAACCAAGGCCAGTAGCAGTTACAGCAATAGGGCTCTAGAACTTCGCCTAAGTGGCCCTTCCATCACACCAATGGGCACCACAGAGAATCCACATGTGTGGACAGACCAACCCCTCCCCTCTTAAGGCATTCCTCCTTCCCCCAGAAAATGACGTCACACTGCATCACGCTAAAGTGACGCCTCACGGATCAACTCTTCGGGCGGGACAGTTAATGAAAAGGAACACCACAGGTGACGCAAGCTCCCAATGCTGATGAGTGGAGATTAAGGAGAACCATCTCCCAGGACAACAGGCCTGTGCACTTGAAAGTGTTAGGCCCTAATTACTACACTCACCCTTCAGGCCAGAGAGGAATGGGGAGATGTTACAACACAATCCAACTAGCAGGGGGTCGGACCTGGTCGGCAGTTCCTCACAGTGCCAGCCAGCATCCAATAAATCACTGGCATAATGTAAATTTCTTAAGGAAAGTTAAATTTTATCTCACAGGAATCCTTGTATTGGCACAGGGTGTTCCTCATTCTGGTGTAATACGGTCTCTGAATGCACACAGCGTCACAATTTTCCGAGATGAGAACAGCAATTCATCAGCTGGGAATCTGCCCAGCCGTTAATATTATTCATTACAGACGAGTATTAAAAATGCAGTAGCCATCTTAGAAACCACGGCCTTCACCATGTCAAGAAACATGGAGGATTCCTTAAAAATGCTCCAAGATGTACACAAGTACATATCTCTGCAGCCGGGATCCGAGCGTCGAGTGGGAATGGCTTATCACGAGGGTTAGGATGTCAGATGATAACAGTTATAAGCCCCTCCCACTCGACATTGCCCCTCCTCCTATTCGGCTTCTGCTTGCATCGATATGCTTCTCGATCTACGAGGCATTTTCAGGTATGTTACGATCAGAACACACCAAATTCCACCCGACACCGTTTTAAAATCCCCAAAGATAAGTCTGCCCTTTGACTGAGATTGCTTAAACTGAACTGGGGTTTCCATGTGTGGTTCCATTACCGTTTCCCTTTGACTTGCGACCCACCGGGGACTTTATACCGGTAAACGAATGTTAATATCAAAGGGCAGCCACACAAAAGCAGATGTGCCGTTTCCGCCGCTTTGACCGTACAGGGAAACCCGCAAGGGCGGTTCACCCGCCGGACATCTGCGATATTTATCCCCAAACATCACACATGGAAGCGCTTAACCCCATTTGGACTCAGTCTTCCACCTTATTCCAGCTCATAAAATCAATAAAAACAGGACTGAGTAGCCGCAGCCAAGTGGACCTTCCTGTTTTAATGCAAAAAACAAACTTTGTAACTATATCGAATAAACCTGGAAGGGAACAAAACTTGGTGTTTTAAAACAGTTCCTCTGCTGGTCAAGAGTATCTTTCGACCAGAAAACTCCGAGAGATGTTAAATGGATCATGTTTAGCCACGCAGACAGAGCCCCTAGTTAAGTGCCGACCGTGAAATAGTGTCTTAACGCAAGTTAAACTCCGTAGGGGCATGCATTGTAAATCAAGCTCAAGAGCATGAAACCCTAGACCCCGACACCCTAGACCCCGGTACTTCCGCTTCTCCCATGGATTTTGCCCACTCGCCTGTCCTCGGAGCCCCTGCGGGTTGGGGGATCCCCTCCGGATGATGGTGGGGATGATGACACTTCAGCCCCGGCGCCTGTGTTGTCATGCCGGCTCCCCGTCACGCTGCGCTTCTCCGCGGCATCACCGCCTCCGAGCGAGCATTCCTCCTCCTCCTTCCTTTGTTCCTCCTTCTCCGCCCCATCGCCGGTGCAGATGGCCGAGATCCCCGCATTCCTGCTTTGCCGCGGACGCTCCGGATCGCGGACCGTTCGCTCGCCGTCTCCGTCTCCGTCTCCTGCCCCAGATGAGTCTGGGACGGCCAGAAGTTTGACGCTCTCTTCCTCCGCACGGTCCCTTTGTATCGCTTCGCTGTCACCACCGGGTTGCTGCTTCGGAGGTTCCAGGCCTCCGGTCCTCTCAGACTTATCGCAAATCCAGGCGCCTCTCTGGCTGCTGAATGATGCGGATCCCGGTTCGGGCTTGTCGATGGTACAGGCAGCCATGTTTCTCCTGGACGGCTTCTAGCCCCACGGAACTAAGCGTGAAAGACCCACCAAACACACACACGCCGCAGACAAGCGCTCCGCCGCTGGAGGTGGAGCAGGGAGGAGACAGAATGACGTCAGGGCCCCTCATTGTGGGCGCCGGGCAGATCAGGACCGGGGCGGGTATTAAACCCTCTCCGAAAATCACTTTATAAATATACAGACTGCATATTGTACTCTAATTTAGAAGCCGAGCACATTATCGCCAGAGAACAAATTTGAAAGCTATGAGAGAGTAGGGGAACAACTTCCGTCTCTTAGTTTAATTCTACATATACAGGGTTTTACCCAAGTTTTTAAACTTTTTTTAAAAAAAGAAAAGAAAAAAAAACCTCGCCTACTTAGCATGATAATACCGCTGCCGCGCACACAGAATAAGCTTAACGCGCTCAACAAATGGTCAAGCAGGTGTAACGTGAGGGACCTACGAGCTGAGCATGAAAACGAAACTTAACTGGCACCAGACACAGAAAACCACTTGAATACGTTAAATGAACCGGGTACATAGTTAAGAGACGTAAGGAATTTTGTTAAAACAAAAAAACACCTCAGGTTTCCATCTGAATTATTTATTTTCAATTTTTGCCAAAATCGGTACTTTGTTATGTCGAAGTGTTATCCCATCAGCCCCTGTCAGATCAATTCTCGTTTGCTCTAGATCTCCGGATCTTCACAAGCTTGCAGGAGTCCGAGGTGCATCTATCGGAAAGACCTGCTTCAGTCTTTTCTCTTATAGTTTATGACGTAGCCTAAATATAGTGACAATAAAGGAAAGGAAAAACGTGTGGATGTTTCCCCCCACATCGTGACGGTGTTATAAACAAACAGTGAAATATTAGCAACATTAACTCGCCAAACAAATTAAGATAATCTACTTACAGAAAAATACACATAAGCCCCGATCAGGCGACACCACCTCCGGATCCCTACGATGTTAAAATATTTCATTGTGCGGCTGGTGACCGTTTTGCAGCCTGAAATAGACGCGCTTGTGGGCATTTTGTAATATTAACAAGTCACAAGACAACTGGACTGCTTTCCGTTCCAAATTATTTGAATAATGAAAGGCACAGAAACGGAGTTCTGTTTGGAGGGTTGCAGATGTGTGCCAAAATCAGTAATCTCTTCAGACAAATTTAACAGCCTAACGATGAGAGAAAACAGCCCTGTGTGCTTCCCCTAGTATGAGTGAAGGCAACATGCAGGTTTCCGCAACATAACCTACGGCGAAGTTGCAGGTAACAGCCAGGTTTCAACTGGCAATCAGCCGCTTTCTAAAAAAATTGCCTAGATTAGAAAACAGAACTATCCCAAAAACTACTGGCTTCTTATTTCAGCGCCAGTACATTAAAGCGTAAATTAAGACTGTTCAAATTTGGCACTCGATTCCAAATCCAGGCCGTGTTTTCAGTTTTCCCAGGCAGTACGTTTAATAATCACTGATTCTGATTGACCGGAGGCTTCACAGCTGGCTCAGAGGTAAAGGAAGGCTGGGCAATCAGCCGGGCTCGGACCTTGAGCACCGTGGGGTTAATAGTTACACAAACACGTTGCACTTTTTAACTATCATAAGTCCCAACTAAGGAAAACGGTAACGTTTATA
>JABFEA020000067.1:35345130-35358159 GCA_019775915.2 Cyphomyrus plagiostoma
CCCCCCCCCCCCCCCCCCCCCCCCCCCCGCCCCCCCCGCCCCCCCCCCCCCCACCCCAGGTCACCATGCAGGGACACCCGAACATCTCATCTATCCAGATGGGCCGCGACCCCTTATCAGGCAGGAGTTAGGGGGGTCGGGTCCAGGTTAGTTTGGCAAGGCCGGGGGGGGGGAATACAAGCCAGGGGGCATAACACACACAGAGACGAGCCCCCAGGACGATGAGTTCACACTGATGGAATCACAGGAGTCACCGTGGCAGCTGTCACTCACGTGCAGGAAACATACAAGACAGAGGAGAGTAAGTGCCGACAACGAACACAAGACACCGGCCTATTTCGGCGCCTCTGAAGGACTCCCAGAATCCTTCATGAGCTAAATGTCTCGTCAAGGAATAAGCAGAATCGTGGGCGTTCGGACACCAGGCGGCACTCCGCATCAGCGTGTCACAGGCATGACACGTTAATCACCAGCACCGCATGCATGCGCACGCTTTAGAGCAGAGCCCCCAGAATCATCTCACGGACTCGGTCGTCAGTGATTTGCTTTTAAAAAAGACGCTGCGCTTCTCTGGCTATGAGGCACGCTGTGGAGAGCGTGGTCCGTACAGCCTCCGTGCCAGACAGACGGGCTAAGCGAGCCCTCGACAACGCGAGCACTGGCTGTCGAACCCCCGGTGGCCCATGAACGTGGCCCGCGTCTGCGCGTCAGCTGGGGGAGGGGCCTTGCGGAGCGCTCCTTACAGAGTGCCGCGTGCCTGCCTGGTGCTCTACTTAACTGAAGGTTACCCCCCCCCACCCCCTCATACCTCCTGGCCTTCCGGGGGCTGGTTGCAAGCGTCTCATGAAAATTAATCAGCAAATAATCACATACAGTAAGAGCCATTTGGGGGGAGGGGGGGACTGTGATTAGGAAAGAGCCGCTAATCACATTCCCAACACACGAAATGGCTAGTCCTGACTCCCAAGTCATCGGGGCGGGGTCCTGCATTTCCTGCGGTTTACGGTAGACGCCATGATTCATCCTACTTATCAGAAGGCCCTTTCACGTGGCTAATGTGAAATCGTACCCGTGTCGGCATGTTTACGTTCCACGCCCTCGTGATCTTAGCGCGATAACGTTATTTTAAAAGTGACTCAGTCTGACTTCCCGTCATGCACCCCTACACAGAGAGTGCCATTTTAACTGGTCCTACCCATCCTCAGCAGCTAACGTCAAGGACACCATTTCTGGCGGGTAATCGATGAGTGCTGTGATGCTAAAGCTGTGCGTCCTGGCCCCACAGCACCCCCTGTTGGCCTGGAGTCACCCTGCAGAGAGTCCTGCCCCCAGCCGGTAAGCGATGGGGGTAAGATCCAAGGCGTCGCAAGGCAATGCTCAGCCTGGGCTTACTGGTACCCGGAACATCGGAAAAAACTCAATTCACTAGATGTCCAAATAAGAGAAAATAAAATCACATACAAAGATGCAGGCAGTCAAACGTGTATCAGACTTACTCACACGTATTAAAACATTAATATTCCATAAAGCAGCCAGCCCCCAGAACCCCTAAACACAGGAAAGGAAAAGAAAAATTCCTTCCTGTGATATTCGAAAAATAAAATAAGCTAAATGTTGTGATAAAGCGTAGCTCCGGCAGGTTAAACCCGAGGCTTCACCGGGAGCCATCTGTCCTCCTTACATTCATGAGTATTTTTTCACTTACATGTACAAAGACTTACACGCTTTATGCAAAGCTATTTTTTTTAAAACACAATCCTACTGCGATTCATCAGCCTCATAAAAATGGTAAAAGGGACACAGGAAGTGCGGCGACGTTGAGACGGACTGATTCCCCTGGCGACGGACTGGGAATCAACCATCAATAAAATGAAGCGGGTTAGCAGGACACGCAGTGTGAGTTTGACACACACAAGACGCAAGACGAGAAACAGGCAGAAAGACGGAGCCTCCGACGGGCAGCCGGCGCCCCGGGGAGCATTACCTGCTTATTACCGGGTGAATGACTGTCCTGCAAGTCAGGCTAAAACACAAAGGAAGGGGGTGAGAACGGGATGGACGGGGGTCGGAGACGGTCACCGCTCATCAATGCACACAACGCACCCCCCTACACCCTATACCTTATTTATTTAATAGTAAATGCAATACATTCAGTGTAATACATATCTGTATTTTTAAGTTGCACCATTTATGGTTTTTAATTTTTTATTGGACTGAATGTCTGTTTTTAGATTATAGTGTTGTTTCTTGGACCTCAGTATGGAATTCCGTTCCCTTTAACGCCACCCCATGTGTTCGGAATAACAAACCTTCTTGGATTCTGAATATATTCAGGATCTATATGCCCAGGTTACCGTTTACTTTATTCTCTATTGTCTTGTTCTTTTTTTATCGCTCTCCGGCACAGTTCACCCGTTATCTCCCTCACTCCGTATTCTGGGTGATATATTTATTATATCTAGTGTTGTCATCATTAGGTTGTTCAGGTTTATCTTCATTGTTTTTTTTTAATTCTTGTGGCTGCACCGGCATAGTAAAACTGATCATGATCGGTTTAGGGGGGCAGTCTTGACAGGATTTCATGTCAGTGTGGTCCTATTCTCCATGGTGGGGGGGGGGTCTTTAAACAGGACTGCAGAGCCCGGCAGAGGACCCGAGTGCGGTCAGAGCCCTGCTGCCCTCTTGTTAAACACAAAACTTAGCCCTTAACACCAGCCCTGGGGAAATTCACATTTTGCAGAGTGACACTCCTGGCACAAACACAGCGCTGTAATCTCTCCCAGAGAGCCGAGGTGATTAACGCCGGTTTATGGGTGTGACACTCGTGAATGTGGCAATCTGAGCCTGCAGCTCAGGGAGAAGGACCAGTGTCACCCTATAGGGCGGCCAAAAAATCTGCCTGATTTTGGCAGGCGCACAATGCTTCAGAAAAACATTAAGCTCACGATTTCACCCGGAAAACCCCCCTTCAGCAAGTTTCCCTTTGGATTCTCGTTTTAAATTTTGTAACACCACAGTAATATGGACTGATGTCTAAATTTGCAGGAAAGGCGCATTGTCATATGCAGCAACCCTAACTAACCCCAACCTCACATGTGCAGTACAGGAGATTGCCAACGAGTTTGGGGCAGGACGTGACAGGAGTGTAAATAAGGTGCTTTTCTGCTCTCACTATGGAGTACCGCAATGCACTTGACGTTTCTCTTCAGCTCATGGCAGACAGAGAGCAAAGCAACCGAAAACAGTAATATCACCATTAATACTGAAGCAGGAACAGACCAGGGTCCTGTATCACAAAGCAGGATTTCTGCTTAGCCGGATAACTTGTATGATTTAAGGTAGTCTGGGATCAATGTAAATGAACAAAGATTTAAACCAGGGTACCTTAAATCTGTCAAGGCTAAGTAAGAAAATTGAGCTTTGTGATACAGGTCCCTTGTTTCTGTTTGAAAGGCATGTATTTTTTCAGCATGAATAATTCTGTCACGCGTCTCATCTGTTATTTGAACTTGGAAATAAAGAAACAAAGCTGAACGCTCATTCATTTTTCATGTTTTTCAGTTCAGTGGCAGTGGGACGGAAGCGACAGACTGTCACCAGGAATAGGACCTGTGTCAATAATGCTTTTGTGGTCAAATGGGTGAGGCACACGAAAAGGCCCCAGTCACATAGGAAGGGCATGTGAAAAGGCCACTTAATCGCTGCTATATATTTGTCTCAGCACCTCACTCAGCACCTCTGACCCTGAGGTGAGTCGGAAGGGCTAACTCGGTGATATGAAACATGGTGACATATTGCTCAACTCATATTGGCGACGCAGGTAATGATGAAATATCTGTCCGACTGGGTAGGAGAGTGGCAGAACCTGCAGTGACAGCTTATTAAAGCTCGCGAGGCAGGAACGGGGCAGCGGAACGGGCGCGTAATTACCCCTGCAGTCCGGTGGTAAAATTCATTGATCAGGGCATTAGCAGAACCTTGTGTGTCGGCGGAAAAGCCGGGGTGGGGGGGATGCGGGGGGACTCGGAAACAGAGACTTTGTTGGCTTAGAAGATTGGCTGGCTGTTTTAGAGGTTCTTCACCCCGCCTGACCCACACAAGGACAATGACTTGCTACATGCAGGCTGGTGGGGGGGCTGGGGGGGAATGCCCTGTCTGCTCCAGCCTCTCCCAGCTCTTCAGTGTCTGTGTCAGGCTCACTGGCCCAGGTCACAGAACCCATTGGCCCCAGAATCTCGGCGATAGGCCTGTAACTCTGCACAGAAATGCCATGAGCACTGCATGATGGTGAAGCGACTTACTGTTCGTTGACGACAAAGATGCAGTTGTCTTGCGAGGGCGAGCCGGTCACTGGATGCTTGCAGGTCACTTTCCGCTCATTGTGACTGGAGGAGAGAGAGAGGGAGAGAGAGAGAGAGAGAGAGAGATAACGTTAGGACCCAGAGCGGACACCACCACCCACGGACACCACACCCCCCCAAAGACAGGCGCACCCTGCTTAGTTAGAATTCCGCGGGTGGCTACCAGATTCCTCACAAAGCTGCTGCCCTGTGCCCTGGAGCCTGTATGGTGTAAGGTGGGAGAATGACCAAAACTGGGAGCTCATTGCCTTGGGGATTACACACTGCTGAACCACAAAGCCCTAGAACCACAAAGAACTATTAAACAAACACATCTAAGGATGACATGATAGATTTCTAGGTTTATTTTTAACACCATCCACCCATCTACCCATCACTCACCCAGTACTGGGTCCCTGGATAAATACAAACTGTAACTGGAAATAAACAACCGAAGATTTTTAAGGCTACGCTGTCATCTAAAAAGCAAAAAGCAATATAGATCGGTGCAATAATAAAGGCATAAATCAGGATAAACATCCTGAGGTGTAACTGAGAGACACACCTATTTGGCTTACCCAGACCCCTGCATCTTTTTTGGCCCAGGGGGAGGATACCTGAAATGCTAAAAGGCGCCCGAGGATAAAACCAGGGATAAACTGGCTGGATATGGGGCTGAAAAGCCGGGAAGGGACAGGCTGCCTGGTACTGTAAACAGGGCTCCATGATGGATCAGGCAGGGTAGATGACAGGGGCATTGTGTTTAATTTGTGCTTACATGGCCTGGTGGGATGGAAACTGCATCTCCAATCAAAATTAATATTCATCTGTGTCCTTCGACGGCAGAAGAGAAAACAATGGACTTAACAGGAAACGTGTTGCTGTAATTGCATGCTGAAATGTATGCTACAGACACCAAAATAACTCGGGTACCATACTTTCATTAAAAAGTCTTTTAAAACTCTATTCCAATATTCTGCTTTTCAGTTTCTGTTTAATTTGCTTGCACGATGTTTACTTGTTGGCACTGTGTGCACAGTCTCTGCATTTTGTCTGCCCCTTTATCTACGTTGGCCTGCACTCTACGTGTCTCGCTGCAGCATGCACTAGAATTTCCCCCCGGAATCAATAAAACGGTATCTTTAAGAAGCAGGTGACGGATTTTTCTGGGAGCATCCTCAAAACATCCGTCTCAAGATGTCTACTTACATACCAATGATGTATCCTTCTCAAACAATCAGGAAAGTGACCTTGAAGGCCAGACCTAAGCAGACTCTCTGAACTTGTTGGTCAGCCGACAGACAGTGGCTGCGGGCTACCAGAGAAGAGAAGTCATGTGACAGTGACAGGAAAGTGTCCTGTGACAGCACTTTACCTCACAGGCACCAACCTCATGCCCGAAAGCTTAAATCATTATCCACGTGCGCCAACCAGGGCCTGAATCCATCCCAGTCGCGACACTGGCATTCAAAAATAACAGTCACACAGCATCGAGCATCGTCTACGAGAAGGCCGGCGTGCAGGTGGGGTGTGTGCGCGCACATTTCTGTGTCATGGAGGCAGACAGGAGAGGGGGTATCTCGTGCATTTTTTTCCGGTGGGGAAAGCCTCGGCTGAAAAGAAACACAGCCACATACGACTGATGGCCGTTTTCATGCCAGGGGCCAGATTTAAGTTAGCCAAGTTTAGAATGTACTTCATCTTTGTTCACTTACATATAGCCCAGACTACCTTAAATCTGACAAGTTATCCAGCTAACTAAATCTTGCTCTGTAATACAGGCCCCAGGGAGGCCAACTAAACAAGCAAACCTGAATGACAAAAGCCTTCTTTCAGCTTCCAGAACCTTCCATGAGGCTGCTGACATCCTTAATTCACCCAGAAAAGCTATCAGGAAAACTATCCAGATGGTTCGACGCCACAATGAGAAAATCACAAAATAAATACATTACTGGCTCACAGAGAAATGATCACGCCATTTTAAGGAGAAACTTTCCATTTGTCCTCCCGTGTAAGTTCAGCATAACCGTCTGAATAGTCAAGTCATGAAATATTAATCTGAGCCGCCATGCTGTGGATCCCAGAGGAGCCAAATTCACATGTCTGCCCCCGTATCCAGTCTCCCAGTGAAATGCAAGCCCAGTAAACTGACTGGAGCTCCAGCATTCTCATCCCTGTGCTGGATGAATGCCAGGCTCCCACCAGTCCCCTGGGAAACACAACAGGACAGCTCATTAAATTAAAGGCAATTAAACTCTTGTAACGCCAAACCCTCTTTCTGATTGGAGGGATGCCCTGCCCCCACTCCAGGTCACATGACCAGTCTGGTGGCATTCCACATGCACACTCAGCTGCTGGTACCCAGATCATTTCCCCCCCATCTTTTAGAATGTTAAATGACTTCAAGGGGATGAATAAATCCTGCAGAAACCTGCAGGTGCCTGATAGGTCTGTAAGAGGCGCTAATGAGGCACCCAGGCGATATACTTTTTACCTTCCAGCGGTGGTGCGGTGTTGGTTATGTTCTTCTGCTTCATGTAAACGGGTGACATGGAGTCTACTGACAATTCTTTATGACAGACACAAACCAACTAAACAGCCACCTAAACCAACTAAACAGTCTGTGTAACGACTCCTTTCCTATTTCCTCCTTAATTCTGCTTAAAACAAAGAAAAACCACAATTAAGTCAGTGAAAGAATCGCAAAATCTAAAAGGTATAAAGAAAATTGCGGGCCCTAATTTCGGTCCCCAGGGACGGGAGATGTGCACTGCTGATAAATGACCCCCAGAAGGTATACACACCTAATTAGACACATGTCAAGAAAAAGGTGACCTCCAGGAGGGGGGGGGGAAGGGAGTGAGAGGAGAGAGAGGGGGGAGCAGGCAGCAAAGCAAAGTGGGAGGAAGGTGAAGCGGAGCAGGACAGGAAGGTCACTAGGAAGCTCACTAGGAAGGTTTGGAAGCTCCGTGTGTCAGTGTTCGCACCAAGTCCCCACCGCGTCACGCCCCCTCCATGCCATGCCCCCGCCACTCCCCCACTGGGAATATGTTTGGAGCTTATAGAAAATGGACCTTACAAAGTTGCCCAGAAACATACAGCGATTTCCCCATGTGGGGACCATTAATTACATTAAAACGATTAAAACACAGCTAGAGAAACACAAGCGTACTTTGTGTGTGTGTGTGTGTGTGTGTGTGTGTGTGTGTTATCTGTGCGGAACCAGCCTGTGCCATGGGCATCACATCCAAACGCCTCCAGGGTGTCACTCCTCTCAGAGCTAATTTAGACGAGGAGCGTTCGGTGGCCGTCACCTTGATTTAACATCATAGCCTTGAGACACAGGAGAGAAGGCACCGTTCTTCTGGCTTTGTGTGTGTTTGCATTTCCGTTCCCTAAATGATGTTTTGTATTTGGACAATGTCCCTCCCAATGTAACATGGGGGGGGGGGAATTGGACAATGGCACTGTGCTCCAAGGAGACCTTGTCATTCTGCCCAAGCAGGTTGGTCGACCTTTTCTGAAAGGTCGTCGAGATCTGGCCACACCTCCCTGCCACTGGCCGCCTGGTCCCAAAGTAAAAAGTCTGGATCCTTCCCATTTGGAACTCTAATGGTGAAAGAGACCAGCGCTGATGGCCAATTACAGGCTCAGTAAACTCCAGGGGAGCTGAGACAGGCAAGGGAGGGGGCACAGACCTGGCCCGCTTTAAAGCAGGGCCTCATTAAGTTTAATAACTTACAGTTTAATAACTGTGATAAATTTCAACAGAGGGGCCAACAGGGCTTTGTGCATCTTTACTGAAGCCTGCTTCAGACTGTTCCGCCCCAACTTCCTTGCGTCGCCACGGTGACCAAAAAAGTGCATTCCTACTGGGAGAAGAGAACAACTCTGATTGGCCATTAGAGTCAACACACTTCATTCACAGTGCTCCAGCCTTGCCGGCTTCATAAATACATTTCTCTATAACTGCAAAATATTATTCCACACTGAATGCCTCTCGCTTCCGGTGGACACATCACTCGGCGTCAATAGACAGGCAGAGATAGTATAGCGAATGTAGCATTAAAGATTACAGAGACACTCATATCAGGGAGTTCATCCTATGAGAATCTAACAAGAGGAGGTGCTGAGGTGGTTTTAAGGGCTACATGGGAGATTAAACACAGAGACTCGAACTGGCAACTGAAGGACTGGACAGCTTCAACTGCACTGTGATAACAGGCTGCAGAATCGAAGGCATGCTTGGTACCAACTTATCACATTAAAATGCTGCTCTCCGTGTCTCCATTCCACTGCAGGCAGCACTAGTCTCATCATGTCTGACTTCAGAAAAGTAAGACGCTTCCTTCCGGAAGTTGCTCTGCCTTCTCCCATATAAGGCAAAGCGAGGAACAGCCTGCAGTCCGGAAGACTATACGAGGACACTAGGATGGGACAAGGTGTTCGGGGGACGGCGTTTGACAGGGGAATAGAGGAACAGCTCGTACGAAATCAGCAGAGACGCCGACGACCTTCGCGGAGAACATGGACACGGAGGCTTCGTGCGGCGACAGGCACACAAACGCGTCTCTCAGACCACAGAGAAACTCGCTGCAGCATGCAGCTCTCATTAGGAGAATCGGCGAGGCGAGCACAGTCATGCTGAATTAGCCCAGGCAACACAATGGATGGAGGAGTCATGGCAGTCGGCTTTGCCCGGCTGAGGAGAAGTGGCTAAGTGATTAACAGCCAAAGGGCGCACACATGCGAGCCCGACATGGCCCGCGGAACTGTTCAGAGCAGGATCGCCAAGGAAACCGTGGCAGGCCGCGCGCCGTTACCCGCCGACTGTGGAATGAACGCAAGGTTCTCAGAAAGTTCTCTGTTTGCCATCACTCTGCATTGGGACTGAGACAGAGGACGGTTCCTCGATGGGGTCGGCCGGCCCCACGGCGTCTGCATCCTCTGAGGGACCATCGGCACAGCCCATGTTCCTGAGGTGCCCTTCTCAGTGGGCACGGGGTTAAAGCCAGTTATAAGGTTCGCCTTTCACATGGCTGCCCGCCATGACCAGTAGAGAACGGCGACCATCTGGACCGGCGGTAAAATATTAATACTCTCCGTGCGTCACCAACAGCTGGAATGAATAGTGGTTACGGCATATCAGCTGGCCAATGGCAGACAGGCCCAATTCAACAGAAACGACACAAAGAAGCATTAATGATAAGTCCCTAGCAGCCATGATCACTATGGAAAGTCACGTAGATACACAAATTAATGGGAAATTCCACTCCAGGTGGAACTAAAACTAAAAGGGGCATAAAATTAGCCCAAGGCTGGCACAACAGGGCGCAAAACCACCCACCCACCAAAGCTGCACTGCTGTTCCTATGCTGTCACCCCGCGCCCTCAGCAGGAATGACAAACTCCACATATATTCATGTCTGTGTTGGGGTCAGTCCAGGATTTTGGCCTCCCAGGAAATATAGATGCGATATACTGATACCCCACACCCCACAAATGCGCTTCTATATGGATCAGACATAGTGCCCTGCCTACCCCCCCGTCTGATTAACGCGGTCACATCGGTGACCCTGTAAAATGCCGATCCATCACGGTCTACTTCCGCTCCTTCTGGACACTACCTGCTCGAGGCATCTCTGGGCGCTACAGAAAGCCAGAAAGAGGGAGGGGCCAAGTGTACAGATGGGGTGGGGTGGGGGGGCTCAAGAGGGCCAACCACGTGACCCCCGAGCTCCCTGGAGTGGAACCAGGGCTGTAACCAACGTGGGTCAGGTGACTACGGGGGCGTGACTCACCGGTGTCCACCATATCCAATCAGATAGGGGGGGCAGAATAGTATCCTAGGAAATGGAACCAGGGTGCGACACCCAGTGTGCACACAGTGTCACCGTCACTGAGTCAGAGAGCTGCACTGGGGGGGCAGGTGATGATGCAGAAACTGCACAGGTAGCTGCCCTCCTACGCAATCTGAGCTCCTGCATCCTGCGGCCCTGGCGCCCTGGGGGTAATCAGGGGCTTACCCAGCGGGGAGAGGAGTGTTTTAATTGGCCAGGAAGCAAAGAAGCAAAGCGGCAGTGAGAGGCAGGAGATCCCCCATGGGGACAGCCACCCCCCAGTCGAATGCTCTCACTGTGCAGTGGGGTGGCCCGCATCCAACCAAACACTGCACTTCAAAATCCACCTGCACTCGACGGCACCAATTCACACCCATAAATGCAACAGCACCTCCAACACACACCACCCGGGCAGAAACTCAATGCCATTAAACAAAAAGAAAAAAAAAAAAACAGCTTGGTGTAGGAGATGCGGCAAGAAGTAAAGATTTTTAAAAACTTTAACAGAATCCGGGGAGAGAAAAAAAAACACATTCAAACCCCTGTGTCAGGCACCGAGCCAACATCAACACCACGCAGAAATGAGCCGAAATTAAATGAGAATTACAAAAAGGTCAAACTCAAGTAAAGAACACAGCATGATTTACTTACGACATGATATATCCAGAAATCAGAGGAGTGGAGGAGCTCTCGGGAGATGGTGGGATCAGTGCAGCTTTTATCCATACAGAACCTCACTGGGGAAGGACAGGATGTGAACAAGCTTTGCTGTAATGAGCTACAGCACCTTCTCCCGTGGAGATAAAGCCTCACGGCCGAGAGCGTCCTGTCTCAGCCCATCCGCGCACGGCCCTGTAATCCGACACCAGAGCGATGCCACGCCCACCCTGCTACACAGAATCGGGGGGTGGAGTGATGCAAATGGAGGGGGAAAGACAGAGAAGGCCAGCAACGACTCACGATTAGGGCAGCCGACTGAGACAGAACTGATAATGTCTTCACCTGAACCTACACCTATTTCCAAAGCTCACGGGAGACTAGCCCGTCTCCAAGCCCAGCCATGAGTCATGGGATTTAAGGGTTTCCCCCTTTTTGAGAGCTGTCAACATATTTATGTTTTTAAAATAATATTTTTTAAAAACTACTGTTGTTTTCCAAAACTGCTCTACCACAGTCCAGCCCAGAACAAAAAAAAAAAACAAAACCACAAGCATCTCAGCAGAACCAAAATGGTCACAGGGTTACGCCCCTGCTGTAACCCTGCCATCCCGGCCTCTGCGTTCTGCCCAGTTACACCACCAGAGGGCAGCTTGACATTGAACAAACAGCATTATCAATAACCCATTAGTGCCTTTATCCACCACCTACAATGGAGTGCCTCTCATTTACAAACACTAATAGATTAATCCACACCATTCTGTCCACCATCCCCCATCTCTGCTGTGGATTCTGAATGGACGTGTCACAAATCACAACTTCTCAGAAAATATTCATCATCTTGCAGCTCACCGCCCACACGTTTGGAAAACAAGACATGGTCGCCCCTCAAGTGAAGCAATTTAGGGAAACTCAACCAGCCATAAAAAATGAGGATAAAAACAAAAAAAAACACTTAATGACTGCAAATTTATGAAACATTCAATGGAATCTATGGTAAATCAGCAACATGTGTCCTACCAATGGTCAAGTACATTGGCCTGGACCTTGGACCAGTGCATGCAGGGTAGTCGAAGGTAACCACTGACACTCAGGTATCATTTTGAAGCTGGAGAACGGAGATCCTTGTCAAATGGCAATCTGATGCGTAGCTTAAACACAAACACAGGGCAGGAGACCATCACCCTGAAAAAGCGACCCAACTGCCCCCTCCCCATCCTGAAGCACCACCACTCTGCCGCAGAACGACAGGGTCATAAATTCCTGTTGTGTTTTACCCAGCTATACAATCCCATCTTGGAGAGGGACTGCACTTGACATTTGCAACCCACTCAAGGGAAGAGGTGTTGCGAAAGGGCAACAGACCAAGCGGTATTTCAGAGAATTTTTCTGCTTCTGTGGGGAGAGGGAGCACCGTGACTCATTTGATAAATATATGCAAAAGCAGAATCGCTGATCACACCCCTCAGACCAAATCATCCCGGTACACAGTCCCCGTGAGTGGTACCTCCTCGTGGTACACAGTCCCCGTGAGTGGTACCTCCTCGCGGTACACAGTCCCCGTGAGTGGTACCTCCTCGCGGTACACAGTCATCATTAGAAGAAGCACATTCTTACTTCCTTTGAACCTTATTTATCATGTTTTTTTTGTTTCCCATCCACACACGAGTCCACACAGGGTGGGGGACAAACAAATGATGGGTGACACCCCACGCACTTTAAACAGTAGGACATTACGCCAACACAATTACTGCCACCAGTGACCAAAAGCTTAGATTTTAGGTGTCAGATGTAGTGAGAAGAGGCTCATTAAAAATCTTTGCTTTGTATCCTGCTGTGAAAATACGCAAGGAGGATATCAATAACTGTAACGTAAAATATGAATACACTTAGCGGCCTGGGTCAGGAAAATGAGTCCGGCGGGCTGTAGGCAGAAATATTTTTTGAAAACGAATAAATTCATGGACAGATGTGCCAAGGTGCCACAGGAGGAAAACATCAGCCCTCAGGCAGGCTAGGCTGAATCACTGCATGATCAAGTATGCCTGAGATGCTTGTATCGAGTTCAGCATCCCAATGACAATCTGCTGGAGTTTTTTGAGGAAGCCACTCAGGAAGTTGATGATAAGAAGGCCTATGATATAATTTACTTAGATTTCCAAAAGGCTTTTGATGTTGTCCCCCACAAGAGG
>JABFEA020000067.1:35367172-35379267 GCA_019775915.2 Cyphomyrus plagiostoma
CCCCCCCCCCCCCCCCCCCCCCCCCCCCCCCCCCCCCCCCCCCCCCCCCCCCCCCCCCCCCACGGGCAGCAAGGAACATTCTGTTTTCACTGATACCACCAAACACGCCCAGGTGATGGCGGGAACATGGAAGACAAGGGAAAGTGAAGTTCCCTGGGGCTGGCGGGACTGCAGCAAGCAGGACAATTGGATTGTGACCTCATCAAGGACTCTGACAGGGGACCGGTGCTGGAAGTCAGGATGGAGGGCCTCAAGGGAGAGAAGGGGCTGTAGGAGGAAGAGAGAAAGAACGAGGGAGGGATGAAGAGGGAAGGATGCAAAGAGAAGGGGAGACCGAAGAAAGGAGGGACTGAGGAAAGGAGAGAGGGGTAGGGGGAGGGCAGGAGAGTCAGGCAGAGAGGAAAGATAGAAGGAAAGAGATGGAGAGAGGGTATGGGAGGAAGAAAGACAGGGAGGGAGTCCAAGAAGAAAGAAAGGAGAGAACGAGTGAGAGAGAGGAGGGGGGAAGGAGAGAGGCAGGAAGAGTGAGGTAGGGGGAAGGAGGGAGGCAGAAAGCGTGGCAGAGGGGGAAGAAAGGAGGGAAAGAGAGGGACAGAGAGAAGGGAGAGGCAGCTCTCACAGCTTAATTACAAAGCAGACTGCAGCTGAAAGGCTGAGATAGAGCCTCTCTGATATGCCCCCCACCCACTGCTTTTTCAGGGAAGATGGGAAGGCAGAGCAGAGCCAAGCAGGGCCCCCCCCGGCGAGTCCCAGAGGGCACGTGCCACACACCACTCCACTCAAGGACACGCCCCCCCCCCACCCCCACTGGTGCCTCTCAACACACACCAAAGGCTTCATTCATGACGGCCCCGGGGCCAGATGAACCGAAACCTTGGGAGCACACAATGGAAGCCCGTCTCCTGGCCACGGCCGACTCCACCAGGAGTCTCCCGGCAAAACAAATGGTGCTCGCAGAGATTAACCGCGCGCCTGGTGCGCCGGAGCAGCCAGGGGAAACTGGCACAAGTCCACCCACACAACAGGGGGCACCATTACAAATTTGCCGGGAGGCAGCGGCAGCACCCAGAGGGACACTCAGCACATTAAAAAGAGCGACCCGGGCCCCAGTCACTGGCTCTGCCCGGGAGAGACCCTGGATTACCAGCGGGATAAGCAGCTAAGTAAAATGGTAAGAAACTATGGAGTCTGTGCTGAAAACAATCACGGAGACGGCGTGTAATGCAGAGACCCAAAGACCTAACTTTTACAGTTATTACAGGGAGTGCCAAGCCTGCCTGGAGCAGGGTGCTATGGGGCAACTGGCAGGTGGCTGGAAGCTTCATCAGATTTTCATTTAGTCCCACTCAAGACTCCACAGAGGTTCAGCGAGTCCCAAATCCCGACTGGCAGTGAGTCACAGTCAGTAACGAGTCCCATGACCCAGTCAACTTGAAGGGCTGGGGCGAATGAGGGTACAATAATAATAATAATAATAATAATAATAATAATAATTCATACTTTATGGATCCACGTGGGGAAATTGTCTTTTAACCTCCCTCAAGCAAGCTATCCGTGAAGGGCAGCCACCTGTAGTGGCACCCAGGGAGCTGGGGGTTAAGGGTCTTGCTCAAGGACCCGCAGACCTGCTGAGGCTGGGTTTGAACCAGCGATCTTGTGACTATAAGCACACAGGTTTTAACCCACTGAGCCACACGCTGACGTCCAAGATGCCATGACGACTCGGAATGACCTCTTCATGAAGGAACCCTGATGAAAGCAGCTACCCCAGGGAGAGAGCAGTGAGGACTCAGTGAGGCAAGTCTGCTCTGACATGCATAATGTGACCAAAATATCTGCATCCAGGACAACCAAAACCTTTCACCTAAAATGACTTTTGCTATCACTGCAGATCTAATAATTCCATCACCCGCTCGTGTCCCCGCCTCGTTAGCAAGCCGGTAACAGCCGCTCGTGTCCCCGCCTCGTTAGCACGCCGGTAACAGCCGCTCGTGTCCCCGCCTCGTTAGCACACCGGTAACAGCCGCTCGTGTCCCCGTCTCGTTAGCACGCCGGTAACAGCCGCTCGTGTCCCCGTCTCGATAGCACGCCGGTAACAGCCGCTCGTGTCCCCGCCTCGTTAGCACGCCTGTAACAGCCGCTCGTGTCCCCGCCTTGTTTGCACGCCGGTAACAGCCGCTCGTGTCCCCGCATCGTTAGCACGCCTGTAACAGCCGCTCGTGTCCCCGCCTCGTTAGCCGGTAACAGCTAAAGGGTAGACTGAGGAGGTCAGGTCAGGCTGGGGAGGCCTGGTCTAGACCAGAAGGGGCATACAGGAGCACTGGGGAGGGGGAGGGGAAAAAGGAGGAACAGGAGGGTGCCCACAGCCAGGTAGAAAGAAGCTTGGTGCTCCTCCCCCTGACGATGGGGAATTTGTTACCGAGTGCCACCCTGCCCCCAGGGTGGGGTCTGGACACAGTGGACAATGTCCACCAAGGACAGGACAGCCAAAGCTTTCCCAAGGTGTACTAACCAAATCACAAATTGCCCAATTAAACAAGCAGTGACCAAAAAACAAACAAAAGAACTGATAATCCATCCATCCAGCCATCCATTCATTTTCTGCTGCTTATCCGGCTCTTGGGGACAACAGTCTAAGCAGGGATGCCCAGACCTCCCTCTCCACAGCTCCCACCAAGGCATTTCCGGGCCAGCCCAGAGATATAATCTCTGACCAGGGTGTCCTGGGTCTGCCACGGGGCTCCTCCTGGTTGGTCATGCCGAAACACCTCCCCAGGGAACCGTCCAGGGGGCATCTTAGTTACATTCCCAAACTACCGCAACTGGCTCACTATCAGTTATATCAATAAATAAACAAGTAATCTACTGAATAATCTGAAAACTCATTAAGTAATCCTGTATAATATAATATAATATATTATAATATAATAAATATAATATGATAGGTGCAAGGTAAGACCCAGCCAGCCACTGCAGGGAGCAACACTCAGTCACACACAGGGTCAGTTCAGGCACGATTCGCTTAAGCTGCATGTTTTTAGGCAACGCCTCCCTCGCTGAGGCTAAGCCATGACGCCCTGCATAAGAAGCTCGTTTCCACCACACATTTCCGCAATCTTGGTCTTTCGATCGCTAACCAGACCACATGACCACAGGCGAAGGCAAGAACACCATTCGCATTCATGTCAGAACTGTCCATTCTTGTTTGTCCGGGTATCAAAGTGGAAAGTTCCAGAAACAGCCAGGGGAGATGCCGCCCCCCCCCCCCATGTGAACATACCCTCATGTCCTCATTCCATGATGGAAAAGCGCTATGGGTGGGTACAGTGAGGATGTGGGCGGCTGAGGCAGGGCGGGGGTCCCGAGTACCAAGCGATCCGCCAACAAGCTCATCTCCCATTACCCCCTTCCAACCTCCCCACCAGGACAATAAAGCCATCAGACTGACATGGTCGGGAATGTCGGCGGGGGGAAACCTGACGCCCCACGGTCCAGGGCACGTGCCATCGTCTCATCCTCCATGTGGTACAAGCTCGCCATTTACCGTGTGGAGGATTCCACCCAAGGCCTCTGGATACTAATTAATGACACGGAGGGTTGTATGATCTAATGGGGAGTGTCTCTGGGGACCAGGGGGGCAGACAGAGGGACAGGCAAAGAGATACAAAAAGAGACACAGAGACAGGTAAACACAGAGACATACAGATAGAGACACAGACAAAGAGACACAGACCGACTGTCAGACAGTCTGACATACTGACGGGGAGACTGACAGAAAGCAGAGACACAAAGAGAGACAGACAGATACAGACAAAGACAGAGAAGGGTGTTAATCAGTCTGCCCAGGTGCTGCGTCACAGGTTCCTCCCTCTGCCTGAAGAGCTCCACCCCCTTTCCCAAAATTCAGTCTCTTCATAGCCCAAACAGCTGAGGATTAACTCCAGGAGGTCATGGGGAAAAGCCAGGGGTGTAAAGCCAGCACATCTGCAGATAACAGGGACCTGATCATCATGCTACTGGCCACGCTGCACTGGATGGGCACGTCAGTCACGGTCACGGGCATTTCAACGACACCAAGAGCCCAACATATCAGACCACGTTACATTTATGTTCCCAGACGCGGTGTTCCTGATGGGGCTGGAGCACCTTGACAGCACATCGACCCACATGGTCGATATCACACAGAGACCTCGATTATGGGGTTGCGGTACATTCACTGTTCATTCATTCATGTTGGGGTGGGGGAGGTGGGGTGGCGAATTGCATCTGACTTTCCTTAACCTTTCAAATGTGGACTGGTGGTGTGTGGCTGAGCCGGATAGGATGCTGTAATCGGAAGGTCGCTGGTTCAATTCCCATAGCTAGCAGAGTGACTTAAGCAAGGCCCTTAACTGCTCCATGGACTGGATGACCCTGCTCGCTCAAAATGGGAGATGCTTGGATAAAAGTATTTGCTAAATAAATGCAAATCGCTGTTGTTTCTCAACGCCCATATCCGCTGGCTGAGGGACCCTGAAGGGGGCGCTGCAGAGTGTGCTGACAGTTCATATTTAAGGCCTCTCGCTCATCCCCTCAGAGGAGAATTAATAAATAATTAATCAACGCTAATCAGAGCCATTGCAGCCTACTTAAGTGAGGGAACAGTAGGTGGTGGAGTGCGGGGAGACAGCGCCCTCTGAAGGACAGCCCGGGGCCCTGTGTCACAGAGCAGCTCCGCAGCTGCCTGGGGTCGTTACTCACAAAGACCCCCGTGGGGTCCCCCTTCACTCACCCAACTCCTCACTCTAGTTACGGCTGAATTTACGAGCACCGTGGCTCAAACGTCCCAGCAGTTTGGCCAGAAAGCCACCCCCTCCCTGCCAGAAGGCTCATTTTTGTGTCCGTCCATCGACAAAGGGATAAAATGTAGGAAAGAAAATAGCAAGGGGCTCCAAAATCTCCCCCCCCCCCCACAAACACACAAAGACGACGACTACAAAAAGGGCTTTATGAACAAGAGGGCCGAGCAAACAGGCAGTCGAGCAGATTTTAATAACAGAATAAAAAGCACCGCACAATGCAGAAAGCTGAGGTGCAGGGAGACAGCGCCCTCCACAGGACACACAAAGCCACGCGTCACAAACCAGCCAAAGGACCAGCAGAGAAGGGACTAGAAACAAGCGTCTGCTTCCAGCAAGGGGGGTTCGAGGAATATTACAGAGAAGAGGAATGATCTGCTTGGCCTCGCTGTGGGGGCCTCACACTATAACCACTCTATATTACAGTAATTCATTCACTCGTGCATTTTCCACACACGCTTGTCCTATGTAGGGTCGTGGAGGTCCAGAGCCCATCCTGGGGGCTACAGGCACGAGATAGGGAACACCTAGGAAGAGCAAACCCATTGCAGTACTATGGTAATCATAATAATACGCCAATAAATATCAAGCAGTTGGGAGACAATATATTATTCAAAAATATCTGACTGTCTCAGAGGCGAAAGGATGCATTTATTGCGTCGTTATATTAAAACACATGTATTGCGGCTGACTCATCTTCAGGGGTCACGTGACCGCAGCAGAGAGCCCCTCCCCGTTAGGTTCCCTCGTACCCGGATCAGGCTCACGTGTGCGCCGTGCCCCTGATGGGACGTTCAGTCTGGGCGGTGGTGCAAGGGTAGTCTCCAAGCAGACCCCCCAGTGGACAGCAGCAAGAGCGTAGGGGGGTGGTCAGGGCACAGCAAGCCCTCAAGAAAGAATGGGAATGCAGTAATTAAAAGAATGGGAATGCAGTAATTAGCCCGGAGCCAGGTCCCCGCTCACGAGCACGAGCAGCCTCATGAAACAGCAGGGTTTCCACCGGGATTGTGGGGATCACCCTACACCCAAAGGACTGACGTGGGGGGGCACAAAGCAGAGAGGAAGAAGTCTAGGCTGATAAGGCAGAAATCAAACTAACAGCCGCATCGCTGACTATCGCTTTCAATCTGCATCGAGCAGAAAACCGGTTCCGGAGCCCCCGGTACGAGACCGAGCACGGCCTGTTCTATAAATCAGCCCCCCCAGACCTAACGTGCGGCGCGAGGGTGTCGCATGACGTCCTAGGAGCTCAGCCCGCTGCCTGCGAGTCAAACTTCCTCACAGCCGTCAGATGGAGCCACGCCCTTGCTCTGCGGTCGACAGGCCAATCAGGAGGGCACGTGTGGGAGGGGGCAGGGGAAAAAAAATCACAGCGGACGGCCTTTATCCAAAACAGATGGAGGGATGGCCCCCCCTATCACTGCAACCCGATTCTGAATGCTTCAACTATGCATCCCCACCCGCCCCACGAGCGCTGCAGCTTGCCGACAAAAACAAACAAACGTCATGCTAAGAAAAGCATCAGCTGGCTGTGAAACGGGCCAAGGCTTCCTGATTCAGGGGGGCGGTGACGGCAGTAACGTGACACACAGAGGCAAACGGCATCTGTGCGGACTGCAGTGCCGCTGGCGTTTCGGGTGTCGGGGGTGTGGGGGGCGGCTGCCGCGGACAGAGGAAGGAGGACATGCATTTCTCGGGGATCCTTTCCAGGAAGGACATGCCATTCCCGCAGATGAAGGCTGACCAGGAGAGAGCGGAGTGCCGATCCCCTCGCGGAAACCCGACCCGGGGGCCGCCCACCTGCTCCACACGCCACGGGATTCCGGGTCGGGCGTCACGTGTGATATTTTCGGATCTGGGTGGCGATATGAGAAAAGGAGAGGAGCTGAATAACTTGTATGGAGAGGCAGTACTAATGAAAACAAACTATTCAATGTTTTTTAGGATAAGTCATGTCTCAGGACTCTCCTCACACTCCTCAAAGAATAATCGGTTCTGAACTTGGATGGGTTTTTTTTTCCTAATAACCCATCGACTTTTCGACATTAAGCTTTCTTGCTCAACAGTACAAAGAGCTGTGTATATAATTAACATAAGAACAAACTATAACTGATAGGTTGTTAAGGCAGCACCCAATCAGATCATGGCAAATTCAAAGCCACACCCCCTCAGGAGAAAAACTATACAAGTGCAAGATTTACAAAGCACAGCAAAGTAAACAAGAAAACTGACATGAAAACAAGGCTACACCTGGAAAAGCATCCAATAGAATACAAAACACAACCGTATTCTACTACATCCAAATTATCACCCGGAGACCGACCAACTGCCATTATTAACCAGGGAGTTTGTACATAAACAATGGGGAACATCATCATTCCACAACAACTCATGTCCCTGATACATATAAATGTCCTTCATATACCATACTGTGCAAAAGTCAAAGGTTGTCAAAGGAAATGTTTAAAAATATTTATATGGTTAGTAAGTGTATTTGTGCTCAGAACAAAAACATAATTTAACACTAGGACAAACAAATTAAGAGGAATGCATCACCATTTTCTTCCTATATTCTGCTGATGGCTGCATGAACACCACTTCAGAAGCCAAAGGTCTCCTCAAGGGCACCCCTGCCATTCCAATTATCTGTTAAATTTCATCACCAGCTCACTTAATACATTAATTTAATTAAGACCACTAGGTACTGACTAGCCATATGAGGTGTGATAGTGGCTGATTCAAAAAATACATTGGTGTATTGGATGGAGGCTGCAAGAACTGGGGTGATTTTGACAGATTTATTTCATTTGAACATCACTTTCTTTGGCTGCTGAAGACTACTGCACAGTACCGTGTAGACAGAAATTCAACGGATTCCTCCCTGAGGTTCAGAGCCAGTAAAGATTTTAATTCGTAAATCCACACTGCCTAAACAGAGATGCCAACACATTCCAGGTGACTAAGGTGACGGCCGACTCCTCTGAAATGTCTCGCAGCAGGTGAGATTGCGTCATGGTGCCTAATAGCGGATTAATGCTCATTAACACCGACTTTACTGACAGCAGAGCTCGAGCCCAAGCATCAAAGTCAAGCAATTCGGAGAGAAGCTCCCTTTAAGGTCCAAACGCTGCATGCACTGGGGCTCAGACCTCAGAAAACACGTTCCACCATGCTCACTGCCCCTCCCCTGCCATTTCCCACTGGCTTACTTAAGTAGCATTTTATGACACATGTACAGAATGTGCTGAGGCGACGCCCCCGAGGATACACCCCCAAGGTCATGCCCCTGAGGCCACGCCCCCCAAGGTCACACCCCCAAGGATATGCTACTAGGCTATTCAGGACAGGTTGCGACCTGACCTCCAGGCAGACAGTATGAGTCATCAGGGAGCACAAAGTCCTCCTGTAAAACCACAGTGAACGCCATAAAAAATGAAGGGCAAGAGAGCACGGCACTCAGGAACGCAGGATCCTACACAGGGATCCTATTGGCGGGGATCCTTTTCAAGGGGGCGGGACAGTGGCCCCAGCTGAAAGCTGATTGGCCCCTGGAGTGCCCTCTCCCCTGTCACAAATACAAAAAACATTATTACATAGTGATAAGGATGCCCCCTCCCCCATGTTAATACAAAATCCTAGGAATCGCCTCTGATTCTTGATGAATCATTCAGCTGAATTATGGGTAAATCTTGCATGAATGCATCAGCTGACACGATTCATTCAACATCAGGACAAACAAGAGTGGGCTTTTAAGGAATCCTTTAAGAAATAAATCGTGACGAATGAACCAGACAAGAACAGACACAGTGGGAAGCTCCAGACAGTCGTGCACGCGACAATCAATCCGGCTCAATCCGGGAATCGATTCAGCTGGATACACATTCTGTGCAAAATACCACCGATGACCGACTGCATTTTGTTTTAGCCACTATACCTCGACTGAATAGCATTCTGCTCAGAATGTCCCCTGAACTGTGCCCAGAGCATCCTGGGATAGGCCTGCTCACTGCCCAGTGCATCCTGGGATAGGCCTGCTCACTGACACCCAGCCACACGAACAGACAGTCTGAACTGTCTCTACCTCTTTCTCCGTTTCATGCAGTATTTGTATAAAAGATGTAGTAACGGATTGACTCCTCAAGCGCCTTGGGGCGATTCTGCTGAGAAAGGAACTATATAGAAATACGCTGGATTTAACTGAATGGAGCTAAACGGCCGGCATGTTACCGACGGCTACAGGGCAAAACAGATAACCTCGGGTTAAGAGGTTAAGTAACATGACGAGGCACTGGGCCACCCCAGGTTAAGTTAACCTAGTCGTCTAAACCACAAAGCAAGCAGAGGAATTCAGCTGCTCATGTCACCTACCAAGGAACGCTGAAGAAGAATGTAGTAATTAGATTAGAATCTAATTTCAATGTAGGCCCAGGTCACACGGTCCAGGGCAGCGACTGGGGGCAGAGAGGGCCAATAGGATGGGGGCAGGAAGGGGAGGGCGTGTCGGATGCCAGAAGGGCATTCAGATAGATTTGAGGCCTAGGAGGGACACTTAACTCCAGGAAGAGAGACTCACCATCGTAAAAATCAGGCTAAGGGCTTTAATTAGCAAAAATGACAGAATTAGGATGAGTATAGCAGCGGAGGTCAGATGAGGCGGGGGAGGGGGGGGCTAAGCAGCATGGGCCACACCGGTCCAGCAGCCCATACCCTGCAGCACACAGAGGGGCTGCCCAGCAAGCCAGGGACAGCCTGTGCCCCCACCCTGGCCCAGCTGACTGCCATACCTGTACACAGTGATCTCCCATCCCCTCCGCCACAACTAAAATACAGGCACTTTCCCAAGCCCATCGTCTCATGTGGTCTCCTGCCATCTTCACCAAGCGCCGGGTTAGAAGGGGGCAGCATCATTAAGTCTAGAGGCCATAGAAGACCAAGAGGAGCGAGGGGGGGGGGCATCAGCGAGCGAGCATCCCGGATAGCTCTACTACCGAAACGCGGGCGAAATGTGACCACGCTGCGGGGACACCATCCGTCACACAGCAAAGGTGCCATTAGTCGCACGGCATGTCAAGCAAGCCCCCCCCAGCCCCGGACCCCTTTGCCCCTCGGGACGAACCAAGCAGTAGCCTCAGCTGTCATCCTTGGTCCAGGTCAGGCCGGCACCACAGGAAGAGACCCGACTCCCGTCTGCTACAACCATGACAGGGTGCGTGTCTCCACATTACTGTGAGAGAGGAAACACCTCCTAGCACTTACGAGAGAGGGCTATATATGCGGAAAAGCCGCCCCACAGCTCAGGAAGAGCCCACTCCAGACAGAGAGTATCCCAGTCCAGGTGGGACAGAAGGCACTGCCAAAATGACTCTCCCAGTCAGAGTCTCCATTAAAGGTACAGCCTGACCCCCACCAATCCAGAGCAGCACGGAGGGAATGTGGGCCTGTGTCGGGTGAGTGCGGGGGGGGGAGTGTCGGGGGGCGTCACGGGTGAGGGACAGTGCGTTTCCTTGCCGTATTTAGCCCGACGCAGCAAAAGCAGATCCGTCACCTTGGTGAGGTGGGGCTGAGATTTGTAAACTGTTTATTGTGCAGCTGCCAGAATGGAGGAGAGGAGAGGAGAGCCCCCCCCCCCCAAGTGAATGGGGAGTGGGCCAGGAGCTGCAGCCTTTCCATTCAAGTCCTTGTCGTTTCTGATGTAAACATGCCACACGCTAAGCACAGTGGAGGGCCAGAAAAGGAGCAGGGCTGGGGGTGGTCACTGGGCCAAGGCAGTGTCCCAGGATGACGAGGGCCCGGAAGGCACAGCAAACCTAGCACCCAACATGCTGCCAATGTCACATAAGGTGCCTTGTAACAAAACAAGGGTTTGAGGTTCCCGGGAACGAGGGCAGACAGGTGTCCTAGCCCAGCCACAGCAAAGGTGGGACACGGCCTGCCACACTCTGACAGGCTTGTGCGCCTATCTTTGGGGGGAGCCATCTCATACCTCTCCAAAAGCAAGTTTCAGGAGAGCAGGTCTTACACCGTGTAAACAGCCAAACACTGCGCGGCTTTTAATGACCATTCATCCGACTGGGATCAGTGAGATCCAGAGTTTATGCCAAGAATCACGGGGTGTCAAGTAGGATACACACCGATCAGCATTCTGATCAGTCTCTCTCTCTCTCTGCCTCACACAAACACACACACACACACAGGGAAGAGTTTAAGAGCTGTGTGTTCAAACAGACTCAGTGAGTACATGCAAACTTAAAGAGCTGTGTTCACAAAAAACACACAGGCAAGCTCTCTCTCACACACACACACAGCCTCGGAGCAGAATTCCACATCTTTACCAGCTAAGCCACTGCTTTGTTCTTCAGCCACTGGACCGTGCGAAAACACAACACTACAACCTTAAACCCAGAGAAAGTCAGCACCCACCCTCTCCCACTCAGTAACGGGGTCTCCTCGCCAAACATCCGAGACCATACACCCACCGCCACCCTGCGGATCTCATCACGCCACGGTCACGGTTCGCGTCAGCGGCCAATGCGCTCTGGAATCTTCGCACGCCGGGATCCGTCCGCCGACTGCGGCTTCCACGCAACGGAAAGTCTCGCCGCAGCAAAAGCGGCACCCGTTCGTCTGACAAAAGGAACGAGTCCACCCCTGACATCCACACCCACACAGCGAGGCGGATTAACTGTCACAATCGCACGGGTTAGCAATGATTAACCCGGCAGATACCGTGCACAAACAGCGGGGCAGGTTAATAGTTTAACCACCTGCTATGCCGACTGACAAACCCCACAGAAGCGGAGGGACTCACAGATGCAAACCAGATACTTTTAACCACAATAGGTCGCTTTCATAGAAACAATTTGAGCGCTTTCTGAAGGTACGCTGCAGCGGTGTCGAGTGTCGCCGCGCGAACGCGGACGACCCCGCGGTTATGAGCTTGGGTCGAGACTCCAGTTCGGGTCGCACTTGGAGGGGCAACTTCGACAACAGACGGGCTCGAAAACAATGTGAGATCTCCTGACAGACAGGGATCGGCGCAGATCCACAGAAACGCAAACTGGAAACGGAGCTAACGTGTGGAAAACAGAGCGGTTGACAGGTGTAATGACACCCGCCCGGAGTGATTGAGGCCTCCCCCCCACAACGAGTAGAGCCTGTTTAGCAAACAGCCACAAAGAGTCACACACCAGCATGTGAAGTTGCACATTAATGTCGGAGTCAGTGTAAAGCCAGGCCATTTGAAATACCCACAATTTT
>JABFEA020000068.1:15934-31219 GCA_019775915.2 Cyphomyrus plagiostoma
GGTGTCCCTGGGCTCCCAGTGACTGTAAAATATGCACAGCAGAGGAGGACATTTCTATAAACCAGATCAGGCAAAGGTCCCTGTGCAAACCGGGAGCCATTCGCTGGGGGGGGGAATCTATATTTAAAACAAACTGAGCCCAACGAAATGCAAGGTCTGACTCCCCCCTCTGACATACGTATTTAATGAGTGCTTCGAGACACTGGCGGTGCAGTCAGGGCAAACTCCCACCATGGCGTTCCAAGACAGACTCCACTCCGTAACCGGAGACCGGTCGGGGGTTTACCTGGAGCCGGCGGTGACCTCAGGAGGCTGTGAGATGAAGGGTCATCTGCAGCTGGCCTGTCAGAGACAAAGACGGGCCATTTAATGTCAGGCCGGTGTCAGCCTCAGAGAGATCCAGCCACAGACTGTTGCTATACTGACTGAACAAGACTTGGTAGGATCTCTGTATGGGGAAAAAATATTCTCTATATTCTCTTCTATTCTCTCTGTATTGTGCTTTTTGCAGGGTGTGTCATTAACTATATCAAGGGAAACAACTTGCTGTAGACCAAAGAAAAAGCATAATGTGGCAAAATTAACAGAGAGAACCCTTATTGGTCATATCCAGACCGAGTTATTTGAATCAACTTAAAGATAAACTCAGTTAAGGCTTCTCATATCCATTTGTTTATTGCCCAAATCTAAATATAAAATTGTGTCAATACTTGTCAGTTTCTGCTAAGACACCAATTGTTCAGGTATGACGGTGCGCTCAACTGTACTACTGAAATCTGACTCTCCTCAAGTAATAACAATTAGATAGTTTAATACAAAAAGTAAATGCAAAGCCGATAACAGTTCTGAAAGTGAAAATCATCGGGTTTGTAAATCGTGCGGGTGTCTTACAGGGGTTATTTACTTAAATTATGTTGGTAGAGGTGGTGAACAGCACAGCTCAGAGGCCAACCCTCATAAATTCTCTTTAAGCTGGTCTTAATCGAACTAAAATATAAGCAAGAATTGTTTTTTTCCCTGATCCTGTGGTTCCTTCACCAGTTACCTTTAGCCAGGATCGCACATGCTCTTCCAGCCACAAATAGGGGTTTCCTCCCTGACCTTTTTTTTAATTAGAAAGGCACCGACAAAATCCGTTTTACCGTCAGCGATTAAATCTGATCTTTTTCCATTTATTGTTTCACGCCAGATTGTTTTGCACGGAAATCCTTCTCCAGACGCTCCTGGTGTGACTGTGAGTCGGGTCTCGCCGGGCACTTTTGGATAAACCAACATATTTTTTTGCACCGCTGGAACTGAAAACACAGGACTCCATTGTGCAGCGAGCAACAAGATCAGTACTATTCATAAACATCTTAAGGCTTAAACAAGCTGTTAAAATTTATTTCGGATATATTTCTTCAGAGAACTGAGCAGTACATTGTTCATTTTTGGCACTACGTGTGACATGGGTTTTGATGCATCGCACATTGCAGCACGGCTTGGTAGACGGCGCATTTTCACTCCGGTGACACACCACCACAATTTTCGTGGTGCCGATTCAGACTTAATATCTACAGTTACAGATTTATGGACAGGTGGGCTGAGTCTTTACTTGGGGAGGGGGGCGAATATGTATAATACGAAAAGCTAGTCATGACCTAAGCCGATAAATACACATTTGTTTGAGGGGGGACGCTAAAATATTTTTATGAGGACTAAAGCACTTCTAAAATAGGCCTAACGACGCCCCAGCAACACCAGGTAAATAGCTGGCTTACCCAAGTACAAAATTATCCCAGCTGTGACCAGCTAGAAATTTTAAAGGACAGTGCGAAATTTTAAAGAGGTCAGACAGTACATTAATCACAATGCAGTCAACATAGCTATCAATGGTGTAGAGTAGACACTTCTTAGGACAATAAACATGCAAGGCTGGATAAAGTCCTTACCTGGCTGCGGGACAACCAAAACGAAAATCATACAAGGAGCCAATGTACTATAATGTCGTATTTTAGGAGCAAACCAAGTGTCACGAAAAGCCCAACGGCGCAGCGGTCGGCTAGCGTGCTATCTATTTACACACACACTCGTATAAACCCGACAGATGTAAAAACGGCACGGAGGCGGTGTAAAGAGGCGACTTTCACCTGGCAGCGCCGTTCGGGCTGCCAGCTAAAAGATGAACTTTAAGTAGCTAGCTACCTTGTTAGCTCCACTCAGAGGGTCCTGGCTGCTTCTTCTAGACGCTCGTCGGCTCCCCAGACAGTTTCACGAATCGTAATGCTTGGAGTACTTATATAAATAAACGATGTTGAAATGTAGTTTTATGCCGTGGCCAGTTATTTTTTAAAAAATTAATTTCTGTTTTTAGTATAGATCTGATTCTTCCGTCCTCCGGTTTCCTTGTTTACGGGCCTCCGGCCAATGGCAGTGCCCAAATCTCGGACATCGCGCGTTGATAGGACTCGAGATGCAAACTGGTCCCGCCCCCTTCCGGAATGACCCGTGATTGGGTGGAGCGTCGCGTCCGGTTTCCGGTTTGTCCCTGTTGCTACGATAGGTATGATGATGTGTAGCCTGAAAACGATTTTGTTGTGGTTTTTTTGTGTGGTTTTGTGTCACGGTGTGTAATGTGCGGGAAACACGGTTATCGTATCTCCTTAAGCCCAGTGCAACCACAATTGATTTTATTAAGCAGACGTTTTTGTTCAGCATACGGTTGAGGGTTGGAGAACAGAGCCAAAAGTGTCGTTGCTGAAAATGAGAGTTATATTACCGTAAGAGCCACAGGATTTGAACCAGCAAACTTAAGATCACATAGTTCTAACCCACAGGTTAGATTCAACTCGTCTACTTGTGTTAGCATTCATTGGAAATCTTCTGACATCTTACCTATTCATAATGCCTATTCATATAAATACGAGGTAGGACTGCATTTACAATAGCAAAAATCTGCTGAAGTCCTGGGACTGTACCCTATGCTGTACCCTAAAATAATGTAGTATATAAGTAAATATCAAGCTACTACAGCAAATATAACCTTATCCCAAAGCTAAGCAAAAACATTTACACCACAGTGTCAGTTACATTGAGATGAAACTTTATTCCTGGAATTAAAGATGGTGCACACGTTTATCTAATAATTGCTACATTAAAAATGCAAACTGTAACCATCGAACCCAAAGTGGCAATGTACCTCTGCAGGCAATATTTCTACTTTGGGAAGCATATAGTTTCATTTTCATAATAGTAATAATTTTCTTTTTTTTCTCATTTCAAGAAAACTGAAGATGAAAATTATACCGGCTTTAACCAGTTGAGTAGTGAGTTTTTATACAAATGCAGTATAGGAGCCAGGCCCCGATTCCAGTCTAAGTTGTAGGGTGGGTCAAATAGGTGTCTTTGGAGGGGGTGCTGTGTGAAAAAAATAATATATATATATATATATATAACACCAGTAGCTAGACCACCCAAGAATGTATGGCAAGAGAACAGAAGACGCTGTCGTGGTGGCTCTCTCCCATGAACGATTTTCTCCCAGCAGCAACTTCTCATGCCCCTTGTGGCTCAGACTAAGTCAACTAGAAGCTAAGCAGGTTTGGGCCTGGCCAGTACTTGGATGGGAGACCAACTAGCAAAGCTGGGTTGCTGCTGGGAGAGGTGTTGGTGTGGCCACCAGAGGAGCCCAGCCTGTGGTCAGTGTGGATCCCAAAGCTTCAGTACAGTGATGGAAACAGTGCTGTACAGATGGTGCCATCTTTTGAATGAGATGTAAAATCAAGCTCCTGACTCAGAGGTCATGAAAGATCCCTGGGCAACTTCTGAAAGGGTAGGAGTGACACCCCAATGTCTGGACTAAAATTACCCATGTGGCCTCCCAATCATCTCCCATATCTAACTGGTGAATTCTCTCCTTCACCCCCTATGAAGCTATGGTGTGGTGAGTGTACTGGTGCAGAATGGCTGCTGTTGCATCATTCAGGTGGGTGTTGTGCAGTGTTGGTGGTTCACCAATGGTTTTGGGGTCTAGAAAAGCACTGTACTGTATAACAACTTTTTTTGTATCAAAATTTGTTCCTTCCTAGCCTAATTCCCAGTTATGACTTTAATTTCCCCATTTAAAGGTCAACAATACAGAGTCCAAAAAACAATATCACATAACCACAAACAGTTTATTCACCCACAATAACGTCACACAAGGACACAGCTCCGGAACATGGAAAAAAGCTAAAACTGTAAAATGCAGATTAAGGCAACCACCTTAAAAACAAAATGCTGTTCCATTTCATGACAAATAGGAGCCAGATTCATTCTAGAAGGACTTCATTTAATGTAGTACAGTGCTGTGAAATCGATTTCCCGAAGCCTCACTTCGTTCGTTGTGACTCCATTCATGGCTTTATACATTTTTGGTATATTCCTTTATTTTTCAGTGATCGTTTTATTTTGATTGCTGTGGCAGCGAACAAAAAAAACAACTTATTAGCTATCGTGATGCAACTAAACATTTCTCAGAGGGCAGTGGAGAGGATGAGACAGTTTTCGGTAACACATCATAGAACATACACAATATGGTCCGTAAAATACAGGCAGCTAGTTAGGTTATGTAAATACAGTGCCTGATACAGATCAGTCTGAGCTCGGGCACATCCCCTACCTCAAACGCTACACCCAATAAAATTAAACTTAAAATGAAATTCAGTTAAATTTTGGAATCTGGCTGATTCTAGGGCTTAATGAAATCGGTTGTGTAGCATGTTTTTTTTAACATACATCCGCATGAATTGATACATTTCGCTTACGTAACTTTTGAATCCAAAGGGCAAACTGCACCACATGTGTGCAATAAAATCCACTTTTTGGCCACTAAAATAGATGAGGTTCTTTTTTGAATAGTTATACTCACCAAACAGGAGAAGTATGTCTTACGGTTTGATATAACTAACAGGTATCGCTAAAAAAATACTGCATTGTTATATACTTAATTACTTTATAGTACATTATCGTTGTTTTAGGCGTGATTTGTGTGTAACGTCATGCAAAGTCAGCACGTCCAGGCTCCTCAGCGATTGCAAATTAAGCACTTGGTAAATATCTTGAATTTTCTATATTAAAGTAGCCGTAAAGTTGAAAATTGCCCTACAAGTGAGAACAGTAAGCCAGAATAAAAATAACCATCATAATAGTGATAAAAAAAAAAACAGACAACTCTATCAGCAATCTAAAATCAATACGGGAGACACAGCTTTCCTTTCAGGTCGTCTAAGCCAGCGTGCTATTGCCACCAGGGGTCGCTAACACACACACTTCAAGAACAGCCACAACCAAACTCAAAACATGGTTAATAGAATGAATGCACCTGCTTAAAACCGGAACATCTTAAGACTACCATTATTTCAACTGGATACTGCATAATGAAGTATATTCTGTGGTAATTATTTATTTAAAATTAAGCCAGAATCAAACACTAGTGAGGAGAGACCAGGGGATAGTTCCCACTGGCCCACTGACGTCAAAAACTAAAAGCTCGGAACATGAAGTGGAAGACGGCACACAAACTCCAGCGCAGAGACCGGACGGATCACAGTACAGCAACGGCGGGCGATGCAGGGCCCGCCGTACCAATGCCTTGTACGTACCGTGCGTGTTTCGTTAATTCACAGCTCTTAAATTAGCAAAGTTTACTAACCACTAAAACCCTTGTTCTCGCTACCCTGTTCGCTCTCTCTCTCTCTCACACTCACGCACACCGCTGCGCACACGCACACACACATCAGGGCAGGCTGCTGCCGCTGCCGTCTGCCGCCAGCTCTTCACCTTCCCTCTTCTGCCGTTTCTTTGCCCGGATTTCGTTCATCGCCTCCTCGATGGAGCGCGTGTCCCTCTTATTGGCCACGGGGACTGAGGGTGGGGAGAACAACGGCAATAGAATAAAGAGAGACACATAAACAAATCAGCAAAGACTGAAGTAGCCTTCGGATGGGATTAGTCAACTGGGGATGTAAAGAAATACAGGCAGTGGCATGAAATGTGTTATGGATGCCTAATGCCAGTGTGAATCTACCATATCGGTAATTATTACAAGCCTCCACACCAAATTACCCTCTGCATTTCAGTGATTTCAATAATAAGAGTCCAGTACTAATTATCATTGGCAATAAGGTGATATGTACGCGCGGTTCGCCTGGGTGTAAAAGAGGACAGAGGCCACTGTGACACTGACCACAGCCATACGCGCGGTTAGCCTGGGTGTAAAAGAGGACAGAGGCTACTGTGACACTGACCACAGCCGTACGTGCGGTTAGCCTGGGTGTAAAAGAGGACAGAGGCCACTATGACACTGACCACAGCCGTATGCGCGGTTAGCCTGCAGCGTGTGCGCGGCGTCTTTGGCCGCCGAGGTGCCGATCAGGTGGCTGTACTTGTCGCGGTAGTTGGAGCTGGGCGAGGCCGCCCGCTTCTGGGTCTGGCTGGCCTCATGCTCCTCCAGCACGGCCTGCTCCTGTGGGGTGGGGGGGTTTATTTATTTATAGCAAAATGTAATAATCCAGGGGTGGAAATTTCAGGTTCAGAAATGACAAATCCAGACCATGACTTTGTTTCAACCAACCAATTGAGTTTAAAAAGAGCTAGTTAGGTTATGTAAGAGTCACAGTCACAGAGTACTCAACTGGTTGGTTGAAACAAAATCCTGGTCTGGATTTCCACCTCTAATAATCTTTCTTCAGGGCCTTTGACTAGCTGCTCATTGAATGAAAAACAGAGGATGTTACTGGCATCCAGACAGCTGTATGAACCTAAATATGTCCAGTTATTTTATTTTGATGACCCAAAGGTTTCTAAGCTCCTTCCAGCATATAAAAACACTTTTTTTGTTGAGAATAAGTGGTCCTGAGTCGTACCCCAGCCAGGGTGAACGTCCTTGTGCCCTGTGCTCACAGTCTCCAGGCACCCACGGCCCTGGGCAGCACAAGTGGATAGAAGGTGGATGATCCCAAGCAACCTGTCTTTTCAAGGCCCATCTATGCTCAATTTTTTTTACTTAAAATGCGGAACTAAATACTGATCTTATCTAAACAGAGTGTTTTGGATATCAGTCTATTGGCAACTGTGTTATTCTCTGTCTCATGCAGGGGGTGTTTTGCGGAGGGTTTGAGGGCGAGTCTGACCTTCAGTCTACGCCTCTGCTCCGCCTTTTGGGGGTCCCATTCCTCCCCCTTCCGATAGGCTTCCAGCTCCTCGTCTGACGGGGCGAATTCCTGCGCGGGACAAATGCGCCATCAGACCGTCAGACGCAGCCCCTCACGTTCCCAATAGGTCCCAGCGGGAACCACGAGGAGCTTCTACCTTCTTGAATATCATGACGTATCTGCTCTCCTCGTCTTCGCCGAAGGAGAACGACGTCAGTCCGGCAACTTCTGCTACGTCGTGCCTGCAAGACAGGGAGGAATGTTACAGCTATGCAGAAAATGCAGTTTCCACACATTTGAAGCGTTAAGGCTGGTTCATACTCCTCCACGCATGCGCAATTCTCACGCATTCCGCACCATGTATACAGACACAGGAACGTTCATGCTGCTCCAGTCAAGCTGAGCACTTCACACAACGTAACGTAGAGGGAACGCATTGTGCCCATGCGCATAACGTAGAGGGAACGCATTGTGCCCATGCGCGCAACGCAACATAGAGGGAACGCATTGTGCCCATGCACGCAACGCAACGTAGAGGGAACGCATTGTGCCCATGCATGCAACACAACGTAGAGGAAGCGCATTGTGCCCAGTGCACATTGCATACTCGCTACATCATTCCACTACGTATAGGGGAAAAGGTTTGTGCATGAGCATACACGGTCTGCTCAGACTCAAATTTGGAATGCAGCATGGGTTCGTCCACGGAGGGACGCTATGATGTAAAACGCATCGTAATCCCTGTCTGCACTGGGATTAGAACGCAGAACAAGCGAAATAATACGATTACAGTACATGGTGATGCTGCAGTTGTGGTCATGGGCTCATCTTGAACCACCCTGGATCTTAGCTAGCACGGCAAGCAAGTAGCTAGCGCAGCATCAAATGCTAGAATTTCCTGTAACCTACATAGCTAGCTATTATGATAACTGACTATCATGAGGAAACTGATGTCTGTTTTTTATGTTGATGCTGACTGGCTGATGCCAGGGCTTCTCTAGCAGATTTTCTGTGCATCCTTTATCCTATTCTCCCCCCGTTTTGGAGCAACCTTCATTTGTTCTCTGTGACTCTGAGCTTTCAGGGCCACAAACCTATTAGCTCATCAGGGAGACACCCAGTATGCCAGATAACCAGTCCAGGGCATGCAAATGCAGGGAAATTTGGCTGCTAATCTTTTGCATGTGTCATTACACATTTTTGTAGAAATCAGCCAAGCCGAGTTATATTAGATGCAAGCATTTTGCAAATGTGGCATTACGTACAGGATACTCCTCTCGATCTTCCCCATGGGGCTATACTTCTTCTTCTGGACACTGCTGTCCTGGATGAAGTCTGACACCTCTTTCTCCATCTAAGGCCAAAGACAGACGCCTTATCAATGACACATTTTACAGTCTGGGCACAGCTGGTATACTTTAGAGCAGGAGTCTCTAACCCTGGATTTCGAAAACTCTGGGTTGCGTTTCCCAGTCTGGTCATCAGAGACCTACAGAAAGTCCACGTTTGCTCCTGGCAGGGAACAAAAATGCGGACCGTCTCGTAGGGAGCACAGAGGGAGCAAAACCATGGACCGGCTGTGAGTTGCCCAAAGACCAGATTGGGAAATGCTGGTATAACATCTTGGTTTACTTATATCCATGACAATTTATCTTTCATGCCCTGCTTCCTAAATTCACCTACTTCACCATTAAGCCCCATCAAAATCTTGCAATTTATGCTGGCAGCCTGATGGAAGCGTCCATCTACCTGATCTTGGGTACAATATATGCAGACATTTGGGGCACTTTGACTGGCTAGTTCACAGTTACTGAACTGTAGTCCTCCTTCAAGGCTATGAAATTACAGCCCCATGGGGGGTGGGGGGTGTAACTACAGAAGAATTTCCAACTCCCATTACATCACTGCAACCTCAGGAAGGCAGTTCACTCGGGACGATTAGCTGGATCAGTTCATTCCTCAAATGCAACAAATATCTCCTAGACTTGCCCCTCCTGGCCTGTAACTTAATAACCCTGTTTTATAGAAATCTGATATTTACTGTAAACAGTTATCCATCATAATAATCATGCATTGAGTATTGTCCATCTTCCACCCACTTAACCTGGTCAGAGTGACAGGGTGGCCTGAAGCCCATATCTGCCTCTCTCTCTCACACACACACAACCACTGAGCTGCCATGCCACCCATTAAAAGTTAACAGCAATGATTCGTTTGTCTTTTTAGCGTTCTGGAACCGTAGCGTATTTATTTGTAACAGAGGCCAATGAGTTTAAAGCAAAAAAAGTAAAGTGGTGAATCTTACTCGTTTTCTGAACTCAGCTTTCTTTTTCTTTTCATCTTCCTGCATTTTCTTCATCCTGGCTGCCTGCTCTGTAGTGAAAAGCAGATAACGTTTTTTCCCCCGTCGGTTAAGCTAGACTGCTCCAAGCAGTTCAATGTATTCGTAGTTATTTAAAACAAATCATTTGCCTCTTGGATCACAAGATGATTTAGGATTGAATTCGAAGGAAAAGGTTACGTCTGCGTATTTTACACATTTTATAATATGCTGTTGTAAAATGTGTGACGTCAGTATTATAAAATATCCAAAACAAGCATCCATAAGAAAGACACAATTGAATATTATGGGTCGAGCATTTTGTTTAAAGATCGAGACGCATGGCTCACAGTTTAAATTTATTACAACTGACTTAATTTTGGTAAATTTGGCAAGCATAAACTGTTACTGTTTATGGTCAATAGGCCAACAAAACAGGCACGTAAAACTAAATTACAATATTAAATAATACACAAAAATAAATACACAGTCATTAAATCAAGATTTTGTTTGTTATAAAATGATATAAAATGTTTCATCATAAACAGACATTTAAGATATAAGACAAAAAATATATTTTCATGTAAAAATACGTTTCATCAGTTTACTTGGCCTTTATGATGTGTACTAAGTACTGCCTATACGCAAATCTTAAAACACAATACTGTCGCTTCAACCAATAAGCACAAAGTTATTTATACAAAGAACCAATAAGATCACAGAGAAGAGTGAATTATGACTGAGAAGTAGAAGAGAAACGGCGAATAGCGAGCCAATCGTGGTAGCGATGAGCCCGTCTTAACCAATAATAAAACGTACCCAGGCATCTGAATAGAATTACTATCTGCAGATGCTTAGCTTCTCGGCAAAGCTAGTAGCCAATATGGAGTCGACTAGCGATATAAATTTAGAGCCATATATTACAATGCGTAACCTTTCTCCGGAAATGTTGTTATCCGTGAGACGGAGAGGCAAATGTGACTGTTAAGGTCAATTCTTACCTCGAGCTTTTCGCCGGCTTTCCTGGTCACCGACGGTTGGAGGTTTTTCCATGGAGCTCAAGATCGAGCCCAGAAGGTCCGCCATCTTGGACTGAATGAGCGGCGGCGGAAGCGCGCGGCTTAAAGGGATAGCGCTCCGGGCTCGGGACATGGGAACTTGACGCAAGCGCAGTTTTAGGCGCATCAATTTTATTTGCATTCTCAATCACTGAGATTATTCGCAGACTGGAAAATTTCCAAGTTGTTTTCCGAACAGTTTTGTAAAATCCTGCTTGTTGGATGTTGGCGGCTCAGTGGGTAGTATTGTTGTCTTAGGCAGAACAGCCCGGCTTTCTTTTTCAGGTATAAGACGTACGTGCATTTAGGTTGATTGTAGTCTCTAAATTGCCCATAGTGTGCATGTACCCTACTATATAGTGGCATCCTAGCCAGGGAACAGAGGTGGATAGTTCAGGTCCAGAAAGTAAAAATCCAGACCAAGATTTTGTTTCAAACAGCCAGTCGAGTATTCTGTGACTCAGCTGGTCTGGATTTTTACTTTCTAGACCTGAACTATCCACCTCTGCCGGGATGTACCTTTGTCCTGTGCCATACACTGCCTGGAATAGGCTCCAGATCCTGACATCACTGTCCACGATAAGCATCTTTTTAAAAGGAAAATATCGGATCAAATCAGGAGTTGCTCAAAATGCATATCTAAAAACCTACATAAATCACATTTGGTTATCACAGTCCAAAGGGCAGCTTTTTGTCTACGTTTTATGTCCAGTATGATTATATTATTTATTACTATATTATTATAAAAGTTGCATAACATACAAGTCAATTGGGGACAGTGGAGGCCTGATTATCTGGGACCCATATTGGTGATTGAAAGGTTACCGTCTGAAAATCCCTGACCAGCAAGGTTCCGCCCCCAAGCACTGCACCCCAGGTGCTAATTAATAGCTGCTCACTGCTATGTCACACATGGGTTAAATGCAGTGGATACATTTCATTGTTGTGCACTGTGGTGTGTCAGCAATGACAATTAATCACCCCTTATAACTGATTGAGTTACTGTAACAAAATTCCACCGAATTAAACTGTCGTCACAGTAGTGTCATGAAATACATTTACCCCGGTTTTGGACCACTCTTGACGGGAATGGTTTCATGTATAGGCTTGCATCTCAGGTTTGTCCATTTCACAACGAGGACAGTTTAATGGCAGTTTACATAATTGCACACTGCAGGATTCTGCAGGCAGGGTGTTGGGACATCATGTTATCTATAGGTCTGGAAACCATTCAGGAAAATGTTGATTTGAGGACCCTTCCTGCCTGCAAGTACTAAAATACCAAAAATATTTATGCATTGCCTCACATTAAACTAAGAAACCAAAACGTCTATGCATAAAGGAACATGTACCCTACCGTACCCAAATGTGGATCTTTGAGGAAAAAGGTTTGGAAAGAAAAAAAAATTCAATATATCCAAGAACACTTGCTGGAAAAATATTACATTTCCCATTTATTACTTTCAGACTGTGGATCTGGTTTACATCACTTCATTAAAACAGATTCATTTAACATGTATTAAACTGGGGGGGGGAAACTAAAACACAGGCACACTACAACTGCTAAGTCAGGGCTAATTCAAACTTATTTCTTCTTAAAAAAACCGTTACGACTCGTAAGTCAGCACTTAAGCTAGACTTGTTGGAACCAAATGAAACGGACCTGGCAGTAAAATTCAGCGGTTGTGCAGGTCGTCGTCATCAGTCGCATAAGACCTCAGTATCACAGGATTGAAGAGGAACAGTCCTTGTGTCCTATGAACCCATGGATTCGGTGTTTGCTTCAAAGAGGAAATCTTTCATGAACCAACTTAGCCTTTGAAGTAGCCAAATTCAAAACATACGAACCCAATTTTTTAAAGTGTCAAACCGTGGTTGAGATGTGGTCAACGTTTTAATTACTGCAGCAGATTCCAAGAATGTAAACATTCCACCGTCATGTTCTGAAGTTCCACTGATTTTTTTTTTCCTTTTACATAATCAGTTTCACACTATAGTTGAGGCATATCATCAAGAATGTTTCACTATGGTTTCTGCTGCAAAACCTCCAGAAAGTGAGATGTAACATTTCCTCACTAATGGTCTAGACACTCACAAAGACCCAAAGAATGTTCTAATAAGACAAAAATGTAACAACCTAAAGTTCTTTTTTAACCCTCATCAACATTCATTAAACTCAAGGTGCAGGAAGATGGCTCTTCAATTGTATTGAAAATCGTAATGTAACATTTTCCTGGTGATGTCTGGAAAACACACCTAATGAACATTCCTTTAAATCAAAATCCGATTTCATGACATTCCGACTACACACTAGAAGTACTTTCTTTTAACGCAGCATTTCCCAATCTGGTCCCCAGTGACTCCCAAACAGTCCATGTTTTTGCTCCCTTCCAGCTCCTGGGTAGCTGGCTGGGAGGGAACAAAAACATGGACCGGCTGTCAGTGCCTAAGGACCAGATCACGAAACACTGTTTCAATTGATATGCTAGTAATCCCACCTGGATGTTTCTGCTCTACGTCTAAAACTTAAACTGTTAAACTTAAACTAAATCTTAACTGCATTAAAAGTCATTACCTGCTCAATGGAGAACTCCGGAATAAAAGTGAAAACAGGCGTTTGAAAACGATTGCTGGGAGACAAACCAACAACCTTTCACTCGGGTGGTGGCATGTGAGGTCACCCTGTGTGTCAGTCAGAGATCAGGCACCACGCATGGGCTTCCGAAAGCATTTGCGGTGCCTGTGCGCGACCACACCAAGTATAGGCCTGGAGGGACATCCAAGGATTAAGCTAGAAGCAAGTCAGCCCACCTACTACATGGAGGAAGGGGAGGTCTGGTCAAATGGTCAGCAAGCAGTCAAGGGTATCAACGTATGGTCAGGGGGGCTTGGGGGGGAGAGACACTGCATTTGGCCACTTATGCCTAGGGCAGCTGTATAGATAGGGGTGTTTGGGGCAAGTTGGACATCAAGTCTAAGAGTTGGGGGAGGAGTTGCATCTGTCCATCAGGAAATCCACACTGCTCAGCTCCACCAGTCGGACATTAGGAGTCAAGAAAGTACACCTTGTAGAACCTGTTCATCTGCTCCAGGAAGACAAAGGTTAAGACAGTGTGGGGACCTAGGCGGGCGTAGTAAGGCGTGAAGCCCTTCCACAAACTGAAGAAGCCTTCCTTTCGTATCACCTTGAAGAGCACATCCTGATGGAGAGAGGGAGGGAGGGGGAGAGAGAGAGATAGAGAGAGAGAGAGAGAGAGAGAGAGATGGGGGGGGCAGATAGAGCAGCATTACCACTCTGTGAATGACCAACGCCCACAAATCCAGAGTTTATGTGCGTGTAGCAAAATCTGCAGGCGAATCCAGAAACAGGGAGATCAGTATGTAATGTCCGTGTAAGGGTTAACCACACAAGTGTGCATTTTATTTATATTAGTGTGCGACTCCTTTAGGGTTAGCCCCCACACTCAGCCTGCTGGAATAGTCAGTCCTAATGTGCAATTCCTCCTCTTACCCTGGTGCCCAGCTCAGCTCAAATCCCCCCCTTCCAACCAGACACCCCCCCCCCCCTTCCAGCATTTGAAAAGGTCAAAGCCCCAGCTGCCTTTAAGAATAGCCCTCAATGTCGGAGGGGGGGGGGATTGCAGACTCACAAATCCGTTCTTATACTCCGGCTTGCCATCGATCATCCTCATGTTCTGAATCCTGGGTGGGAGAGAAGTGCACACAGGGGCCACCCATCAGATTTAATTTATCGTGCATGAGGGCGGGGCTCTTACTTTTCATTCACAAACATTAACGATAAAACGACGCACGACACCTAGGATATAACGCATCATTTCCATCCCACCATCGCGTCTGTTTTTGTGGTTTATACGCGAGTTTCACTCAAGATTTGATGGCCGAGTCTGTAATCGCAGATACCAACACACACGGAAACACGGAGTACCAAAGCGTAGGTGTGGATTTATGGACAGAGGGAACAAAAGGTAAACAAAGGAAGAAAAGAATAGATATATTAACCTAGTCTTGACAATGTCCACAGGCATGGAGGCAGCAGTGGTGACCAGTCCGCTAATCATACTGGCACAGAAGTGGCACAGGATATCATCCCTAAAGTACCCTGGGGAGGGATATGGGGGGGGGGGGTACATAGACAGGAGAGAGAGCTAATGAGGAAGGGAGACTGGGCGTCTTAGTGCAATCAATATTCACACCGTCACAAGGGGTGATTCGAAGCATCGCGACTCCTGTTCAGGGTGGATTGTAAACACAGCAGCAGCACCCAACACCTTACTTTGAAGTGGAAATTACAATATTTCTACCATGTTTTTGAAAAGGTATTAAAAATTCCAGAGTATTAATAGGAAAATCTGGATCAAAACATGCAGAAATAGCGTTTATTGTGACAGTCTGGATGCCATCCTAACCAGCACTGGGCTGTCGGTGGGTGACTTTCATCTGAGCCAAATGTAAACAGAGTTTCTTCAAATCGAGTGGGAGTTCTGTGGGTGCCAAAGACGGAGCCGCAGTCTTATCAGACTGCCTGGTCCCCCAACATCCAGCGCTGTTAGGCCGCGCAGACTGCAGCCGTCACGTCCCATCGGGGGGGGGGGGGGGGGTATTTCACAAGCACAGAAACGGAAGGCAACCCCCCCACACACCAAGAACACATACCGGCTAAAAACAGGGCATGCTTGGACAGGGAGTTGGAGGCCAGCAGGGCAGCATAAACCAC
>JABFEA020000068.1:33507-47591 GCA_019775915.2 Cyphomyrus plagiostoma
CCCCCCCCCCCCCCCCCCCCCCCCCCCCCCCCCCCCCCCCCCCCCCCCCCCCCCCCCCCCCCCCCCCCCCCCACGAAGGGGGAGTGAAGTGGCACGAGGATAACCCATGTGCATGACGAAGCAGCTCCGACAGATACGCTACTCAGAATCCTATATAGAGGGAAAAATACGCTCCCTGGAGTAAAGTTCATTAATAAAACAGATTAAACAAAGTAAAAAAAAAACAGCAATGTGCAAAATATGCAGTGTGTCTATACTAATAGCTCAGAAGCTGTTTGGCAGCCTTTCTGCCTGAGGGTAAAAGCTGTTACGCTACACAATGGATATATGCTCAGGTTACCCGGAAATATCGCAGTGCCTGCTGTGTTTGTATGTGGACATCGTACCAGAGAAAATCACAATTACGACTACGCAACTGCAATTACACAATTACACAAATAACAATCACACAATCACAATTACATAATTAGAATTGCGCCATTGCAATTACACAGTTATGATCAGAATTACAACCATGCAATTACAAAATTACAATTATACCCAATATCACCCAGTTTTGGTCTCGCATACGGCTCCATTTTTGAGAGAAACCAGACTGGGAATGCTGTGTTTTTCGGTATGCAAGGGGCTGCGCCCTCTGGGCTGTGGGGTCTCACCCGGTGTAGATGCCACGCACACCCTCATGCCGCAGGATGCTGGCCACGGCGTGCAGGCTGGTTTTGTACTCCCGCGCCTTGCTGCCCTGGCCGCTCAGCTGCATGCGGTTCTTCACCAGGTCCAATGGCTGCACAAAGACGGTCGCCGCCATTCTGCAGGAAGCAGGCCAGGGGTTGGTGGAAGGGGTCCGGCTTTATACCGCGAGAGCGTCCCACGGGGGGGGCACCCAAATGCAAATCCCAGCCCGATGGGGGATTGTGAGGAGCACCATGATTCACCACCTCTCCTCAAAAAAAGTGCTGCTTTGGCCAATACTGGATGTAGCAGAGGCGGAAAGTTCAGGCTCAAGAAAGTACAAATCCAGACCAAGATCTGAAGCTGAACTTTCAACCTCTGGGAAGCTACAGAAACAGGAGACCTAATCCACCACCACACCTACCCCTACCGCAGATTCCTCCTCACCACCAGTCACTCCCGCAACCACCTTCAAAAGCATTAGGAAGCTCTACCACAGAGGTCAGCCATCTTGCCCTCACCACCAAATCAGCCCAAAGTCTGACCACACTCACACATTGACCAGTGTCTGGTGGGCAGGGAGCTTTAATTTAGGGGTGACCTTTTACCTCCCGTGACGGCGGAAGTTAACAGAAGCTCTCGGCTTGGAGGTAAAGGCACTTCCTGCAGCATTTCAGCACGGCAGCTGCACAAACGAAACGTGGCCAAACAGAACACAACCTGGGTGTGACCCCTGATACAGACTCTCCCACGCTGGCTCACTCCGCCAGTTTAATTTGCAGGAAAACACTGGACGGCGAGAAGCACAAAATGGATTTCAATCTTTACTGCCGGTGTTCTGTCATAAAACCCTACCTATCAAGACATTAGTTCGAGCCTTTCTGCGCATGTGTAGTTCCACCGTCTTGGGATCAGGGTTAGGTTTTAGGGGTTAGGTAAGGGTTCAGGGGGTTTTGGGTTAGGGTAAGAGTTAGGCTTAGGGCTATCGATTAGCACTACGGTAGCATTTTACACAAGGCAGCATATATCGACAGAACATAGTTACAGGAGGCCACTGACCCCCCAGATAATTATGGTACATAATGTTACACCTTATCTGTCTTCTTGTCTTGTTTTATAACACCCATATCGGGAAAACAAGCTAAGGTTATCTTCTCTGTCACCAGACCCCTGCTGTTTTATCAATTAATATGCCACATAAAATGACAATACAACGAGAATGCACCTGTCAAGCTATATTTACTAAGGCCACAATGCTGAGGGAAGACCCTGCAAATACCTCCACCTACTGTTTTTTTGGTCCTAGCACAGTTACAGATTCTGAACACCCCCAAGTACACGCATACACTCACATAAAAGTCCGTTTACTAGTAAGGATCAATCCACGTGAATTTTGAACTCTGGATGAAACATTTATTTGATAATGTCACGCTGATGTAACAGTATCCTGGCGCAACCCTTAGAAAATAAACTAGGTGATCTGTCCTCTGTTGGGTCTTGGTTGCTCAAAAACGAAAAAAAGCTCTTTAAAGGAGAATTAATAACCTGCCGCCGAACAGCCACATCCCCCTTCGCATGTTTGTGCAAGAAGCCTGTCACAGCTTTTGATGTTCTTAGCTCAAAAAGTGCATTTCCTTTCAACCTTGCAAGTTAATGGATTTTCTTCCGAAGCAGGAATGATTCCAAAAATGCAAGAGGTTATTATGGTGAACATACGACATTTCTAAAGCACAACGTAACTTTTTTTGCAAAATTTTAAAGTGCCGTGTACCTGATCAATGCAACGGTGAGTCCGCCTGGATTTTTGTCGTTCCAGACGAGTCACTAGATATTAAAACAGACTTTTAAAGAAAAACATGCCTTTGATGTCAAACAGGCTCCAAACCATCGGCCTTCCGTTGGACATCCGCAGCGTCCCCATAGACTTTATTTACTCCGTGAGGACGCAGATCGCCGACGTGCAATGTACAAAATGTACACAAGCTACTACAAAACGTCGATAAGCCCTCGGATATCCTGTGTGTAAAACAAACTTACATATACGTGCGTAACAGGCACGTTCAACCACGCAGGAAAACCAAAGCCCTGCACCTCCACGTCAGTTACACAAGGATGCAGTGCGATAATACATGATTTTGGGAGAAGCAAAACTCACACAGTTCAATTTACAAAGTTCTGTAAAACATCAAATTTGAAATGAAAGAATATTACTTTAAAAGGTGCAAGAATTAGAGAAACAGAGCACCGCAAACATGCACGCACGGAAAACCGGCGAATAAGCGATGGGCGTTCTTGACATTTAACGTTGCCAGTGCATAGAACCATAGTTTGATGGGGGTCTGTATGGACACGTGAGTTATTTGTAGGGCCTAAAATAGCTGGCGCCCCAGACAGCGAAACAGCAGTGAAATTGGTACATGCATATGGAAAAAACGCGTAATTTATATGATACAATACGTTACTGTTTAATACTTACATTGATTCTTTTAGGTTAAACCTTAGGCTGTAGAGATGGTATCGAGTGACCATGACATCATGACAACATAACCATCATCAATGTCATAAAGTGGCTCCAATGGTATTATACACCAGCAATAGAGAAATTTAAACCATTTTACCCAAGCATCTTATACAGCAAAGCAATATGCAACCTAGACCTAGAGGAACATCAACCGCGACTTACCCGGCCAAACCGCCGAACAAAAACTTTATAGATTTAGGAGAAGTTTTGGGCTTTGGCGGTTGAGCTGCCATGTCGCCGCTGTTATTCTTGCTTCCTCGCTACGGGATGGTCCGCTACAATGCCCTCAGATCCAGTGCTAAACCTGCTGCACCCGTCTCCGACAAGGTGACACAAGCGCAGGCGGAGAGCACAAGCTACCGCTCCAATCAGCGGACGGCGCACAGACATAGCGTCATAAACACGCGTCTGCGTCATTTTAAAGCGACGTGACGCGTCTGGTGCTGGTTCAAATTTAAAAGTGGTAATGTTAGTGTGAACTGAAAAAAGCGTAAATATTCCAGGTAGTGCATTATATTGGGATAACGAATCTGGAAACGTATTAGGGTGTCATCTTTCCTTTCGTTCCTTTCTTTCTTTTTTTTTTTCGGTCGTTTTCTTTTTTGTCTTCCGTTTCATCTGTTTTTGAATTATTGTGTACAAATGATGTAGGAATGTACGCCATTGTGAAGCGCCTTGGAGCTACTCTGATGTGAAAGGCGTTAAATAAAGATACATTGAATTGAATGTTGTGTTAAAGGGAACAGTCGTGTCTAAGTATGAGGAGTGTGGATATATAGTAAAGTTACATGGTTTAAATTCCGCAATGTAATGGATATAGAAGAGTCAGGTCAGATGTTCTTTAAAATATGTTTTAGTTATAGGCTACTGCATGTTTAAAATTATGTTGGTAACAATTAGACATATTCCTCATAAATTCAGTCGTAGGGGCGCATAGGAATGGATTAATAATTAAAGTATCTATCATATAGTGTTGCTGGTGCAGGCAGATATGAATGAATATAGAAGGGATGCATTACAGATCAAGAGATTCATTAAAAGATGTTTTCTTTTACGGGAGGTCACCTAGGTCTTATGGTCAGACAAAAATACAAAAGTTTTGACTGGTATTCTACACACTGTCTTTATACTTACTCGAGAAATTCTATAGCATTAAATATGGAGCCTGTCGACCAGCTGGATTTTCAGTTATTTTGTGAAACTAAGACAGTGACAGGAATATGACAGACAGCGGTATGAATTTCATCAGGAAGACTTTATTTGGCATCTTCAGTTTAATGCTACAAAAACTGCCCACAGTGTCTAACCTTCTGCTCAAACGTCTCGTTGTATACACACACACGCGCACACACACACCTCCTTTTTCTTACCTAAAGACGCAGATATTTTCTTCATGCTGTCCAGTTTTCCCGACTCAAACCTCGTTCGTAAAAGCCACTCCTGATGGCTATCATTGGTGCACACATCCATTCACAAACTTTTTTTTCCTCTTATTCCGGCTTTAAACGTGAGCAGACAGACACATTCACAGACGCTTCTTTTCGCGAGAAGATTTGCTGTTTATGACTAATTTGTTTCCCTCTAATTTGTATGTCCACCACTGAGGGGGACTAACCAACCTCTAGCAAACCGTGTACGCTAAGCTTCGCACTTTAGACGCAGCTTTCCGTGCAACCCAGCACCGCCCCGGCGCTGGTGAGCTCAGACTGCTCCCCTCGGCTGCAGCGCGCAGTCACCCGTGAAAGCGCATCGCCTCCTTATCGTCATGGGTATGAGCAGCCCCGTCGCCTAACAAATTGCTGGTGAGGCAGGGAGCAGATGCTTCTTATATTGCTGATCAGAGTTCTGGCACCATTTAAACTCTTTGCAAAGTATTAATAATTAAGCCTATTATTTATCAGTGTGTAAAAAAATATACATATGGAATATGAGGGGAACGACAGCTGCCACTTACGGCATAGTAAGATGGGCAACACATTGTCCGTTAACGTGGGTGGTTGTGTGTATGAGTGGTGCAGGGTCATAGAACTGCACACTGCATTGTAAATGGATTTGGTCAACCAAAGCAAAAGACGGACGAGTGTCTCGTGTATGATTAATTCATCATGTACAGAAACTGAATAAGAATTTCTGAGTCATTTAACCAGTTTCCATGAGTGTCCCTAATTTTTTCTAACTTTCTGGGCTGGATTACACATTCTATCCCAGTGACGTCGCACTTTGTTCCAAACCATGTACACACACACACGTGCACGCGCGGGCGCGCACCACGCACTCAAATAAATAAAAATATAGTCAGGAAGCAAATCGCTGACACGACAGGGAAAAAAAACAGCAACATAATCCCACTGGGGCAAAAAACGAGAGATTCAACAAATGTAGGTTTTTTTTATCTGGCTGTTTTGTTTTGATTAATTGTTATTCTACAACTATCTAGTAACACAGGAATTATATTATGGAAGAAGATAATCGTAGCTGATACCGTTTTTAAATGCAAGCAAAGTACATTCAATACAGTGCTGACTTCTTTTTTTTTCTTTTGCAAGACCGTAATATAGAAGTTAAACAGGCAATGTTATAGTAGTTAGGAGTGCAATTCATTTATATACAGAGGCTAACTGATCGTCAGTTTCGCTAGATTGTTAATACCACGCCAACAGTGGAAATGCAAAGCTCAGTCCATCTCTCCGAGTCAGTCGTCGATGCTTTGCACGTCCGAGCGCAAGTAGCATCCCTCTGAGTTTCGTCAAAGGCAAATCCGCCAGACCAAAAAAATTTACGTGGTTGGATGCGAGGATTATGGGCAAAAATCCTCATGGCCAGTAAAGGCAGGCATGTGGAGAAATATTGTCCTTATGATGGAGTCCAGACCGTTTTTGCAATCCACGGCACTTACACTAACACTGGGATGAAAAGTTTGTGCACAGTGCCGGACGTGGTCGGTCCAGTGATCGACACCGTGAGGCAGATTTGGTTAACTGCTAGTAAACCAAGGATTACAGTCGCAAAAACAAAAGGAAAAACAAAGGGTACCTTGTACTTCTTAAAAGACGCAATTTTAAGCCTGGCCCAAAAACGTGGAACGGTGGCAGTGTCTGGGGAACGAGGTCCATTAAAAAATATTAATGAGCTAGAAGGCTGGCGTCTCAGAAGAGCCGAGGAGGTGTGAATTTAAGATGGGGGATCTGCATATACCGCCAAGGTCTTCTGGTGCCAGCTTGGACGGAGGAACCCACGAGGCAGGGCATTTAGTACTGCCCCCTCCAGTATATTAACCGTGAGACCCCAATCAGTGCAATTCATCACATCTCCTTCAAGCTTTCTCTACTGTGTAATTACACATCAGGCAAGTGCGTACCTGAATGCCTCGTGGCATTGTGCATTAAAGGGATAACACAGAAGATAAGTCATAAGCGAAGAAGTCCGTTGTGGCTGATACAATTATTTCGCCTTATCTTCAAAATCAGTATTGGATTTTTCGTTAAAGAGGAATCAACACAGAATTCCCCATTGTGGGCAAAAATAAAAGAACTTCCCCTATCTTGCTTATTAATACACAATAAAAAAATCACCTTTCATACAACAGAAGACCTTTGCATCATGTGGTCTTTCTATAACAGTGCAGCAGCATAGCTTCTAAACGGGGATGAAAGCATCTTACAACACATAAATATGGCAGAAGACCAACATTCAGCAAAAAAAAAAATATATATCTTCCCATATTACCAGTATTGATGTACTGAGGGCAAATCTGAACAAATTTTGATGAAATGATGAGATCAGAATAGAACAGTTATGCTTTTCATCATGAAAAGTAAAGTTCATCACATATGATTCAGACCAGAACACTCCACATGCTGCATTTCCTCTTTGGCCAACGTAGAGAAGGATTTCACAACAGCTACTTTTTTCCTGTGGCAACAGTCAAAATTTAGACAGTGAGGATGTTAATGTACATGCATGCTGCAGATGACTTTACAACCTAGAGAAGCGTTTTAGACAAATATAAAGATACAAAATGAATGTTCAGTCTTTCTATTACAGCTTAATAATAATCATAAGTAATAATACATAAATGACCCCTGAATCATTTGGTCTCTAGGTGGATAACAGGTTAGACAGCACAGCCTGTCCACAAACTCATATCCCATTCACTCCCCTTCTGCTGAAATCCAGGTTTGTCTCCATTACACTGCCTTTATGGCAATTTTATACCTATGAGGCAAAACCAAGAACTACCACTAGAGGGCATATTTTTAAATAGTAATTGGTACAGATGAAGAAATTGTCTTGACACCTCCCTCAACTTGCTCTTTGTGGAGTAAGTTGTCTGCAAAGAGCAGACACCTGTAGCAGCACCCAGGGGTTACAGGCCTTGCTCAAGGTTTGAACCTGTGATCTCATGATTACAGGCACACAGGCTTAGCCCACTGACCCACACACTGCCCCCCAAGAACATCAAAACTGAACGCAGGGTTGCAAAATTCTGGGAATTTTCCCATTAATTCCCATATATTCCTGTTACTTCCCCTGGAAAGTTTCCAACTTGGAATAGTCCCAAAATTTTCCAGCTTAACTTCCCATGAAATGGAAAGTTTATGGAAGTTTTTCACCCCATTGCAACCTTAAACTGAGCTGCTCCACATGACCTTCTCTATCTAATATTATAATTCATGATTACTGCCATTACCAGACGCTTGCCAGTGAAGAACCTACTTATGAAGTAATTGATCTTCAGTAAATAGTGAAGTGTTTTTTGTTTGGGAATACAGTGCAGTTCTGGGTTCCTGTTAAAGATCCAATTCCTGGTGACCCCAAGCTGACCTCTTGACCCCTCCAGGCTGTGTCGCCTGGGTAGCAGTTGAGTCATGTGAGAGGCAGGTCTCTTATTGGGTAGGAGTGTCTTACAGTACCTCACGATCATCAGCATCCGCAGTGACACACCAAAAGCACAGCCTTTATGCCATAAGAATGGTTTAGGAATGCAGAAATATCAAAACAATGAAAGCAAAATTGTGTGTATGGTCTGGACTTAAAATTGGACAATCAAATTAAGATCCTCTATGCCCAGTTCATAATGTCTTACCCTCAGTATATAAAATTACATGCGCAACATCCTTATTCACCAGGAGAAAATCATCTGACCAATTTAATCAAAAAACCCAGTACTGCCTTCCTTGATCTACCCCAGTAAAGGGGTGTACAGGTCTAGTCTGGCTTGCTGGCTTTGTCTCAGTTTCAAACAGTCACCCTTAAGTAACGGTTTTGCTGGTAAGTTTTCTTACATGGTACCTAAACTGCCAGTCTGGAGTGAAGTCTGACATCCGGCCACAATGAAGGAGAATCGACCAGGATGTCCTTTGGAAAATATGACAAGTGGTGCCTGCCCCAGACTACCGGTCCTGTAATAAAATGGGGGGGGGGGGGGGCACTGTTCCTAAAGACAGCTGCAAACTTTCACTGTACCCACGCGGGGGAATTCCCTTCATCCCTTACACCCTTCGAAACCCCCAAAAACCATGTGACCCCGCCCCCCCAGACCATCTCGCCCATTCCAGGTGGGTGCATAAGGCTGAGCCTCTGAAACATTCCAAGGGTTCCATGTACCGCCGAAGATCCCGCCTCCGGCACTTTCTCTCCCAAAAACCCCGGACTTCCAGGTGAGGTGTGACCAGGCACGTGGGCGTGCAGAGGTGGGTGCGTGGTGTGCAGTACTCTACAGGAAGCGTGGTTTCGAAAACACATGCAAGGCAAGCGCTACTCAGAGGGGCTTAAAAAGCGTCGTGGGTGCCCCCCCCCCTCGGTGTCCCCCCTCTCTCTCTCTCTCCTGGGCCTCCTCAAGCACGCGACTCCTTCTTGGAATGAGGTTTGTTTCCCAGGAGAGAGTCCATCTCACTCAGTGTCTGAGGAGTCATCTGAGACAGCACCTGGGAGATGAACAGAAAGCCAAGAGGAAACGAAGTGAGCCATTCCCGTTTGAGACTGACGGCCGCGTAATACCTGCCGTCATCCAGTAGGGGGCATCCGCGGCCTGTGAGTCTGGCTTATCGCCAGGGAGGCGGGTTACCGTACGGCGTAAGTGGCGCACGCTGAATCGGCTAAATCGCGAATGTTTCAGTCACTGGCTCCTAAGCAGCCCATAAAAAGTTATCAGTCACAAATTCACGACGCAGTCAGCCATCGACTTGCATCCTATGAAAGCCTCAATCAAGTTTATCGCCAGACATGTGAAGCAAATGTTGTGGATGTGAGCCGCGTAGTTTACCTCTTGTGCGGCAGAACAAAGCGGTTCCACTTTCACTGTGGCGGTTCAGATAAACGTGTGTGATTTTGTATCTTGTACAGTATATTTTAGCTCCTTATGCTCTGCTCCGATCACAGTAGGTCCAGAAGGACTTATGTCAGTACACTGTAATCGTCCGTCCGTCCGTCCGCCCGCCTGCCTGCCTGTCTTCATGTTTGTTTGATCTTGATGTACCTTGCTGCTGTGTGCACAACAATTTCCCCCAGGATCAATAAAGTCTTGTCTTGTCTATCTATCTGTCTATCTATCTCGCTCTCTCCTTCGCTCTCTCTCCCTCCCTCCATCTCTCCCTTCCGCCATCTCTCTCCCTCTCTCTCTTTCCCTCCCTCCATCTCTCTCCCTCTGTCTGTCTTCTTCCCTCTGTCTCTCCCCTTCGCTCTCTCTGTCCTTCACTCTCTCCCTTACTCCCTCCCACCATTTCTCCCCCCCTTTCTCTCTCTCTCCCCCTCTCTCTCTCCCCCCCTCTCCTTTGCTCCCTCCCTCTCTCTCTCTCCCCCTCTCTTTCCCTGCATCCCTCCCCTTAAGCAGTAAGGTGTAACTGGTTAATACCCGTAGGGATCCCAGGTTCTCCACCAACTGGTCCGTGTTGGAGACGCCCAGCAACACAGAACTGACTCCCTCGCTGCGCAGACACCAAGCTGCCAGAAGAAATGGCACGACGGAGGTAACAAAACTACTACAAAGTCTAACAAGATATTTAAGTACCACACCCACACAAGTAACATTCGCTAACATTTCAAACTAGTCCCCACATACACACCCAAGCATCGAAACACGCTCAGAAATGTACCAATAGCCAGTTGCGCAGCAGTGCAGCCCAGCCGGTCGGCCAGCAGATGGAGCTCTTTGATCTTCGTCAGCTGCCTGCGTCCCTCCTCGCTGTTCACCCTCTCCTTCAGCCACTGGTATCCCTAGGAATCGTCACACTCTCTTTAAGCTCACACAGCCCTTCCTCACACGTCCACATACAATAATAACAATAAAGCCCAACTGATAAATTATGGAATTCAAAATGTAACGAACGTGCATTAGAAGGACCAGAGGAGCCGCTTACACGCGTCGCTGTTCTCAAAAGTGCCTTGGTTCCAGTCAGCAAATGAATAATCGGTATAATTACAGTACTGACAGGACTAAACAATGTCTCCACAAAGTGCGCTTCCCATTAATTCATGCAAGCCTGCAGAATGTGTTTCCACTGACAGGCTTTCTGACTGCGGGAATTCGCCGTAATGATTTATTCTGAGACCCTTTAGCTGAAGCCCGAAAGTACTGAGGGCGCTACTATGGACCGGCAGAGCTGAGCCCCGCACCTACAGATGAAGACGAGTGGCGTGCGGCCTGACACTCGTCTAATGAAGCCCCTAGGGGGCGCTGATGGGCCTCTTACCTTCATGGCGGCCCGTGAACTATCGGGGACGCCATCGTTGTACTTTCCTGTGATGAGTCCACAGGCCAGTGGAGACCAGGTCATCGCCCCCACACCTGCCACACACACACACACACACACACACACACACACACACACACAAATACACCTTAAAGAAACACCATATACTTCCCGTTCAATTCTTACTGTGAATAATATATTTCAGGAAATGAAGTTGGATTATACTTTATAATACACTTTGCACATTGCAATTTTCCTTATTTTCTATTTCAACCATTTCCTTCATTAATCTTGCATTTATGTTATATATTCATAATGTGTTTATAGCTGCATCTTCTGCTTCAGCCGTTCTATTCATTTCCATATTCTTCACATAGACGCTTCGGCAGTAGCTGATCGTATCGCTGCTTTGATGTTTATCAGCGCCTGCGTCTTCCTTGCTGCCCAACCCTGTATATGCTACTGACTGGATGGTGCAAATAAGAATTAATATGCGCCGACGTGCGCAAGACAGATAATCCCGAATCTTGAATTATTATGACAACATTTATCATTGTTAATAATGGCAACAAAAATTATAACGCAATAATATATGAATGCATTTCATTAAAACAGTTTTCTATTCTTAATTACCACTGTTGCATTACTATACTACATTTGTTGCTGTACCATATTTCTGTTACCGTACTATATTTATGTAATTGTACTATATTTGTTACTGTACTATATTTGTTATTGTATTAAATTTATGTTACTGTACTATGTTTCTGTTACTGTACTATATTTATGTTATTGTACTATATTTGATAATGTACTATATTTGTTATTGTATTATATTTATGTTACTGTGCTATATTTGTTACTGTACTATATGTAATTGTATTATATTTGTTATTGTACGATATGTTATTGTATTATATTTATGTTACTGTACTATATTCCAGTGTGCTTATTCTATAGATGTGGAACTGTGCTGCTTCTTGGTGCTGAATTTTGGATTGTTTACTGCACCACTGAGAGTCGGCAGGAGGTTGAGTGGTGGTACGGGGCTGTGTATGGATGAGCTCCCCTGTTACCATGGTGATTGATCCTAACCCCCCCCCCCCGCCACCTCGGGTAACCCACTTAATAGAATCGACGTCGGACTATATCGCATCCTCGCAGCCCGCCTGCATCCTTCATACTGCCACGAGCCGCGCGGGTCAGACAGCCCCGTACGTTTTCCGTCTAACTGAATCCACGCCGGATGCAGCCTGGAATTCTGCTCGGAGTGATTGAGGGGCCGGCATTTCCAGTCAGGACATAACAATCAGTCATTACCTAGGCAGACATCATGCCCTGTATAATACTATCATGTGCAATATATAAATATGGATACTTCTGCCTTGACTCATCTTGACATATCCTGTAGTATTTAATTTAAATCCATTGAAATCTATTTAAATCAATTTTTACTTATCTATATATTTTTATACTGTTCATTGTACTTTTTTGTATCCTGCCTTTCGCCCCTACTCCCGTCTTATGACCAGTTATCACACAAACAATTTCCTCTGGGATTAATAAGCTTTTCTGATTCTGAGATGTTTCTGAAATGCCTTTACAGGGCAGAATCACTTTTTTACAAAAACAAATGGATTAGCACATTTCCCAGCATTTAACCCTCGCCAGCGCAGCGGCGGAGAAAAATCCAAAGCGGCGTCGTTGGAAGAGCCCTACAGTCGAAACGCTGAGAAATTATAAAGGGGGGGACTTCTGGGTTGGGCTTGGACTGCAGATATCGCTATGGTAACTGTTTCTGTGAATGCGGCGGTGCTCACCATCTGAAGCGAGTCACGGCTGGCGGGACTCGGAGAGACGATCGGGCTCGAGAGGCGAGTTACTGCACCACTCTCGCTAAGTCAGTGAGACAGACCCACGGCATGGGGGGGGGGGGGGGTTGCGCCAATTAAGCTTAATGACCGATCGCATTTAGTGATTAATGCAATTTCTCTAAAACTGATTCCAGAAGCTTCTCTGGCCTCCTGTGCTGTCGCATTCTAGCACGTCACCACAGCTGAGCATCACCAGCGACAGGCTCGGATGACTGACCGATCTTGTGGTAGAGCTCGGGCAGCTGCACCTCCACTTTATCCCTCTGGAAGTAGTGGTACTCCGCCTGCTCGCACACCGGTGGGATCAGGTTGAACTGACGGGCCACAGAGTACGCCTCCTGGTGGCAGGAAGACCAAAACGCAGTAATGCAATAAGGTCGATGGACCAAACCATTAAAGGGTCACTATGTATGAGTGGCTGTTATTGGCAGGGATGAATTTGTTCTTTCTGGGGACCCACTCAAAAAGTCACCCCCCCCGCCCCCCCCCCCCCACCAGATGTTGCAAAAATAAATAAATAGCTAGCAGGCTAGAATATCATAGCTAGTGAGCTGTTTCAACATCTAAATAAGGGATGTGTTTATTTACTGTTTAGTGTAGTGACTGGTTGTGGCCAATAGCCCCGCCCCCACAAAAATGTAGTTTGAGTGGCGGTAAATGCAGCTGAGCTATACACTATAGTCTCCTTCATAGGTTCACCTTCGTTGGACTAAATATGTAACACATGACTGCACCTGAATGTTGGTAGTAAACCCCGTGCATGTCGATCTACTGCCGTTTCGCTCTCTGCGCTATTCTAAGCCGCGTCTCGTGGCTTCGCTTGATTAAAATGGGGCGGAGGTTTCCGGAAGGTGGCGGCAGCTGGGTCGGGCAGGAGGCCCGCCGGCTCACCATGATCTCCATGGCGCTCCAGCGAGAGGTGCCCCAGTACATGGCCATGCCCTGGTTGATCACGAAGGTCATGGCACGCACCACCTCTGCAACGCACGCATACACGCGGTAGCTGACACGCGGGCCACAGAGAAGGGCACAAGCCACCAAGCACAGTTAACGGACTCGCGCACGTGGGTACTGACCTTCCATGGGGCTATTGACGTCAGTGCGGTTGGCGAAGACAATGTCCACGTACTCCAGTTGCAATCTGGACAAGGACCCCCGCAAACCTGAGCCAGTGATGATATCACAACAACACTGGGGTCACCACAACCATCAGCGGCATCCACAATGTTTAATAACGTTCCTATTTATGATTATATCCTGTCATTCCTCCGGTCCACCACTAGGTGGCAGTGTAGAGCAGCACGCACACACACGGCGGGGGGGGCG
>JABFEA020000068.1:52511-65039 GCA_019775915.2 Cyphomyrus plagiostoma
ACCCCATGCACAGACGCAGTCACTCTTTATAGGTGCTCAGCGTCCCTGCCCCCCCCCTCCCCAGTACACCCCCCACAGGCTCTGTGTGTGTCTGTGTCTATGTATGTTTATGATCAGGGCTGAGAGTAACTCTCTCTCTCACACGCACACACACACACACACACACACAGACATGCCCCCTGGTGCCAGTGATTGGCACTGACATCACTTCCCCCCTCAGATCCTGCTGCGTGAACATGGACCAGACTGTCCTTCTGTTAGGCGTGACGAGACGTGGGTCACACTGGCTGGGTACAATGAACATGGACAAATAGTGTGTGTGTGTGTGTGTCTGTGCCCTCAAGTTAGCCACACCCACTCAGGCTTGCCCAAAGACGGGGCATCTGACCCTTAAAAACGCCCCCCCCCCCCCGAGAGTTCCAGAATGTCCGGACGGGCACACAAGACCCACATGAACACAGCAGGGCGCCCCCTCTCGCACACAGACACCCAGACACACACGGCAAGCCCGGAGTACTGCAATGCACCGCAATGGTATTTACTTAAAGGCGCACGGGGAGAGGGAGAGAGAGAGAGTGGGATGGAGAGAGAGGACGACGAAGAGGAAGAGAGAGAGAGAGAGAGGGAGAGAGTGAGAGGGAGAGAGCGAGAGGGAGAGAGCGAGAGGGAGAGAGCGAAAGAGTGAGAGGGAGAGGGTGAGAGGGAGTTGGCCAGACCCAGATCACGAAACATTCTATCCCAGATTAATGTCCCTTTTAATTCGTTAGCATAAGCAATTAAGAAGCAGTGAAGATAAAGCCTGGGAGGCAAGCATAGCTCAAGCCATGATTATCCAAGATAACCGGCTCCCCCCTGCACTGGACAGAAGTTCCGGGGAGGGGTTAAAGAAACACAACACCGGGGAATCAGAACACACCCCTTACCCTGCCGATAACATAATCACAGTTCTCATAACCCTAATCACCAAAAGAGCCGTCTAACGAACAGGGGACCAGATGGGATCAGAGCCATGCATGACAAGAACAGGTTGCAAGCAGGCCAACCAGGGCTTAGTAAATGGCTTGGGAGGCTGTGATTTGCGAAACGAACCCAGAGAGGCTGCAATTAGGCTGCAACCTGCGTCAGCAAGGAGGCGATGGTGACCCGACCAGACAGAGTCAGGAATGTGTTGGGTCACCCAAGTTGTCCAGTCAATTCACATACCATAACATTTAAAATGGATGTTTTTAATGTTGTAATCGAAAAGCAATTTACAAAGTTTACACTTCAAGTCGTGGCACGTTTATTGCAGTGAGGGAGTAAGTTACGTTCCCCGATAGAGATTTTGGAGATTTGAACCCACAACCTACTAATTAGGAAATCACTGACTCTGCCATAAAACCCATGAAGCCCCCATAAGCCGCTGCTAGCGGAGGCTAACGACGGGCGGGTGGACGGATCCACATTGTGAGCAGTGATCCTGCAGCTGCTGGTCTCTGCGCCCCGTCAAGGTCACTGTTCATTGTGCAAATCGCCAGAGTCTGTCACGCTCTCCCAGGGCCGTGGCTGACAAGCCGGCTTTCTGGCCAAGCAAGTGCTGGGTCAAATCCCACAGGGGGTTATGCTATTGGACGCTTAGCCGGGCAATTGCCCGTAATTATTTTAATATACTATAGATTTGGGTAAACGATGAACTTAATAAGGCAACGTCCACTAAAGAACTAATTTTACAGGAAAAATGAAATTAAATTAAAGCTATGTAACTACACAGACTGGACACAGCACCGTTCATTTCTATGCAGATTTTTCCTGTCTTTACTGTCATCGTACTGTCATTTCAGTCCAAGGCCCTAGATTACTCAGCATGCCTTGTCTTATGGGGCACAAACAAACCAGAGACTGAACTTCCTGCTGAATCAGGCTGTTTCCGAAATGGCTGCTTTTGTAAAAGTGCCGCACCCCGTGACCTGGCAGCCACCTCTGGCTGATCATCTGACACGGGGCCGTCCAATCGGCTTCGAGTCCTGCAGAGCAGGTGTCTTCGACAGGTGGACATGGGGAAAGGTAACTCCACACCATTAATGAAAACTGATAACAAAAGGGTGGAGATGAGCCATTCATCCATCCATCCCTTCGTCAATCCATCCATCCATCTCTTTATCCGTCCAACCATCCATCCATCCATCCACCCCTTCGTCCGTCCATCCATCCTTATCTGGCACAGGGTCATGGTGCATTTTAAGCATGGTGCCCCATAAATGAATCACTGTGGCAATTTCCTCAACTAGAAGGAAGAGAGGGCATAAGCCCCACCCCCAGGTAGTCACATGGTAGACACAGTGAAGTCCCGCCCACAGACAGTCACATGGTAGACACAGTGAAGCCCCGCCCACAGGCAGTCACATGGTAGACGCAGTGATGGCAATGTCGTGGCGTACACTTCTGGACACTCTGATGCAGAGGGAAAACGACATGGAATAAGACCATCTGAAGGACAGCTGGAATTAAATCTGGACTCTCTCCCGTGTTGGCCGGGGGGGAGCTCTACGTTTCGAGTAGAAGACTGGTGTGTTTTTTTTTCATGGAAAATTTTAATGTTGTAAGATCACCATGCCCAAGGAAAAACAGACAAAGGACACTCGCTCTTTTTTCTCTTACGCACAAACGGCCCCCTCCCTCCAAGACCAACTTTACACCCTGCAGCTAAATGGTGTCCCACAAGGTCTAGGCCGGACATCGGGGGCCTCGGCCCAGAAGGATCCGCGAAAGACGGATAGAGGACACTGGAGGACTCGGACAGCGGCCGGGCCTGTCACTGGGATTTCAGAGCACTCCACCAGTCATGAATCTTTGAAGAGGCCGTATAAACATGCCACTCCAGCGCAGTGACTCATTCGCCGTATCACTTATGGTCGACGTGCCAGCCCACGTTTGTCAGGTCTCTTTAAATGATACTTCACAGTCCACATAAACTGCAGAGGAAGCATTTTTCAAAGCCGTCAAACATGTTGAGGTATAAGAGTGATTCAGTAGTGTTCCAGTGATTCAGTACAGTGTTCCAATGCTTATTTCTGCTCTTAGGGAACATTAGCCACACCCCAGGGAAAGCCACACCCCCAAACAGGCTCCACCCAAACCAAGCCCCGCCCACTCACCTGTACTTCATGCTGCTGTGTCTTCCAATGGCCTCCTTCATGTGAGCGTGGCCCTGGGGAGCGTTCCTCGCAGCCGCTGCCTCCCTAGGCTTGCTAAGCCCCTGGGTCGCGTGGTGCCCATTTCCACTCTGGCCTCCGACCCCACTCCCTCCACCCCCACCTCCTCCTCCTCCTCCCCCACCACTCCCACTGCCGCCCCCCGGTGGCGGCGCGGTGCGCAGGCCGCACAGCCGGTCCTCGCTGCGGCTCTTCAGATTATGCTCCGTGCAGGCGAAGGATACCTGCATCCTGGACGCCTTGGCCCCTGTGCCTCAGATCCAGTCCTCCTGCACCGACTGGAAGTCCCGTGGGTCCGCTCAGCCCCCTCCCCGACTCCACCCGCTCTCAAATGAAGGTGGAGCTGCCCTGCTGGTCCCAGTTGCGGCCGAAAGGTGCAGGCCAAGCAGTCGGAACTATTCTCCACAAGTTGCGCTGGCTGGGGTCCAGATTTTCTGCGCCTGAAACGCCTCCCGGTGAGAGACAGCCCTACCTCCTGCGTGGCGAGTTAAGCGGAGGTCTCAGAGCTCCGGTGCAGACCGGCCCCATGCCGGCATGCCTGCCGTCTTGGCCGTGAATTCTGCAGATATTATTTTAATTTTGCGCGAGGCTGGGGAGCCGCACGCACCGCACTGAACTGCTCCAAGTGGATCGCAGCGCTCCCACGCTCGCAGCGCAACAGAGTCTGCCCAGAAACTGCCTCAGGTGTGGGGCACCGCTGCCCAAGCGACACACTGACTGACTGACACACTGACTGACACACTGACTCGCGGGCGGGCGCGCGGCACGGGTCTCGCGCTAAACTGGCATTAAAGGGACGCTCTGTACAGTGACTGTCACGCGCATGCATACACACACATACATACATGCACGCACGGATCTGACTCACTGTTCGGCAAACGCAGCGCCGGACCTCCGCCGCCGGGACTCCTACTGCTATGATAAACGGCGACTATATTCATCGTATTAAAGATCGAGCGAGCCTCTCCGCGGGCCGTCGCTTGGCGTCAAACTGGGTGCCATCGACAGCAGCCGACAGACGGCAACATCGCGAAAGTAGCGCCGAAAAGGACTAATGAAAGTGATTAAGAAAACGCGGCGCGCCGATCGCCTAATTGCAGTCCGCCGGTCGCCTCAACGATACAGAGCGACAGGCGCACATCCAGAAAAAGCCGCTGTGTGACAAGCCAGCGGAAACACCGACGTGCAACATATGCTGCATTGGTGCTTGCGGGGAGAGAGGCAAAAAAAAAACACCTGCTTACTTCTCTTTCTCGTGCATTTCCCACACTCCCACTTTCTCTTACCCTCTTTCTAATCGCGATGCGCGCAAGAAAAAGCTCTGTTTCATCCATAAAGCCACATCCACAAAGCCTCCCCCCCCTCGATTTTGTTTTAAAGAAAAGCGGATCCGACGCTGCGATGAGACAAAGTCGATGCTCCCCTTTCCCCCCGGTGGTCTCGAGATCGGCGAGCCGCAGTCGCACACATGCGCGCACTTGACGGACGCGGACAGACCGGCAGCCTGTAAACACACGCGCGGGCGCACACAGACACGGTAAAAAGCATCACTTCGGCACAGACCACTCCCTTTTTACCTAAACACTGTCATCTGCCGCTTACCCCCCCCCCCCCTTCCCGTTTGATCTCTCGTATTTATAAATGTGTGTCCCTCTGCCGAACTTAGTCCATATGGGTATTGTAGTTGTCATATCTGCATTGGCAAACCTTTGTGTTTGACACGGAAGGTCTATAGGAAATGGCAATACGACGGAGAAAACGCAAATGTGAAATAAAACTGAATTGTCAAAGTTGAGGGAAACTCATGAACAAACTATGAAGCAGCATAAGATTTAAACCCATAATTTAAGCACAGATCTTCTCGTGCCCCCCCCTCTACTTTTCCTGCATTGAAACGTAAGCACGCGGATGGGCGCGCTCTCCTGCCCCGGCTTTCATGTGATGGGATTATTCTGACAGTTATACGCAGAGGTGTTGGGGGGGGGGTGTGCAAAATATGTGAAGAGTTGGTGAGGGAGGGGGTTTGTTCTATTTTCTAGGGAACTTTGGATCTTGCGGAGCGGGAAATATCACATACGTAGCTGAATACAATCTCTTTTTATTTCAAAGCCTCAGTTTTCGGTATCTGTGCTTTCTCTGAACGCATCTGGTAGATTTTTTTTGGGGGGGGTGAGAAGGGGGGGGGGTTGACTGCGGCACACACGCAGGACTGCCACAGCAAGCCCTGACATGCGCAATACTTGCACGGAGCGCTGGCACCAAAAACTCTACCCGACGCACACACACTCCCCCAGCGTCATGGTGCGATCCGAAAGAATAGAACGAGAAATATGACAGACACCAGACACCACCCCCCCATCCACCATCATCAGCACCATCTCCCTTGGTGGCAAGCCACAAAATCGGAATGTCACCTGTGACTGACAGGCAGGCATGGTGAGAACCTTCCGGAGGGAGCAGTATCTGCTGATGCCATTACGGGGCATCAGTGCTCTCGGCAGTTGCCGGTATATTCTCGGCATGAACATCGCCCCCTAGCTGTCACTGTTGCCCATAATCGACACAGCCTGAGACCGTGAGGGCAGTGTCAACCACAAAGTGAAATTCCTCAGACCAATTAATCTCCAATAATCTAAGTGGGAGCGCAGGGCGCTGATGCTGTCCTTGGTTCCCTGGGTTCGGGTCGCCTTGCCCGTTACCACGGCTACAACCCGGCATCGCCGATTGCTCCAGGGTGGCCGCATAATGGAGGTCGGCGCCGCTTCCAGGTGCGCCGGGGAGAACTCTGGGAAAGAGTGGATTTTCAGAGATGGCGAACACCCCAGGGAGATGAATGTGCCGTGGCAGGGAGGGGCCAATAGGGGGCGCTTTTCTGCGGTGCAGGGCGTATGGGAAACCTGCCAGCTTTGCTGTCTATCCCAGTCAATCGTCATGGCCCATATTAATATACCCCCCACCCCGGCCCCCGCAGTCTGCATCAGTGTGAGGCAGACATTAGGGAGACTGGACGATGATGTGTATGCTGTCGACACCCCACAGAGCCTTTGCTTGTTCAGCTGTCCTGGGACCAGGTGGTGAACGACGCAGGGTGGCGTGGGGTGAGAGACAGACAGGAACCGTATGTGTGTGTGGTCATGTATATATTACATTGTTGGGACCAGATGTCCTCGCAATGTGATAAAAAAAAAAACCCTGTTGTCTTGTGCTTTGTTTGGTTACTTATGGTTAAGGTTAGGGTTGGGTAGGGGTTAAGGGTGTCATAGTTAACATTAGCATTTTTCTCACAGAAATAAATGGATGGTCCCCACAAAGATGTCTGTGTGTGTGTGAACAATGGCGCCTCCCAGTGAGTGAATGAGAGGGTGTTTTATTGATACTGTTATCTGCTTGGCTCCTGTGTGTTTGAATGGGTGCATCAGGTGGCATAGTTCACCTGACTGCCGCAAGGCCCGATGCACCAAGCCACCTCGGATCGGCTGAAGTGAGCCGGAACATTCCGAGTTTCCTAATCAGCATCCTGGTTGGTACCCCGACCTAAGCATGGCAGGGTTAGGGTGACGATGGTCTGGGGGAGCTCACACACTCACCGTGGCCAACACACCGTCGCTCTTTGACGGTGGCCCCTCTGCTCCCCTGAGTTGACATCACAAACACCGCTTATACCTCGATTAAAGACTTCCCACCCCCCCAGTGAAAACGTGTATATGTGAGCAATTAATGATGACACATGTCTGTAAAGACAGGGGTGCTGTCCCTAGTACCACATGCTGGGGAGGGGGGGGGGGTTTGGTAAATCTGTTAGAGCTCTACCTACAGAGAGGCACGCGAATGGGTGTTCGGCACGTGCCACACAACGCACGCGACAGGAGAATAAATATCTGCCCAGCAACACGAACACAGCCCGCAGGACGGAGCCTCCGGACGCTGTGTCCTTTACTACCATCTGGTGGGGAACCGCTGTAACTGCAGGCCGATCACGGGCTCTGTATGCGTGTTTGTGTGTGTGTGTGTGTGTGTGTGTGCGTGTTTGGGGGGGGGGGGGTGGTTGGCTCTTCGGCATAGAAAAACCCACAATTTCCTGACTGCACAAATGAGTGTAATGCAGCGTCACACAGACATGCTGGAGACTGTGTGTGGCTTTTGTACACTGCTGATCTTTCCTGTGTGGAGATTAGACGGGATTTTTTAAATAGAGAATAAGGATTCTGACACACACACACATTCACGCGCACATAATGTAAGTATTAACTAAAGGAGAAGAAAAGCATTGTGGGCTGCCTCCTGATAGATGCGGGCAGGCATCACCGCGGCCAGGCAATACGTCTCCCCGGCACTGATTGATTCCGCCAGCCTCCCAGTCTCATTCCCTTTCTCTCTTGCTCTCTTCGTGGTTAATCTGCTCCTTTCTGATTTAATCTGTCGCTGCTCCCTCCAACAAGCCAGGCCGCCTCGCGCCCCGCCACCCCCCCTGTCCATTCAGCTTCCGACAGCTGGCAGACGGATGCTCGTTAGCACATATGGTCTCAGCCCTTGCTGTTGCTGCAGAGAGCTGGTGTGTAATGATCACTAAACTGAAAAATGGCCCCCGGACCGACACACATATCTATTCTTCAGCGCATCCCTCACACTCCCCGTAATTAATGATTCCAGATCGCAAAGAAACTAAAGCTGCCAATGACTAACAGGAAGCTTCTTATATTTACTTTCACCCGAGGAGCTTTTTATTTTGAGAAAGCAGAGTCAGTCAGTCCCTGGAGCAACAGGAGGTTAAGGTCCATGCTTCAGGGCCCGAGGGCGAAATTACTCCACCAATGCTGGGATTTGAACCAGGGACCTTCTGATTACACAGACAGCATATTAATCCTCTGAGCCTTATAATACGTGCTGTGCTTGTCTAATAACCATCCATTTTCTGAATAATGGACCCACAGGTCATCTTAAAAACACACACACCAACACACGATGTGTGTATAAACATTGCACTGCTGGGAATTTCTGTTACAGTTGTGAACAGAACCATTCTCCTCTTAACCCGTTTTTTAATTGCACTCTTTTCTGCCAGCATTGTTACACAAAGGACCCCCACCATCTGCATCCTTTGTTGTCTTTCTGGAGCATTTTTGTTTAAGTACCTCGTTTTGAGGGTTACCATAGCAGCGCCCTCTTAAAATCCGAGCCAACGACCTTCAAGGTTCTAAGTTTGAGTCGTTAACCACTACGCCACCAACCTCCGCCACCTCAATATGTGGGGCGCGATGCCAAGATGGCCGACCACCGGGCCCCTGGCCCTCTGCAGATTGATGTGTCACCCCCGCGCCCTCGTTGCTCCACATCCCCGTTTATTTATCTGCTTCTCCTTTGATTAATGTCACCCCCCGGACCTCCCCGGTCGATCAGGTTTACGAGGACAGCAGATGTCCTACGTCTTGAGTGATTCTCTCCATCCCCCATTTGCCAGGATCTGGAGCAAATGAGCTCATTCTTCTCGCCAGTGGCAGCGCAGCATATTTGAATATGAATCTGATTTAGTCTCATCGCTGTCTCTGCAACACAAACAGTGGATGGTGTGAATGTGTGAGTCAGACTTTACTTGGATTTATCTATTTTTCCTCCGCCACTGAACGCACGCCATTTTCCCTCCTTTTTTTACATCTCAGGTTAATGTGGGAAATTTGTCCTTGTGTGACAGCCAGCGTCGGCCAATCAGCAACCTGTCGCATGACCTTCGACCCTGCCCCCGGTATAATGTCATGGACCTTGTTTGGTTCTTGGGGATCCCAGTGCAGTTATCCTGAGTGTGATCCAATGCATCAGTGTAATCCACCTGCCCCCTCTTGGGTGCGTGAACTTTTCATATTCACACCCTGCCGAGAGGATTAGCGACCTCAACACAACAGCAGAGACTCCAAGCTACTGAGCGAAATATGCATCAAAGTCGGGAAAATCATCAGCATCATCTGGAAAGTTCTATGCGCTAAACACAACTCCCTAAAACTCCTATGTTAAGTATCTACAATCAGACAGGACCCAGGAAATGTGACATCTCCAGCAGTTGTGTGTATAAGGGAAGGGTTACAGGGACACCGGCCCCACCTGAAAGCTGATTGGCCACCGCCCCAGTCACTCACCGAATCAAATTATATCATTGGCTAATGATATGGTTAGCCCCTCTGTAAGAATAATAGTCCTTCTTATGCCCCCCCGCCTTAAAATTTTTTTAGAGACACCCAAGTTCTCTGGTCGGTTTTGCCACACTTCAGCATAGGTAGGGAACAAAAAGTTCACATCCCCCATCAGTGGGATTCGCATCAGCCCTGAGAGTTTTGACAGATATGGTTTACGATTGGTCTGGGTCTTTTAACCAGCCCAGTAAAATCAGGCCTGTTGTCACTCATGAAAAGTGACGTACTATTCTGTGTACGTGATCCCTCAGAGACGGGAACACCCCCACGACTCACTGGGGCGGAGCCAAGGCGTGACATCATAAATATTCATGAGCACAGTCGATACTTCCGAAATAAGATGCTGACAAATGCGCAAAGCATTGTGGGATGGGGCCTCAGCTTCGACGCTCACCTGTAGGGCATGGCGGTGCGTTCGGCCGCGCAGTCGGCCAGCGAGAGGCAGCACTCACGTAGGAAGGCCTCCAGCCGCCGTCGTTCCACCAGCCACGGCGCCCCCTCCAGTAGGGGAGAGGCCAGCACTGGCGATCTATCCCTCGAACTCGGGTTCAGCCAGAACCGCCCAGTCCTGCCCATCCCTGGGGGGGGCTTGGGCTTCCTGCTGATGCCATACAGATCCTCCACGGTAAACCTGACCCCCCTTCCCCCGCCGCCTACCACCGGCCGCCCGGCAAACATCGCGCAGGACCTCTCTGAAGCTGGAGGGTCCCGGTCTCCGGAACTCGGTCGACCTCCGAGGCCCCTCCCACGGAAAAAGGAGGAGGGCCCTGTAATCCATAATCTCTGAATGCTCCCCCAGCGCTTAATCCGCCAAATCACCAGGCCGGAACTGCGTGCTCGAATCTCACGAAAAATCGCTACATTCTGGATTTTCTCTAGAGACGTCGCTGAACAGCCTGTTGTTGCGGCCCCCGGAAATCAACTGGATCTCTAAGAAACGTACAATTTGTTACAAATTCATTACAGACTTAACTATGCTTTTTTATCAGTTTTTAATTGACCTGTGGTATTACTAAGACCAAGTGAACAAAGGGAAAGAAAAATTGACTTGCCTTTCAACAGAATGTTTCCTCCGACTGATCCGCACACATACAGGGATCACAGAAGGTCTTGGAACCAAGGGCATAACTCTGGGTTGAGTATTGGGGGGCTTGAGGTATCAGGTTTAAGGGGGTCCAGGGGGTTGTATTGGCTGATTTTAATTATTGGGGTGCTTACATAACTCTGTAAAATGTTGCAAATGTACAAAAATCCATTGACAAGCAACCCCACAGACATTTTCCATTCATTAAGCGTCATCAAATTCTCGATTAACTTATTCAGATCATGAGTTCCATCCATCACGAGCGCCGTCTTTGAGGAATGGACAATTTGCCATATATGAGAATTACCTCTAAGGGCCTGAAAAATCAAGCGGGGAGTCATTAAAGTAAAAAGATTGTTTTTTTTTTTTTTTGGGTGGAATGCCGATCTTTCCCCAGGACACAAACCAATTAGCACCAGTTAGGATTTCATCTAAGTGGTGTTAGCTTGCTTTTCACTTTCTAACCCCTTTTCAGGGGCTGTGTCTGAGTTCTGGTTCACTCTAGTTAGCTCTGGTTTATTCCAGTTTATTCTGGTTTGGGACTAGGACACTTAGGTGTGCCCTGTGACTGGACCTCTGTGAGCCCCCCCCGCCCCACATCTTGGGACTCGGAGAGCTGTCCTGGTTCCTGCGACTCCCCCCCCCCAAAAATTCTGTCCTGCATCCTCCTCTGAGAGGAATCCACGCAGATTCATTTCAGGGAGAACAAAAAAATGCCCCATTGCAGTGGAGGAAGGGGGGGAGTGGCAGGATTCTGGACTGCGACACCTGCCCCCCCTCTCGCAGCGGACAAACAGGCCTCCTTACAGCGGCGTTGGGGCTTCACGTCCAGATGGGAGCCAAGAGACCCACATTCAGCACCAATTCAGAGAGGAAATGAAACCCTTAAAGGTCACCTTAGCGTTCCTAGGGATGCTCCGCCCCTCCAAACACAGCCGTGGTGGGGGCCGGGCCAGGAGTGTAACGAGGGTGCGTGATGGGGGGGGGGGTACAATGCTGCTGTGCCATATTCAGGCCTGAGCTCACCGCACAGATGCAAAGTATTTCCCAAATCCCAGTCCACCCCCAGTGCATACTGGGTAATGACTGGATTCTCCCAGCATGCATTGGGATGGGCGGAAGGTGAGTTCAGAGTTCTTTTATGTGTGTGTGTGTGTGTCCGCTGCTCAGCACAGGAAGTGTGCCAGTTTTCTGGGGTTTGTGTGTGTGTGTGTGTGTGGTGACACCCGTTATGAATCGTTTCAGTTTGACTCCCACTGGAAATTGCTGTTGGACAGCCGAGGGGGCAGTTAGCTTTATAGATGGTTAAAGAGTTTGTCTCACGTTCGGCTCCGAAGACGCACGGACGGGGGCTAATCGCTGGGGTGTTCATCGCTCTTTCAGGAGACCTTCAGGTCCACCCGCGTCAGCAAATCTGAACACCGAAGGGTAGTGGGACAAAGTATGAAGTGCAAATTGAGAGAAGCAACTTGTGGGTCCTCGCATTCGGGACGGTGTGACTGTACTCGCCTTTACGCTGTTTCAGGTTATAAAAGTCACTCCCCAGGTGCAGCACACTTAGTGACAGCTGGGTTAGCGCAGTGCGGGGTCTGCCTTTTCATCGCAGCCAGCCGTTTCTGTTAAAAGTCTCTCTTTAGCAGCCAAGTGACTGCAGCTGCCCTCAGAGGTGCCTGCATATGCAGGAAACTCCTGAGGACACTTATCACTCAGCAGGCTGTTAATGATTTAAATACCCATCTTGCCCCTGTGGCACGCTGACTGACCTCGATTCGGGCAGCTTGATGGACACCTATGCAGCCTCAGAAAGGTCCTCAGAGCCTCATGGCCTGAACAGCTGAGTCGTCCAGCAAGCCGGAATCCAGCTTTCACTTACATTAGATGTATGAATATCCATGTTTAATGCATCTGATAAAACCACCAAACGCTTAAGTATTTTTAAACCAGCATGAAGCCATTCTGTGTAATTTTATTAATAACTAACACAGGGGTTAGTTAGCCCATATGAAAAAAAACTGTATGATTCATATACAGCAACCATATATTTTTCTTACTTAATTCAGCCAGAATTGCC
>JABFEA020000068.1:199788-212821 GCA_019775915.2 Cyphomyrus plagiostoma
CCCCCCCCCCCCCCCCCCCCCCCCCCCCCCCCCCCCGGCGTTCTGTGCCAACTCTCTCCATGTCTCGCCTCTCAGGCTGTTGATGGTGTCAACGGGAGCGAAAATGAGGCGAGCCTGACAGATCCATTCATGAAAAGAGGGAGCCGGTAACGGCCCCTCAAAGAGAAAACTCGCTCTCTATGCTGAAATGAAGGGAACACATTCAAATACTCCACAAACACAAAAGGCCAAAAATACTAAATAGAATGCTGACAATATCACTACATAAAGCTCAGGGAAAAAAAAAAAAACATAAAAGAAATATATTCTACACTAACAAGACAAAAAAAAATCGCGCAAAACACACAAATTCATTTTTCAAAGGCAAAGTCGCATGGGAACTACTTCTTAATTCCTTAAATTATTCATATGAAGAGTCCGCGATGAGGTTTCCATATACTAAAATTAACATGGTAAAACTGTGTTCCGCCTTGTTGCGAATGTAATCTGAAGTTTGTCTTTCGTAAAAAAAAAAAATCTCCCATCTACCGTGATTTATGATATACGTGCATGTATCTATTAAAGTATGAGGGGAAAATCGCACTGTCCTGGGGTTTTATTTTTGTACGGATACAGGCGATTTATTAAACTGTATATGGAAAAGCGGAGGGGGACCGACTGACCAGGAGTCGCCGAAACGAGGTCCTCCCCAACCCAGCAGTCAAAGTCGACGGCTGTTTAACTCGTCAAGGGGGTAATCATGGGATTAAACGACCGGGAGAGATACGGGCGTGGTGCGGCTCGCTTTAAATGCAAATCCCTTTTCATATAAAAATCGGTTCCGTTTAATGGGATTTCGACGACTAGATCCGCATTTCCGCGGCGGGGGATCCGGGCGGCGACTGCAAACACCGTGCGGGGGACAGGGGGACAAGGCGAACAACGGGAAAACAAAAGAGGCGGTGAGCGAGTCTCACTCCTCCGCCTAAATGACACTGCCTCTCCGCACTCAATCCTTCTTCTCGTCCCTTTGTGGGAAAGACATTGAGAAGATCCAGGAGCAAAGCGACGTGGAGGCACTTTGGTCTCGAAAGATGGGAAGGAAATGAGAAAGAGGAGAAAGGGATAAGCGCCTTAAAGTTTCTTTTCAGGATAACAGAACTTAAAGAATGATTTTCAAAGGCGGATTTGATTGTATTCACCCCGCTTCTCTCATTAACTGCCACTGTTGCTTTTAAGGGATTCTTCTTTTTGCCACTCAAACTCTTGACGTTTTCCCACAAGAAGGATTTAAGACTCTGTGGTTCTCGCCCAGCAAGATTAAATTTCTGCTTAATTTTTTTTGTCTTTTGGCAATGTAATCGACCCTGCACGTCATACCCCGCCTTCCCATTAGTTTTCACAATGATATTCTTTCCACGCTGTAACAAAAATCAATCGATCAGTGGGCAGTGTGTCATTTTACTCCCACTGATTATTTTCACGGCGAGCTGAGAGCCACTTACTGTTCATGCACTAATACTCGCAGCCCATTTTTTTGCGTTAAAAACAACACCCCCTGCGTGCCACTTTAAAATGCAGACCTACTTCTGTAGACGAGACTGAAAGGAAATCACATACGGGAGGCTAACGCCCGCTCCCATACACGCGAGATTAAAACGCGCTGCTAGTCATACGATGAGAGTCTAGCACAAGAACGAACTCGCACCGCTAAATAATTTAAAAGTGACGTGAGATGGCATCGAAGCTGATTTTCTTGGAGTGATTTATACGGGCGTAACGCTTTTCGGCAGACAGAGGTGGAAAAATAAACTAATGTTTATTTTTATGATGATTTATTTAGCCATTTGGGTGTAAGTAGTGGCAAAGTAGTTGGATGACCTAGACAGGAATCCAATTGAAAATCCAGAGGCCTCATCAACAGCCAAAATATCGGAGGAATTGTCACATGAATTGCAATGAAAATATTTTTCAATTCCAAAAGTTAAATACACAGCCTGGTATATTTGTTAAAGAGTCCAGCGGTCTTGAAAATGCTGTGTCCCAACTGATTCTGAAGACACCCCCCCCCCCCCAACAATCAAGTAAAATGCACCCTGTGTTGGTCTCAAGATTAGGACACACGCAAACGCAACGACAAACGTTTAAACGTTTTACAGAGCAGAGTTCCACGTAACGGTAAAGGGATCCACATCCTAACAGGTAGGAGCCCCCAGAGGGACCCTGCCATTGCACCTTAGAGACCAGCCACTTAAACTGCCTTTAATTGCCTCGGTAAAATTTCCAGCTGTATAAACAGGTCAGAAGTAAAACGGTGGGCTCACTAAATCACCACGGATAACAGCATCCGCCGGGCAAATTAATAGCATAAAATGAGCTCGCTTTAGCGCACCATTAGCAGACGAGATTCGAAATATAGGAAAACACCGCCAGTCCAAGGAAAGGGGGGCGCAGCCCTGCGACGTGGGTACACCCCCCCACCGCGCCGCGGCTAATCCACTCCTTCCTCGACTAAGTGTGACTTGGCTAATGCTAGTCTGAGCTCGCACCAAGGGTGCAGTGACTACCGCAACAGAGACACCCCCTTGTAAAAATTTTAATTCTGGATAATTCTGGCTTCTTTAAAAGAGAAGTTGTGTCTGGCTTGCCGGTTGCTGCCTGGTTAACGATACGCCCTATTTGCTCACCTGCAGCTAATTTCCTCGTTGGGAACTTTCGTGGGAAGGTGAAAAGTTCCCGGTCCTTCAACCGGACTGCCTCTGCCCATCCCGCGTGTGAACAGGGCGGCTCTCCACCCAGTTCCCGTGATCCTGCTGGAAGTCTCGGCCCTAATCCCGTCTCGGGTTCGAACCGCCCGCTCCCGGCTGTTCTAAGGGGACCCACCCAACGAGAAAACCAGCCAGGTCACGAGCTTTCTCAGTATCGATCTCAATGGTGCAGAAATAAAGAATGAAAAATGGAGCCAGGTCACCTTCGCCACGCAATCAGTCTGCAGGCCGTGCTGCACGTGATGGCGCAATGCATGATGGGAATCACGTCAAGCGGCCACCGCGTGTAATCTGGGCCTGTGAACGGCCTCGCATTAATTGATCGCAGCCGGCGGGGACCAGGTGTCGCCACCTCGGCAGGAAACGTCCAGCTAATCCGCGTGACCCGCAATCGATCCGTCTCGCTCTCCCCGCCACCGGGGCGAGATCCCGGAAACTGCGTTGGCCATGTCACGGGGGGGGTCACCTTCCGTAGACGGCGTGACGCCCAGTAACAAACAAACCCCGTCCTGGTGAAAGGGCTCCACCCCCTTCTCCACCAGAATGCTACAAAAGAGAAGCACCGGCGCCTCCTAAACAAGTCTGGCCTTTATGTTGACGTTAATAAGCGAAGACTGTACAGTTACTTCCTGTCATTCAATCTGGAGGGTTCAGACATCTGGAGCCGGCTACATTACAGATCAGTACATTACAGAAGGCTAAATATCACTTAAGTGACTTGGAGAAGAAGAAAAAAACAAAAAAAAAAAAAACTCATGGAAGGACTCAGGCCATTCATGACACATCAAAACCTGCTGCATAGACTGCCATCCATCCCCTGCCCAGCAAGTGTGCAAAACAGTACACAGGACTGGATCCAACCCAACGCAGTGCCAGCTCTGATTAGTCTGCTGCTGGCTTCCGGGAGCCCCTTTGATCACCGCTAATAATTTTTTATTTTTTTTGTGAATATTCCTCATCGGGCTACAGGCGCACTGGAAGATCTTATCGTCTAGTTCAGAATGAGCCCTGACAAGAAACGACACGCAGTTCACGGGATCAACAAAATATTTGACTCAAGGTCTGACTCCCCACGAACCTGGGTTTGAGTAATGTGTACGTGTAGTTTACACATTCTGGGGTCAAGGCCAACAGTGACATGCAGGGCAATCAAAACGGCACACTAAATAACGTCTAATATCTGTTATGATCAATGCATGTCAGCGCAAATGCCAACGGCTTAATTCCTTCATAACTGCCTTCATAACACGGCCAATTGGATATAAGACGCGAATCATACTGTTTGACACATTCATATGCAACCAATACTGCTTTACTCAAGTGTCTGTATGAAATGAAGTTTCTCTCTGTTCCATATATGATTAAATATTGGATTGATATTTGCATTTAAATGTTTGGTTTTTATTATTTTTTATTTTTAGAAAAATAACATGAGACGTTTCTTCAATAGTAAATCAACATTTTTCAATAGGCAGTATAGGCTAGGCACGTGTTGGTTACTTAAGGTACAGTGCGCTTGGGCAATACTGGTCACTGCTGTAAAGGAAGTTAAGATTATCTAGATAAAGAATGATTAACAAAGGGCCCTTACCAGTTTTTTACTAGCATGTTTATACAACAAACCACCAACAACAAAACCAACCATTCACTAACTACTGATTACGAAAAGCGCATGTAACCAATATTAAGGCAATAAAACAAATGTTGACACAACGTATATATTCGTGCGCGGTTTGAAATACAGACTAAACGCAATAATGCAGTAAACAAACAAAATTGCACGCAGGCGTTAATATTCGTGCATTTCATGTAACCATTAAAAAGAACAGTTATATAATCGGATTGCAACGTATTGTTACATGATTGAAAAGGAGACTGTTGTTGTTAAAGACTGGTGTTGAATTTAATTAAACCACTAGACCTCATCGTAGTCATCAGAACGCCCTATTTAATTTATAAAGTAACGACTCTCTACTACAAACACGATATTTTGGATCAAGAATATAATCGTAACTGCATGAATCGCAAGGGGGAAACTTTGCAATGTTGCCAGTCCAAAGCAGCTGCACTGAATAACCATTAACGGTTTCAGAACATTAAAACAGTTTGATTTGTAAACATTAACAGACTCAAAGTCGGGTTGATTTTATAACCCAACGCTTGAAGACTCACCACAATGTTTACATAGCTAGCCCCTGCTTTGCGTTAAATAATCAACATGTGTTTATTTTCTATTACCTTCTTCTGCCGTGGACAGCTGGGTAAACTTGAAAAGAGCTATCCATAACGCTGCCAGCAGACTCCAGAGCGGTCGATCCATGGCTGTCGAGGCGATCGTATTTGTACACATCTGCTTGCTTTTAGAAACCTAAATGCATCAGTCGATATGCAGTTATGTGTCTCTCTTAAACGCCGGCGGACGTACGGTGGGCTCGTCAGCCATTCAGCTTTCTCACATTAGTGACTGTCCATTTGGGCAAATGTATCTTTATTACACAAAAAGGAATGAAAATCTCAGGCGACGTTATCTTGTAAGTCAGAACGACAGATGCGCAGTCCAAAATTCACGAACGACCAGCCGAAAATAGGCTGAATTTTAATTCTGATCCTTCTACGCTTTCGACGTTTACCTTCAGATGTCTGAAAGTCCTACCGCGCTTCCGATGCAGGTAACTTGTGTAGCAATATTACGGAGACAAACGCTTCTCATGAAATGTATTTTTGTATTGCTTTTCTACGTTTTGCACGAATCCATGATTCATCTTGATTCTCTGGCAAAGACAAAAGTGTGAAAAAATAGACGTCTCCCCGGGTACCTTTAGGTATTCCCTTTGTTACCCACTTCCCAAAGTCTCCCGGTCCAATTTACTCGCCACAAAATTATGACTTTTAAGAACTCATCAAAGCATACAACGTGTGTATTTTTTTTTATAAAGGAACTGCAAATGCCAGAACAAGCATCTTAAAATTGCTATGGAAGATCTCCGGAAACTGCTCCCAGTCGAGTGGTTTTGCAAAAAAATACAACTAAAAAGAGTTTCCCAGTCATAAATGCTGCATTCCTTTGTATTTTACGCCTTAGCGTTTTTAATCAAGTTAGTATCTCCGTTTTTCTTCACCTCCTTCACCATTTGTCTTTGCCTTTTCAGGTACAATGCGGTATCCCGCCATAAAAGATCCAGAAATATTTGTTTAGCCCTGCATTGAATAAAATAAATGGAAGCGTAATTAAAAGGGAACACAAAGCCAGTACAACCCGTACTCCAAACTGGCGTGCGCTCTCGCCAGTCGCCGACAAGGCACTCTGCATCAACTTGCGTCAGGATGTCTGCCCCTCTAGGCCCCACCTCATTGTCACAACCCCCCTCCTCCTCATTGGTTGCTTTGCATGTCAATCTTATGAAGTAAATGATTATCGCAAACTAGCGGCTTAGGCAGGTGGACCGAAACATGAGGTATATGGTAATTTATTCAAACACTTCATTTTGATTTGTCAAAGGAACGTGTAACCCAATTTCCAATATTTCAAATGATATGAAGACTTTTTCTTTCCCACTTTTATGTGATACGGTTTAGTCTCCTTCGTATTCCCGATGACCTATTTTACACAATTTATATATTTCGTGGCGGTTAAACGTCTACGTCAGGAAAAAAGGAAACCATTTCCAATAGAAGTGAATTCCTGTGCCGTGGACAAAATTAAACTGTTGCTTGAACTGCATCTTTTACTCAAAGAGACATTATTCCCTAAATGGCTTTTCAAATGCATTTACTGGGCCATTCTTAGAACCATTCGGGTTAAGTGTGTTAAAACTCTCCCCGCCCCCTCTTTGCAGGAGTTTTTACTCCGTATCCTAAATTGGCGAACAGCTGAACACACGTGTGCTGGTTTCCTCTCCTTCAGGATATCATCTTAGACGCCATTAAACTCGTGCGCAGCTGGAATCGGCGCAGCATCTGGCCGTATAGTAATGACTTTCCTAACAGTCATTATCCCCGTGTGTATTTGATCTAACATCTACAAATTCAAAATAATTTAATGCCAATTATAAATGCGTAATTCGTGTAGATTCTGTTAATGTTTCCGTTTCACTTGTTGAGCGCGTGAAGATCTCACATAAATATTTAAACTTGACACTGGTAGATTATACAGATGCTACGACAAAGCATCCACAGTAAAACACAGGTATGGTGTACCGTACGGTCATATTTTTGAATATAGGCTAAATAAAACTATACGTTCGATAAAGACTGTATAATCAAGGCAGAACTATATAAATCGCGGCGCAGTCGGAACCAGTAATCAATTGTAGAAACCAGTAGGCCTTCAACCACTTCTGACTTAGGCAAAACGACCTGCCAGTGGAGCGTTTACCGTATTATTTTTCAAAAAACAAAAAATATAGAAGGAAGTGGGCACTATGAGTTCCGCTTTAAGTACCCAGGTAAGTTTTCCATTTTTATCTTTTTGTCCAAGCGTTGATGATAAGGCCTTGAAGCATGCCTGTAATTGATTTGGGTTTGTTTTCTCGGAGAACACGCATCGCCTCCTTCTTCCCTCTAAAAGGGCAGGGCTGACATTTAGCTATTGATTAATCAAACAGTCCATGTTCATTAGATTAAACCCAGTCGTCCCTTCTGCTGTTGGCATCTCGCGCAACAAACGAGGAATTATGTTATACAACTGATAGTCATTTAAAAAATATAATTCCACAGAGGTTCAGATGATGAATGAATAAGTTTCCATATTTTTAGACGCGTTTGGAGAGTATTAACCACATTTTCAGACAAAGGTATTATTAATTATTGTGTCTTCCAAATAAGATGGCTGTCGTTCAGGTGCTTCAACGCATATTGATTATTCATTTAGTGTGAAAGGTGATTTGAATAGTATAAAGACCGCTCATCTATCACTGTAGCCTTTGGATTTAAACCGCACAGACGAGGGGAAAATCACGTTTGACTCCACAAAAAAAGGATAAAGAAGTAAGACATTTATAAAAAGAACTTTTAACAGCTCGGTTTAAGACGACTTTTGTGTTAAAGCCTGAATGCAGATTTATTATAGAAATATCCAGTGGAAAAATAATGTTAGTATCGATTTTGAATCATGCTCATCGATTGTGGGTGGGCCTGTTCGGCCTTCCAGTCAAATATTTCTTTAATTCCTAACTTGCCTTATGTGAGAATTGTTTCGGTTTTTTAGAGAACATGTTCTACAGCTGTCTGTTTGATTTACATTCGTAAGTAATTTACATTAATGAGGACGTCATGGTTCTGATTACTTAAATCTATAATCCACAGCACGTAAGAACGAATCGGTGAAAGCAATTACTTTAGAATAATTTGAAAGGCACACATGTTTGTCCCTCGAGGACTTGTCTTGCCCGCCCTTGAACAGATGGCTTTCTCTTTCTTGGTTTAAACTGCTGACTGTCAGTAGTCCGCAAAGAAAAAACACTTTGTAGCGTGAACTATAACCCGGTGAACCTACATCCGGAGTAAATTCAGCACTTTCCAATGAATTAGTTCCATTGGGCGGTTTTTTTTAATGATTTACTCCTATGTTTTTCACAATTATACTTCAACTACAGCTCTGTTTCTCCTGTTTTGTTCTCTTGTACGCTGCAAGTATCCTGGTATCCCCTGGCAGACTTAATCATGCACTTTGAACTAATCGTGCTCTAAACTGGAGTCGTTCGGTCTGTTGTGTTGTTTGCACGTTTCATTTGCATATCGGGGAGTGTATCGCGCCTTAGCGCAAATACGCACCGGGATCACTATAGCATACCGCCTCGTTGCATTATTGACGTGTTTATTTCTGCATTTGTTGGACAATTTTATTATGCAAATATGCCCGATGTTCTCTGGGTGGTTACCCATCACGTCGTAATTAAACGACGTGAAGGAATAATGAGGCAATAGTCTGGAATTAATGAAAATTAAATCTAAAGAGCATTATATTTTATTAACCGTGCGCCTTTTGTCACTATCAAAAATAGAAGGAATACGGCAGCTTGCAGCATTCGCGAGTGGCCTGATTGAAGTGCGAGAATGGGATTGCTCAACTGTGTGAGTCTAATGGATTGTACTTACGTGTTAGCCTATCTGTTTTCCTCTTGTACGGCTGAATTCACACCTCGCTGTCAGGTCGTACTACTGAGTTTTTAACACGTCCGGAGAGATACGATTCTTATCGCTTTTAGGTCCAACTATAAAGGCACGTAGGCCTAATATCCGTAGTGACTGATTTTAAGTTAGCAGGAAATTACATCGAAATTTCGATTTCTGTACACACTGTACTAGATTGTATTAGAAAAGTTCACGTAACACACTACGTTTCACACGTAAGAGACGACAGGCCGATTCGGTTTTTTGATTCTTGGGGTGTGGATTACATTTGGTAGTTGGCAATTTCCCGGAACAGTTTTCGCCAATATCATAGACGTTTACTTCAAAGTACCCCCAACGATTAATTGGCAATTGAATACCCCACAGTAAATCAAAGGATCATGTCCTCTCTAACTATTGAATGGATAGTTTAGAAAAGTTGGTCGCATAGGTATAGATAGATATAGTTGTGCGTTTGTAGATACTGGCGATTTGTAGAGTGCAAACATTTTACTCACAGATTGGAAGTGACAACGACACTCACGCAACACAAATCAGACCATAAATATCTCCCGGCGAAGCTGCGTGGTAAGAAGATGCATAAAACAAGAGCTCAGTTCAAATCACTCAATTGAAATAGTGCACTTTTAATATGCATGTGCAGTCCAGTGGTAAAATCCAGGAGTGCCTCTTTACAGTGAAGTAGCCCGTACGTCGCTCCGCACATGTAAATAGCACGTAGCTTTTACCCCAGGATACCCAAACATCCCTTCATTTTCAGTAATTGTTCGCAGTGAAGTAGCTGTAGAAGGATAGGTAAAACTGGTAGGTGCCAGTCTGTGATGGAGCATTTGCTGATGTTCGCATTGACATCCAGAAGTAGTCAGAAATGTATCTGAGTGACGCATGTACGGGTCCTACGTAGGCAGCGGAGAACACGTAGGCCTAATCATCTATTTTTGTATAGATTACAATTGATTGTGATTTCTATAGTTGAAGCTGGGCTTTAATCTCCATGCATTCTACTTTGAATTAAGAACGATTTTAACCGTTTTCAGCTGAAAAATAAGACTGCGAAAACCATTAAACCACGCAACGCGCAAAATAAGCCTTTGCATGCCCCTGGTGGTTACTTGTGGGACTGCATAATTCGGTGTATCTCCAGTATCCTCCAGTCTGCCCCAGTTAAAGGTGACTTCAGCTGCATCCTGACATCGAGTCTGCCCCCCCAATAAAAAGAATGGAGTTAATTCTGCCAGACAGATAAACGATGAAGGGGAACGGAGCATTTAGCAGACAGACTGGACAGCTAATAACATTTTGACCTCTTAAAGTATAACGACAAACTTATAAATTAACCTCACTAAATGTACCAAGGCCTTAATAGGCATAGAAGCCACTTTAGATAAGAATGTCTCCAAAATGAATTTGCCCAATGTGCTTTCATGTCTAAAATTGTACTTCGTGTTTATATAACCCAAGGCCAGAGCTAAGGTCGAAACGGTAGTTTTTCTGTAAGGCTTTCACATCGGCGTCCCGGCGGAGCTGTTTCTGGCCCATCCGACAGGAGATGTTTCCCCAACGCCGTTCTTTTCCGTGGCGCAGAGCCTTCAAAGCGAGACACGCGTGCCCCCCCTCCGCACCTCTTCCTCACACGGTGAACCCCGAGCCAGCCTGGGGGAGGGGGGCGTCTGAAGCACAGGCTCGGAGAAAAAGCCGGGAGACTGACGGGGGGAGTAAAGGAGGTGTGAAGAGATATAAAGAGAGCAATGTCCGGGGGGGGGTGTGAAGCTGCGAGTTTCGCTACCGGGTGGCAGCAAAGGGGCGGGGTGCGGGGGGAGGTATTAACCGTGAAAAGGGATTCGGTGCCCGATCCGATCTCCATGCGGAATACCTCCCCTGAACTCTGGATCAGCGTCGTCACAGACTGAAAGGGCCATCAGGGAAGAAACGGCTCACGATGGCAAATGAACGCGTTTAGATGGTGGGGGGGGGGGGGGATCGAGTGCATCCATTTCAATCCGCATTCCGACGTTGGAGGCAATTATCCCTCCAGCTGACACCTTTATCCATAGTGAGTCACATGCTCTGGCCCTCTCCAGGAGTGGGCGGCTCCGCCGGCTCCCAGCAGCATCTCCCAGCGAACGGACCGAGCCGAGCAGCTTCTCGTGCCTCCGGGCCGCTCCTCGGTGGATTTCCCCGGAGCGGACTCCTCCTTCAACGCGGGGAGCGTGGCGACTCCGTTTCGGACCTCCGCGCGGCGCCGGGACGTGGCAGATTGTCTTAATCCACCAGTAAAGCCGTTTGAAACATTGCGCTGGATTTTTTTTTTTTAAATATCAGCAACCAGAGATAATGAAACTAGGAAACATGAAATCCGTATATAGACCTTAAAGCCACGGAACATCTCCCCCAAATGAGGCAAATTTAATACATTATATTTCCATTGCAAATCACGGCTCCAGTAAACAATAAAGCTGTTTAATATTAAAGTATTCCAGCAAAATTTCGGTAATAAGGATCATGGCGAATTATTTGAATTGAATTATAATCACAAAATATCTGCATAATTACAATATTTTTGTAATTAATGCATTATATTTATGGTGGTAGTTGAGCTTCTCTTTTAAGATGTCATGAATGGTTACCAAGGTTACGCTGTTGTACACAGCTGTGGTCGTCCTTAATCTGTCTCCTAGTGCGATTGAATTTTAATTGGGAATTAAAATCATTTTGGGGGAATTAACATGAAACTGCGATGTCGCCATGGTGATTGATGGGTATAGGGTGGTTTTTACCCTTATGTCGGCAATCTTGGATTGAAGTAATGGAGTGAGAAGGCAAAATAATTTACTGTGTGAAAGATAGGAAGGCAAAGGATAGGGTACAGAGAGTAAAAACCACAGGTAACCCGTAGCATCTCAAATGAATTGTTTCGTGAATGGTGGGAAGAAGAAAATGGATTGAGACTTGAAAATTATTGATTTTTTTTTTTTGTTGCTTTTTTTGTCTGGGGTAGGAGTAAGTAGGGGCTGAACTTTGGAAAAGGAAAGTGTTTAATGCAAGACCTCCAGGTGTGTTTGTGTAAAGGCAGAGGCAAACAATGATTATCCAGTAAAGCAGCAATAGCCCAGAACCATAACAACATCACGACGACACGCACTGTGACAGGACATCACCATGGCAACGTACACACTGATGGTGCAACCCCATAGCAACTGATGCATTTCACAGTGCAAGACCAATGCTGCACATACATTGTCACAGTGCATCGCTATAGCAACAGATACACTGTCACAGTGCATCGCCGTATAGTAACGCACGCTGTACATCATTTTGGCGACATATCCGCTGTGATAGTATATCACCATAATATCACATTTACTGTCACGGCGCAACAGCATAGCAACATACACATTGTCAGAGTGCATCCCCACCACAGCACATACACTTCCACAGAACATCACCATAGCGACGCATACACCGGCAGAGTACATCACCATAACAACACCACTTCAGTACAGAACACACTGCTTACGCTCCTTGACCCTGATTTCTCTCACGTCCTTCAGCTCCAAGTAAAAACTAAATCAGACATGGTGGAAGTCTCTGCCTTGTTCTGAATGTCTTACAAGTAGTGACTGCATTAACTGACTGCTTTTAAATGTCATATTAAATTCATCACAGGCACTGCACTGCATTCCAAACATAACTGAAGATAAGCAACACATGTATTAATTCACATGCATTGAATGGCGCATCTTAATCGCTGTTTTGCTTTAATATTCATCACTTTGCAATGTGAGACAGTGCATGGAGGCTCTGGGGAGAATTGCGCTCGCATGTTGTTACGGTATTAAATTACCTGTTTGAGACCAGCGCAGCCAGCTTACAAGCTTATGATTTTACATTGGCGGTAATCTGTTACGGGAGCACTTGAGGTAAAATGCCATTTAGAGCAGAAATCCAATAAAATGTAGCGCAATAAAAAATGCATTCAGAAAGCAGGCCTCTGCTGAGACTGTGCCGGAAGCGGACGCCATGTGAAAGAATGTGTACGCTGCCACGGCGTGTTATATGTGGGGGGGGGGGGCATGCGAGGGGCGCCTTTGCAGATCTGGGAGTCGTTACACAACCACAACGCTGTCCTTGTCAAGGGAACAACACCCCCCCCC
>JABFEA020000068.1:251303-261719 GCA_019775915.2 Cyphomyrus plagiostoma
GATACCCTGCGTACTGTGTACAGACACACACATCACCATGTGCTCAACACTCCCAGTGTACAGACACAGCATGCAGATACCCTGCGTACTGTGTACAGACACACACATCACCATGTGCTCAACACTCCCAGTGTACAGACACAGCATGCAGACACACACAGCATGCAAACACACTCAGTGTGCAAACACATCCAATACACAGACAAACAGTAGACAGACAACATCATTCCCCCTACCTCCCCACACACACAGACACACACACTCAAAAATACACGCAAACTGGAATGTACCTCTAAGGCTTTGATAATTTTTGCGTTTGTTATTAACCAGATAAAGAGAGACAAGAAGAGCATCTTCCAGAGTAACTGTTTTTGTGAGAGCACAATTCTAGTATTCTAGTATTTTTTAGGGCAGGTGGGGGGCATAAGAGGAGCCATAATTCATACAGAGGGTCCAACCTTATCATTAGCTGATGATATATTTTGAAGTGTTGAGTGACAAGGGAAGGGGCACTCTGGTGGCCAATCAGCTTTCAGCTGGGGGCAGTGGCCCCACCCTGTACAAGCCCCCGATTCCCTCCCCACGAAAAGCTGGAAGTTAGTGACACGCTGGACACTCGCACACGAGTGGGTCCCGGTTCCTCGGCATACACAGAAGGAGGGCAGCATTATGTAAGGTGAGGCCAGGCTGACATGTTTGCTTTGGAAAATAAGACTTCGTCCTGTCAGCTCTTTGTACCTCTCCCTCACTCTCCCGCCTTCTGCTGAACCCCATTCTCTGTTTCCCTAAGCAATTCTCACTCTCCTCCCTCTTGCTTCCCTCGCTCACCCCCCCCCCCCACCCCCTCCTATTCCCAGATATCAACCTTGCTTCCAAAACACGTCTTTACTCCACTATCCGGTGGCTTTGGCCGACTGCGGTAGAGGATCCCGGAGAGGTTGCCATCCACAAACAAAGAAGGGGCTTGAAGAGATTGCAAAAAGAGTGAGAGAAGATGAGGGAAGAAAGATGGAGATGAAGATGGAAGAGAGTCGGGAGCCAGAAGGTAAAGTGGTTTAAGGAATTAACCCGAAAACAGAATGTGACTGTGTCTTTGCATTGAATTCCTGCATGGTTGCAAGCAAACAGGAGGTGAGATGCTGGCGCTCCATGAATCCACAAAATGTGACAGGCCAGAGCGGAGAGGCCCCCCGCGACGGGCTGCAAAAAGTTTGTCTGGGGATGCGTCTCCGAGAGCCAAAATAATCACACAATAAAGCATTTTCAGCTCTCAGAATCCAATTTACTCGAAGTTATGAGGCAGGGCAGGGAATATATGATGTGAGGGGCTTGGTTCTTATTAAACTACGTAAGCAGAAACTGGCGATGGACACTGGGAGCTATACCGCTAAGGGTACAGTCATATTTTTGTAATGCAATTAAAGTTGGTATGTTGCAAAGCATTGTGGGTACTACAAAGAAATCTCACAGAATGTCTGTTATGAGTATCTCTCTCTCTCTCTCTCACACACACACACACACACACACACACACACACACACACACATTATGCAAACAGAGTTCAGGGGGGGTGCTCCAGTAAGAGTACTGCTATTAGTATCATTTATGCCCCCCTCAGGACATAAGACAGATCATCATGGGGGGAGTTAGTATGGGGCTTATTTGAAAGTCACATGACACCCTACAGCAAATGCAAGGCAGGACAAGAGGGCCACAGTAGGTTGTAGGTTCAGATCCCCGGTGAGGTGTGAAGGTTAGGAAGGACCCATGACGGCAGGCGGCATGTCGAAGGGTGTGGAGGTGTGGGCTGGCCCCCAGAGCCCATTAGCAGCGGCAATAGCATTAGCATTAGCATTCTCCGAGTGCCGCAGCGCCATCTTTTACTGGCAGATAGAGACAGGCAGGGATGGGGTGCGAGGGGGGGCAGGAACGGGGCTGCTATTGACTGCTGTTTATCCCCCACGGCCACCACAGGTGATTGGTCACCCTGTTCACCCCACCCAGGCAGGTCATTCTCCTTCCATCTCTGCCAGTCATTTATCCTCAAGTATTATCTCACATTGGCTCTTCTCTGTGAGTCACTCCTTCCTGTGTGTGTGTGTGTGTGTGTGTCACATTAGAAGATCACTCCACATCAAAGCAATTCAAATGCTTCGGTCATTTACGGCGAATGACTATTCTATGTCATGTCAGTAACTTCAGTTATAGATTCTGGCCGCATGTATCAGTAATCATCTCGGGGTCTGGTTCCTGACCTCTGTCACCCCCGTAAACAGAGATTCAAATCAGAAGGTCACCGCGAGTCATTTTAATTCAACATAATGGACTACATTTATAAAACATTTGCCATTTAAATGGTCAGAACTGCTTGCCCTCTGTATGAATAAATCCATCCTTTATTAGTATATTAAAGTCTATGCTGAAACCACAGCGTGGGGCACTCCTGCACGCAGCATAATAAAAAGCTCCGTTAGCGCGGGATGCTCTATACGAATAGATCAAAAGGTAAAATACTGCCACCCGCTGGCCAGACTGCGGTGGTGCGGGGAATGCTAGTTTCCATATTCCCTGTGCAGCCGTTATGCGGAAACACACAGTCAACCATTTAAATGGGGGCCATTAGCCAACTGTGCCATTTGGGCCCGGAATCAGACAACGGTCATGACTCCTGTCCTTATTTTGCACATTTAAACAAATAGAACAAACTGCTAGATGCTGTATTATCAGCATTTTTTCTAAAAAAAAAAAAACCAAGTCATTCAGGTTAAGCTAAATGGTACAACAGGAAGGCAGGTAAGAAAGAGGCCAGCATAGAGGTATAAGTGTACTGCTGACACACGGCCAGACAACAGGACCTGGGGATTCGATATGCGTACAGATGCTCTTCACAGAAGGTCATAAGGTTACGGATTTATGGCTGGGCTGTAGCCCTATGCAGATAAGTTACAGGTAATCAGAATACCTGCTGGTTACAGGGTAATCCTTAACCATACGGATCACCTGTGACGACTTGATTAGACCCCACAGCCGCCAGCCCCACCTACATTACACTCAGCCGGTGTGTGTACGTATAATCACTGATTTAATGACTGCTTTTACCTTCACGCTTAAATTACGTTCCTGGAGGAATCTTCATACCTGACAATCAATGACATAGTCCTTGCCCGAGATACCACAGGATTCTACTTGTGAAGCATGAAAAAGTTCAAATCTGAATGATTGACTAATGAGGCTAATTGAACCCCACAGGAAATGGACAGGAGAAGAAAACACACGCCGTTGCGTCCATGTGAGCAGAGCAGTCAGGATTGTCTGAGCCTGCCGTGGCATTCGGATGTTATTCCCTAACGTGGCCATTAGCACAACTGTCTGTGACACCAATCAGCAAGAGCGTCAAATGTTCTTTCGATATGCACACACACACACATGAGTGCCAGTCCGCAGAGACGCACCCTGCAGCGTAGACACAATGTGAGAGCTTGTGTGTCTCTACACAGCTACACTCCGACATTCTGTTTATACGGAAGGTGCACCATTATCGATGCCGTGGAGTGACTGGCAGCATTACGCACATCTCCTCAGATCAAGGACGCTGGCAAAGACACAAACATCAGAAATTACGGCACAATGTTTAACGACGCCCTGCGATGTGGAGATGGAGGCGTGAGAGCCGTCAGTGGCCAGAATGTACGAGACGGCAGCGGGCAGAATGTACGAGACGGCAGCGGGCAGAATGTACGGGACGGCAGCGGGCAGAATGTACGGGACGGCAGCGGGCAGAATGTACGAGACGGCAGCGGCTCTCTCCGCAGAGAGGAAGGATGGTGATGAAGAAAATGACGGCAGCACTGATGACACCGGCGGAAAGTTATGGGATGTCAGACGGTGACGGTTGGCGAGACTTGATGATATCACAGAGGGCCCCCCTGTGGGCAGACACGCAATCTTACCAGGGTGGAGGTGGCAGAAGTGTAGAGGGGGGTGTGCCCGGCCGACATCAACACTGGCTGCAAGATAACACAGGAGGGAGGGGGGTGATTCCAAAGGCCGACACCAGAGGGGTTGGGACTAAGGGAATGGAACCTTCCAGCCAATAGCAAGAGCTTTAGGTGGAAGGAGCTGGGCTCACATCCAGAGGGATAAAATGAAGTAATATCAGGAATATTTGAGGGAAAGAATAATTACCAACGGAAGAATGAGCTCTGGGGAGGAAGGAAAAGATGTAGTAATAGTCATAAAACTAGCATATGAACTGCCATCAGACTGCCATCATTGTCACAACGTTCTGAATACCAGGGATGCAGATGTTAGGGCATCACGTAAATATCATAATGTGAGCTGTCCATTGTGCTGAAATAGTCGGTGGTTCTGCTTCCTAACCACAAGGGGGAGCCAAATCGCCACACGGTGCATAGAATTACTAGTGAGTTTGGATTTAAATTTCTCTCAAACGTGGAGACAACGAAGTAGGACAGCGTTCCAAAAATAATTGTAACTCCAGACAATAACGTATCACATCAAAAGACCTCAGAGCGACCTTCCTTCCCTCAATCAACATTCAGGTTTTCTTTTTTTGTTTTAACATTTCTACTGGCGTATTAGCAGGGAGGCAAGGGGAACCCCATAGATGTTCTGAATATTCTAGAGACCAATATTGTAATTAAATCCAATCAGTGCCTGGGGATTGTTATGCTAAAATGAGATCGACTCCCTGTCTCAGAGCTTGATTTGATTTCATGTCTTAATAAATGCTTTTTATGTAAGTAATTTATATCACTCACACCCATTTGGAGGAACCCTGGACACAGTACAGTCTTGCAAATAGATGGGCCAACCTTACTATTAGCTAATAATATGTTTTTAATTGGTGAGTGACAGGAGGGCAAGCCAATCAGCTTTTGCCTGGGGTCAGTGCCCCACATGGCCCGCCCCTGTATACACTTACTAGTCTTGAGAGAAACTTGAAGCCTTGATTGTCAATGATTGCATTACCCATAAAGCAAAGGGACAAGACCAGCTGCTAGGGAACAATCCAGGCAGAGGGTGACAGCCCCAAAATCTGTCCCCCTGCGGAAAACCTCGAGGGCTTTTACCTGGATGACTGGTTCAGTTTCAGAGACACAAAAACAGGCAACAAAAAGGACACCCCTGAGCCCATCTCTGATGTCATAAGTGAAGGCTGACTGATGTCAGGACCCTCGGGCGACTCCTACCTCACACACTCCCATCTCCATCTGTATACCGTGGGGCATCCCGGGGATAGAAACATTGCATGGGGAAATGGGCCCCCGATGGGAAAGAGAGCATCCCTATTGGTGGGGAGGGGAGACTTGATGAGAAAGTGAGCATCCTGATTGGTCAGGAGGGGAGAGCTGATGGGAAACATGGGAACATGCTAAATGGCCCTGCCGATCACCATACCTGGCCTATTATACAAGAAACGCCAGCACACATCAACATTTCCATAAGCAGAAATATATTAGGGATTCACATGTGGTAAGAACACTATAACTGCTGTGGAAATGTAATATTAATAAAGAGGATGGATTTAAAATGAAACCAGCCAAACAAAGTGTGTGCCTCTCTGTGCCACTTGGGTAGTTGGGTGGGGTGGGGTGGGGGGCTGAATAATGCAGAGCCGTTAAAAGGCCGCCAGACCCCCACCGCCCCCTACGCCGCCAGGATCGACAGATGGTCCTGCACGCCCCAGAGGGAGAGCAAGGAGTGAGCGAGGGGGGGTAAGAGAGGGTGTGAATGAGTAAGAGGGCATATACCACTCAGGGGCCATAATTCATACAGAGGGGCCAATAATACGTTTTGAAATGATAAGTGACAGAAGCAGGGGCCAATCAGCTGTGTGGCCATGCCCCTGTATAAACCACTGACACTATTGAGCAGCTCTTCGTGTCCACAAAGCCCCGCCCCCCTGGACTCACCTTGATGGGGGAGAGGTGAGCGTGGGGGATGTATCCATGTACATTATCCATGGCTGCCAGGTTCTTGTCGCTCATGTGCAGCAGCTCGCCGCTCTTCCCCTGGGCCAGGTGGGCGGGGCTGTGCTCCAGGGGGGGGGTCTCTTCATCCTGGTACCTGTATTTCTGTGGAGGGGGGGTGGGGGGCGGAGTCAGTGGCGTGTCATAACGGGGTAGGCATGAGAGGCTGAAGTAATAGCAATTTTGCGCCTAAATCGTTCTGAACGCCTGTTACGCAAATTCGGTCCTTTCTGATTTTTAATTTTCTGAAAGATCGACGACGAGACTAATTCTGGTTTCTGCCGAAAGCCCCAGTTCGGTGGCCGGGCCCCCAGAGCGAGCTCATTAACGAAGCGCAAACGCATCAGTTCTGGACGAAAAGGCCATCAACTAACCGGGACGTGATCGTCTTCCCAGCCGAACCGGTGCCTACGGCAGGAAAGGGGCGACGAGGCCCTTTGTTTATGGATTTTCCCTCCAATTAAAACAGAGGCGGAGAGCAAAGTGCGTGATATGAACTTTTTTCCCCCTGAAGCAGCACTTTTAAATTACGCTTTTATTCAGCCAGGCCGGCTGAGCGAGATCCTCTCATTTACAATAATAACCTGGTCAGGATTAAAGGGGGGGAAAAAAGCAAAACATTACAAACATTCATCACAGGAGATAGAAGGCATGCAGCCACATTGCTAATAAATGGCAGGGGTGCGGATTTACATAAACAGACTCATAAAAACAGTCAAGGTAAGAGATGTTTGCCAACTTCAGAGCTTCGCGTAGCGTAATGCAGGGACATTCTGGGCTTCAGAGAGAGAGAGACAACAAGAGAGAGAGAGAGAGAGAACAAGAGAGAGAGAGAGAGAGAGAGAGACAACGAGAGAGAGAGAGAGAGAGACAACGAGAGAGAGAGAGACAACAAGAGAGAGAGAGACAACAAGAAAGAGAGAGAGAGAGAACAAGAGAGAGAGAGAGACAACAAGAGAGAGAGAGAGAGAGAGAGAACAGAGGAACGAGCAGAGAGCTGGCACCTCTCTGTCACTGCGGAGTGTAAACAAAAGGTGAGCTTGTTGGACGATGCACATCAGGATTCCAGTCCATCACAGGGCACACACACACAGACACACACAGACAGACACACAGACACACACACACAGACACACATAAACATACAGGTTTGCAATTATATCTTTATGGGGGCGGTCCATCCATATCTATGGGGCAAACTCAAAACCAATTATGACCACTCTAACCCCTACCCAGCCTGAACCTTAACCATAAGTAACCAAACAAAATGCAAGACTTTTGGCAGAAAAAAAATGGTCCCCACAACATCAAAATAACAGGTTTTTATTGTGAAATCGCAGATATGGTCCCCACAATGTAATATATACATAAGCACAAACACACACACAATGTCACACGCCATCACATGGAAACACACACAGACACACATCACAGGCAATTCGGAGATGCCAATTCTCCAAAAACATACTGGTCAAGTGGTTGTAGAATAGATGGAAGGGCCTTCAGATGGATGGTATTAAATGGCACTGAACCCAGTTCCTTTTATTTTAAGCTGGGAGAGACCCAGTGCTGGTCTCTCCCGCAGCTGACTACAGGGCAGGGGAATGTTATTTTTGGACAGTGATCCCTGTAACTGCCGCCATCCTCACAGGGGCGTGAAATGTCCACGCACGCGAGCGCTTACACGCACACACGCTACCTTCTCCCTCCCTCCGCTCCGCACACAGAGAGGGCAGCTGCTGGCTTTGTTCCTGTGGGGCTCATCTCTTTTATCTGGCTGCATGGCACTGCACTCCGCACGCACACACACACACACACAGCTCTGAATTGCTCTCGTAAAGAAGTTGCACCCCTGAGTGAAGTTAAGTGATGTGAGACAATTGGGGATAAATAAATAAGCAAATAAATAATAGATAGCAAAGTGTACGCCGGCACTGAAACACTTTCGTATCTGCAGCCTGGCAGATTTTACAATGAACTAGCAGAGGAGACGACTGTAAAAGGAAACAACGACAAGAGGAGATGACCATAAGAGAAGATGACTACAAGAGGAGACGACTAGAAGAGGAGACGACTAGAAGGGGAAACAACTACAAGAGGAGACGACCACAAGAGAAGACGACCACAAGAGGAGATGACCACAAGAGAATATGACTACAAGAGGAGACGACTAGAAGAGGAGATGACTACAAGAGAAGATGACTAAAAGAAGAGACGACCACAAGAGGAGACGACCACAAGAGAAGATGAGTACAAGAGGAGACGACTAGAAGAGGAGATGACTAGAAGAGGGGATGACTACAAAAGGAGACGACTACAAGAGGAGACAACCACAAGAGGAGACGACTAGACGAGGAGATGACCACAAGAGAAGATGACCACAAGAGGAGACGACTACAACATCGCCCCCCCTGCTCTAGAGTGGCTGTAATTGTTCCTCCAGCCGAGTGGAAGCATGGCGGCTGGGGTAGGGCTCTCTGGGGCTGCATGCTACCAGGCGCAAAGGGCTGCTTGTGCAGAACGACATCATGAAGCACCGCATTAAAGGATCTTGGACCAGCTAAGCTGACAGAGTGGAACCTTCTGTAAGTCAGAGCTGATGCACGAAATCCGTAGACGACAAACAAACTTGACCATGGGTCAGCTGAGAGACACGAGATCCGATGCATAGTGTTAATATGTGATAGCTACCCTGTCATATCTGGTCACAGCCACGAGGACCTGGAGCCAGGTCTGGGAAGCATAGGGAGCTGACTGAGAACATCAGCATGCTGAGAGGCAATTGCAGGAACCTGAACATCAGCAAGCTAAGAGGTGTTTAGTGGAACCCGATCATCAGCACACTGACAGACATTTACAGGAACTTGAACATCAGCAGGGTTAGAGCTGCTCAGAAGAACCTAAACACCAGCACACAGAAAAATGTTTAGAGTAACTTGAACATCAGCATGCTGAGGGACATTTAAAGGAACCTGAACATCAACATTCTGGATGCTGTTGAGTGAAAGTTGAACACTAGCGTGCTGAGAGCCATTTAGAGAAACCTGAACAATTGTTCTTAGGTTTCGAGAGGTACCTGATCCACCAGTATAGGAGACCCGGAGCAGAGGCTGGAATCGAACCAGCAGTCCTGAGTCTCCATCGCTACCCAGAGCCAGTGTAACCAGAAACATGTGGCCTCTGCAACCAGTACAACCAGCAACTCACAGCATCTACAATATAACCAGCACAGTCAGCGACATCGAGCAACTACTAGCGATCACGATCAATGCAGCCTGCAGCAACTGAGAAGCTGAACTCTGACGTCACAAACGACCACAGACACACATACGGTCACAGACAATCAAAAAGATACAAATACACACACAAACACCATAAGGCCACAGCTTCAGGGAAAGCAGAGGAAACTGATACAAAGCAGAGCAGTAACTGTGGGGGGGGGGGGGTGGGGGCGCTCCTGTGATATCACATTACACCGAGACAGCAAGGCCACGAGACACCCAGCGACGGGCAGTGAATTGGCAGCGGGAAGCGGGAAGGCGGAAGCAGAGATGGCGATCCTGCACACGGCAGCGTCCGGCCGCGGCCCTCGCCTGAGCGTGGCCTACTTACATGCGGCCTACCCTGAGCGTGGCCTACCCTGAGCGTGGCCTACTTACATGCGGCCTACCCTGAGCGTGGCCTACTTACATGCGGCCTACCCTGAGCGTGGCCTACCCTGAGCGTGGCCTACCCTGAGCGTGGCCTACCCTGAGCGTGGCCTACCCTGAGCGTGGCCTACTTACATGCGGCCTACCCTGAGCGTGGCCTACCCTGAGCGTGGCCTACCCCGCGCCACCCCCACACACTACTGCTCTACTTCGCTACTTCCTGCTTTTTTCCTGCTTTCAGCGTCGACACCCCTCAGCCGTGCCCCAGATTTTTGCTTCGATAAACATTTTCACTCCCTGAAGAAAATTTCTAGGATATTTACACATAATATTATTTGCAGTACGAGAGAGTCGTCTACAAGCAGACCCCAGCTGGGAGCACTAGCGGACACGACAGAACAGAGCAACAACTTAAATACTGGCAGTGATGATTATGACTGCATGACTGTTATTTATCCAGGGAAAGTGAAACATTTTTGCTTTATTTATAATTCACAGATTGTAATAATAGAATGTTACAGAAAATTAGTAGATCACGTGGAAGTCGTGTGAGGGGATCATTGTAGGGAGATGGAGACCTGTGTGTGTGTGTTTGTGTGTGAGGGAGGTGAGCATGAGAGCTGACATTCAATTGGGTGACAAGATTTAATACACAAGGCTGGGAATTCAAAATACAGAGATGGGGAGGGGAGGGGCGGAGTCAGGTTAAGGGGCGTGGTCAGAGTGAGGGGGAGGGGCTTTGTGAGGATGCTGTGTACAGAGGAAGAGAGATG
>JABFEA020000068.1:278414-291343 GCA_019775915.2 Cyphomyrus plagiostoma
AAAACAGTAACCACCCCCCCCCCACCCACCCCCCCATAAGATCAGATAGATGAAATCACCGGTCTGCCAACAAAAAGGTCAGCGCTCGCTTCTCTGCTGTGAAAAGACACACTTTCCACATTCCACAAATGCACCACATTATGTAAGAGAAGGGAGAGATCAGCAAAGGAGCAGGAGCAGGGTCTATAGCACATGCATACTAAATATCAGCTACGCATTAAAACCTTACCGCATTAGTTACACAGTTTTATTTTCGCACCCTAAAAAAACAATGACACCTATCTGTCTGTGCTCCCTCGTCTCCAGCAGAGGGCCACGTTGAGCCTGGAGCCAATCCCAGGAAGCACAGGATGCATGCACACGCTCACACGCCATGGGCAATGTATGGACAGTGATTTACATGGCTGCACGTTTTTGGACCAGGGAAGAAAATCTGGACGAGCGTGGGGTAGATGTGCAAACAACATAGGGGGCAGGAACCAAACATACAAGAGGGGGGGCGGAGGAAGGGGTTCAGCCACAGTGTGACGCACCAAGTTGTCACACTGCCCTTCAGAAATATTTCACAGAAGACATCAACCTTAGGTGCTTTGTTCAAAGGTACAACAGCATCTCTCCCTAAGCACTACAAATGCCAGCTCCCACTGTCTGCCTGAATAATTCATGTGTTGTTCTAATGAGCCTCATTTCAGCGTCCAATGCCATGTCTACCATTAGGGCAATGCTAACATATGCTAACAAAAGCTAGCACATGCTAACCGATGCTAATACAAGTCAACCAATGCTAACATACATAGATCGCCAACAATTCTTGGTCAAGTAGGACATCTAGTAGAACCAGAACCGACATTGAGGGTCATTTTCCCCATTTGAGGGTTGGCCTGTCAAACACTGGCCCATCTGCTCGAGAAATTTAGCAACCAACATTTTCAAATAGATCTACATTGTCAAATACAGGGAGTTTCTGTATGACACAATGCAGTCGCTGCACCTCAGCCAACCAGTCAATTAACGTACACGTTTGAAGAATATAGCGCGATGCTATTTAATGAGAAGTTTTACAGCAAAGCTCTGTTTGTGAGGCTTTTCACTGGCAATCAAATAAACGAAGAAGCCAGTCTGTTAGTGCAGGGAAAAAATCCCCAGAAAGATCCCCCCCCCACCGGCAGCCTTATGGGAAGCTGTCCCGCCGCCCTTGACGGCTTCGAGGGCGTCCTTCAGGCTGAGCACAATGACAGCCAGCCAGTCCGTCTCCGAGGCGACCACTCGCCGACAGCAGATTGGACGGGTGTGACCGATAAGGGCCGCCCTGATTGGGTGTTTGTTCTTGTTTCTTTTGGGATATCGGGCTGTAAGTTGTTTTTCAAATCCAGGCCCTTCCTCCAGTTTCATGGCGTGGACCACCCCTCGTCCTCTTGCGACCTGGTACATGGTAAGCGGTCACACACACACACACACACACAATATAACAAACAAGGCAGAAGGTACTTGGAATTCATGTTCCCTATAGGGGCCTGTTACTACACGTAATGTCGATAGAGGTTTGCAGTGCAGATATCATCCTGCTCAGGGTGCCCTGCCTTGTGCTCTCTGCTTCCTGGGATACAGTCTCAGCTCACTGCTTCCCTGTACCGTATAAGGTGGTTATGGATGGATGGACTGTACGTAATGTCTAATATAAACCCATCAACTGAGACCCACATGCAGTGGTGCTGTGGTTCAGTGCGACTGACCGTCTTCCGGGTCCACGCCGATAACATTTGTTCTGCAGCGAAGGCCTTGAGCACGTGGGAGTTATATGCCTCTGCAGGAAGTCGCCATCGCGGGGGTCACGAGGCTCGAACGACAGGGCAGGGCGTCTGAATGATGGTGGCGTATCGCATTTTTTAGGGAGTCGGATCTCTTTCCGTGCGAGCAGCTGAGTCAGAGTTTCAGAAACAATGGTCGTGAAACAGAGAGCGAGCTCATCATTAAAGGCGTGAAACTACCCCTATCATAGCCTTAGACACAGTAGTTCGTACTTGCCACCCTTAACATCCTTATTCATTTGCTCTACCTTTTCACCCTAAAATAGGACAGTCCGAACCCCCTCCTGCTGATTCTGAGTGATGCGATCTGGATAATAGGGTGTCACTCAAGAGACGTTTGTTGTAACTTTGCTTATGGTGGTGAATGTGCAGCATGCAACATGCAATGTGAGCGGAAAGCTGCAGACCTTCATAAGGGAACCTGCAGCTTATTCACGCAGCAAAGTTCATAATATAACAGAAATCTAATCAAATCTTTATGGATGCCAAAGAAAATGGATTGTAGTGTAAACTGCAGGACATGTTCTGGGTGAAGTGAGCGCGCTCCTGTTTATTATACATTCCCTACAATGGAAGTGGGTTTTTGTTGTGCCTGAAATGAGACTTGCATTAGGGGATTCAAACCCACAACATCTGAAGATATCTGGCTAGTGCTAGCACACCAGCACTGGATGTCTGACCAAATGCTGACCCAGGTCTTGGCCCATCCACTCTGGTAGCTGATAAGGGCCTGCATACTCATTCGGAAGGTTATCAGTTCGAATCCCAGAATGCTGCTTCCATGGAGCCACTTCACGCGAATTATCAGAATAAACTATAATATCAGGGATAACAGCATCACTTAAGACAGTAAAGGTTAAGGTAATTAATCAGATTTGCCAGAAAATAATTAACATATGACATTGGATGTTTTATTACATCGCCAGTGCCCTGGGGGCAGGGAGGCCCCAGTACTGACACAGTCTGCGGTGGGTTAGTGTAGCGATTAAGCACTGGGGCGCGTCAGCAGCAGAACTGCTAAGACCACCATATCCAATCCAGGGGCCCAGTGAAGATGGAAGAAAAGAGAGACATGTTCCAGATCAGGAGGCTAGATCGAGGCTGTGGGTAACGCCACTGTTCCCTCGCTATTATGGGGGCCCGATGCCAACCACTTTGGGAGGCCGATCAACACACTGCAGCAGAGTGCACAGCCTACTCCCAGGGTGGGCGGTGTGAGACCCGACAGCACTCATACACACCCCAGCACGGCACTCCAGCTCACATAAAGAAGACAGGGAGCTTAAACACTAAACTCACCCTGACATGCTAAATATCAAGAAGGAAGAGCTGCTCACCCAGAAACTACTGACCGTGACAGATGGCATGGCTATCACAATTTCCTTAAGTTCCAATATAGATCCATCCAGTTACATTTTTATAATATTTCAAGGAACAGATGATTTATTTATTTGGTAGATGCTTTTATCCAAAGTGATATATGTATTTGAGAAAACATGATCAGACAGTCCCTGGAAAGATAAGGGGCTTGCTCAATGCAACGCCATGATAAAACTATTCTGCTGAACCCTGGGATTCAAATCAGCAAACTTCTGATCACGGTCACAGTGTCCTAATCCACTGCCTCCCAAAAGCCTGTGACTCCAGTGGGACTCAAACCCACAACCTTTGAATGGCTTCATCCAGTCAGTCTAAAAGTTAAGCATGCTATCCATTGTGCCACAGAGCTAGACTACCTTCCTAACCCTCCGAGGACTTCAACGCAAAATCAATTCCTGATGCAGCACCCAAAAACATAAATAATATGTAAATATGACATATTACTGTAAACAGCAAACTGCAAAATCAGCAGTCACAAAATCGCAATTGAAAAGGTCAATTGTTCTTACATAGAATTTCCACTTAAAAATTTCTAACCGGATATTAAGTCATAAATGAGTCATACATTTATTGCCAGCCTCCGTTACCACTGAAATAAAAATGTAGTTCTCAAAAGTTCCACTGGGTGTCAGTATTTGCCAGGGACCAAATCGGTGCGGTTAAAACCAAACAGCGGTTACAGTCACACAAAAAAAAAATGCTTCATCTGGTACAAACCCTGCTATTTCCACTGACAGAAACCAATTCCCCAAAGATCATGTTGCACCTACTTGCACAGCTCATTTCACATATAACAAGTTAATGTATTACCTTCAATTGCGGCTTTTATTGCTGTTCATTGTGGACATTACTGATGAGATCAAACCAAAATGTTTGCAGAGGGACTGGGGTATTTTTCCCCTCAGTGGTACATAATATTATGATGACAGGCATTTAAGCTCGTCTCCTTGCTGCATTCTGACACTCAGGGCTCAATCTGAGAGCGCCAGTGTGCCACAATTCACCAGGAAATGATGAGGAAGTTGGTCTGGAATCAGGCCTGGGCGCATTACACCTCTCTGTACCCAGACGCCGTCGTGGCTCAGACAGGCTCGTGTTACCAGCGACGACAGGAAATAGGAGAGAAGGATGCAGACTGAGCTCCAGTTCCTGCCCGTCATTTGCCTCCCTTTTAATGCCCCTGCTGTTGTTCATCTCCCATGTCGCCCTTTTCACTGTCTCATCCTGCCTCTGAGGTCAAAGCCCCCTCCTGTCCCGTTAGAGACATGGTCCTTGTACCCTCCTTTATCCTCATCACCCTCCCCCTTGCAGTCACCATCTACCTCATCTCTCTCTCTATGTCTTCCTTGTCATTGGGGGGGGGGGGAGGGTGGGATGGGGTAATGCGAGGGCCGGAGCGAGAGACAGATAGAGAGAGAGGAGGGGAGGAGGAAGAATCAGCAAGAATAGAGGAAGTTGGGAGATGAAAAACACACCGCCTGGGAGTTTTACTTAGACAAAAATGTTCTGAGGGCAGAACAAAAAATGATTGGTTCAGAGAGATAGCCAATAAAATTGTAGAGGACATGGGTCCTAGCAAGTACAAGAAATGGGACCAACCAATTAGATGTCTTGGACCTGCCACATCTAGTTGCTTGGACCCACCTCCTCTACAACCTGCTTTGTTATTTCTCTGATCCAATCATTTTTCAGAACATTTCTGTGTAAGTGAAACACCCACTTGCCCAGAGAGCAGGGGAGAAGAGGGGTCAAGTACAAAACAGCTAAGGCAGGGCCCCGGGTTCGACCCCTAATGCAGTATCTCCTCCTGTGTCTGTGTTCAGTCTCTGCCCCTAAATCCAGGTGCTCAAAAATTCCCAGAGAGGACCGGTAAGCTGATAAGCACACACTCACATGTGGAAAATGCCGGGACTTTGCCGTGGCAGAACACTTCCACAGACGTTGGCATATTTGGCCTTTATCAGAGAGGGAGGAGAGAACTTTACGAAAGGTCACCGTGGCGACAGACAATCCAAAGAGAAGACAAGCGATAAAGACCAGTGGGCCACCATCTGAAGTTTGTCACGCACCTACGGACACAGACATGGCCAGACACACGCCTGTCCGTCTGCAGGGGGAGGCCAGGGATGGATGGTAAAAGGAGGACATTTCACCAGCTTGGTGAGGAAAGCTGGCAGGGTGTGAGGGCAACTCATCAAGCCGGGAAAGATGAAGGGCTAAAGAGAAGGAGAGGTGCCACACACTGCCTGCGAGCAGCCCTCCTGCTCCCTGGCATCAGTGTCCTTAATCTAGCAGACCCCTCTCTAGCGTGCATATAACACCTTACACAGCTGTACACAGCTGTACGCTCCCTGCTGACACTGCTGCAGCATGTGACGTCACGACACAGATGATGTCACAATCGAGGTGAGGGGTGGGATATACAGGCTCTGAAATGCATGCCATTAAACCAGTTTGGCCCTTTTAGGTTATTTGATTCCTTATTCTTCATCCATCTGGAGCCTCTTCCAAAGCAGGTCTAAACCTGGCCAGCCACGGCAGCTTTGTCGCGATAGAAGGGGAGATGCTCAGTGTGTTGGCGGGTTAGTCAGGGTGCCTGTTGGCGTTCCCTCCTCTGCCTTCTCGCACGGAGTCACACTGACTGCCGCAGGCGGACTCGGACAGACCCAGCTACCACCACCCATCTGCCGCTCCGACAGGGCTCGCCGTCAGCCTGCCCAAGCCTCTTACCATAATAATATACCCTCACCATCTGGTTGACCTGGGGTTCAGAATGCATGTTTGTGTGTGTGTGTGTGTGTGTGTGGGGGGTGGGGGGGTGTTCCACGACAACAGGCTGAGGGAAAGGCATCACTGACTAACTGGCAATGCCAGCGCCTGCCCAACAGAGGGTGAAAATGTTGGTACATTCAGCTGTATCCATGGCAACTCACAAAAGTCAAAGGACCTGGCGTGAGGGATTGGAACCCCCAACATAATGGTGTTGATTCTGTGCCACTGCACCAGGCCGATCTGCCATAACGAGGCCTGCTTTACTGAGTCTCAAGGTGGGGAGGCGCACCAATAATGAAACATAGACGTAATGTGGTGAGGATGCCCCCCCGAAGCATAATTCTCCGAAGGCGATGCACGCGCGGCGACCACCTGTTCAAGCGAGCAAAATAACAGCATGCGGACTGTGGCAGCTGGGGGTGGGTAGGGATGGGGACCCGACTAGGGTGTGCACACGTGTCCCCACGCACATATGCGTATGTGTGCTCATTCACACGCCCCTGCACATTCCTGCTTTACATGCTAAAAGAGTTTAAGGGCATTTTTAAAAGAAACACCTCTTTCCGTGGCTGACATGTGTTTGCACATGTGTGTGTGTGTAAGCAAATGTAACTGCACCAGCGTGGTTCTGGGTTCATGCCCCCCCACAATCTCTCCTTCCCACCAGCACTTGGCACACCCCTCCTGCAGCTGGCGTTGTTGCACATGGGGTGTGTGTGTGTGTGAGTGTGTGTGTGAGTGTGTGTGTGTGTGTGAGTGTGTGTGAGTGTGTGTGTGAGTGTGTGTGTGAGTGTGTGTGTGTGTGTGTGTATGTGATCTGAGTATTAATCTCGGCGAGCCNNNNGGTAAGTAGCTGGGGGGGGCGGAAATGAGGGAAGAAGAAGGGGGAACTGAAGCAAAAGGAAGGAAGTGCGAGGGGGACAAACTCATGGCAGATGTTCCATACAGCATCTATAGTAGTTAAATCACCATGTTTGAAGAGCCTGCTGGCATATGAACCACACTATAAATAAGCCTTTATAGTGCTGAATACTCTGTGCTTTAAATGCTATAGTATATGACACTAGTACATGGCATCCACTCCACATCAAAAGTGCGAAGGAGGTTGTTGGTTCAATTCCTGGCCAGGTATGCTTCTATTTTTCCATTAGGCAAACAGAGCAGATATAAAAGCCATTGCTGGTGAGTGAATAACGAGGTATTTATATTTCAATTAACACAGGAGAACCACACTTGGGTGATGTAATGATGAAATGGGGGGGAGCACCATGAGGTCTTAAAGAGACAGAGCAGAAGAAATAAAGAGAAAAAGGGAATCATTCTGTGGCGATCAGCTGGCCGGACTGTTCCGGCATGTTCCCACGCAGCTCGGATGAACTCAGGCACCAACACACATGGGTCTCGTGCCAGACAGAAGCCGCACAGGACTTGCATTTGAGAAGTATGCAGGGAGGGAGGGCAGGAAGGAAGGGAGGATATGGGCAGAATGGAGGCTGCAGGAACAGGAAAAAAGGGAATGGCAAGGCATAGGACGAAAGGCAACAAGGGACATAACAAGGCTGACAGAGAGGGGGCATGGACAGCAAGAGAGAAGTGAAACGACTGAAGCTGATAACGGAGGAGAGAGAGAATAGATTCAGGCTATAGATACAGGTGGAGAGTGTGACGGTTTAAAGGTGGAGTGGGGAGTAACACCAGCAACAGGAAGAGGACAATGGGGTCTGCATGCAGAACCTTCCATCATCTCTGTCTCTGTGAGGGTGGGACTTCTAAAGAGCACAAGTGCATGTTCTGCCTGGTGCAGCCTGTTAGCATCAATGTTGCTCTGCCTCCCTGGCCTGTTGGTGTGATTACTGCCTCAGGCTGCCCTTAATGTGGCGGCAGGAGCCAAACCTGACCAGGCCATTAGGGCCTCTGCTCCCATATGGGCCATTAGACAGGCTGCTCCCACCTGTGATGTGACAGATTCTGCTCCCTCCTGGAACCTTACAGATTCTGCTCCCACCCGCAATGGTAGAGACTCTGGTCCCACCAGGCCGTTACAGTTCAGCCTGGGAGTGAAAGCTTCAGTGGTGTGCTGTGCGTGAGACTTTCACTGCACGAGTTTCACGCAAACAAACTGTATATCTGTGCAGTATTATATATGTATGTATATCCAAAAACATGGTTGTGTGTGTGTGTGTTCAAAACCGGAGCACACACACTGTGAGGTTTGAGCATAAGGTTTTTTGGGCGTGTGAGGTTTTAATACATGTGATTTCACTGTGTGAGGTGTTAACATGAGTGTCTGTCGTGTGTGAGGTATGAACAAGTGATCAAGCTAGCAGGTAATTGAGCAGACAAGCAGATGAACGCTGAGTGGCGCTGTGGCTCGGCACCCAGTGGCTTCGTGACAGACTCGGCAGTGTGGGGGGGGGGATGTGTGCCGCCCGCGCAGGGATCCATTCTGGGAAGAACTGGGGGGGTGTGGATGGGGGGGGCGCGCTGAGGTGTCGGAAATGGCCGGATGGGGGGGTGGGGGTGGCTGTGGGTGGCCACAGGTTATAGTCATGAGAAATGGTGGGAAGGGGCTTGCTGCCCCCCCCCCCACGACCCGCTGAGGCTGTGTGAATGGGCTCTGCAGAGCAGCGGCGAGAGGAGCAGAGCGGCGGCCGGATGAATAATTGAGGCGACCGGTGGGCGGGAGGGACGGCTGACTCCATCTCACTGGCGTCACGCCTGCCTGCGTGAGTGTGTGTGTGTGCGTGTGTCAGAGTGTGTGTGTGTGTGTGTGTGTGTGTGTGGGAGGGAGGGGGCCATGTAGCTGCCCACACCCCCCACCTCTCGATTCACCTGCCCGTGTACACCGCTGTCCTAAGACGAGCCTGTACATAGGAACAGTGCGGATGCTGATGTCGATGACAATGGCACCGACCACACGCCTGTGTTGTATCACATTGCCCCCCCCACAGTTAACAGAATGAAGAGGGGGTGAGGAGGAAGAGGGGAAGGACAGCACAGGCTGGGGTCATGCTCTCTATCCGAGAGCAGGAACAGAGCCAAACACTTAGGAACAGGAGGTGGGAAATGTGTAAAGACACGGCTGGAACTGTGCAAGGGTCGCGGCTGAAAAGAACACAGCCAATTCTGTGTAAATACCATAGCTGAAAAGTCATAAGGAATGTGGCTGGGATGTATAAAGACTGTAGACAGAAACATGTAAAGTCCATGAGCATAACCGCTAAAGACTATGGCCAGAACAAGTAAAGACCACAGTCAGAAATGTGTGAAGACTGCCGCCAGCAGCCACCACCAGGATGCCTGAAGACTACGACTATGCCCGGAAGCACGTGAAGACTGGGTCTGGAAAGGTGTAAAGACCACAGTTGGAACCATGTAAAGGCTGCTGCCGGACACATGTAAAGACTGCAGTCGAGCCATATAAAGACCACAGGTACAATGTGTAAAGACCGCAGCCAGAAAAGTTTAAAGACTGGGACGTGTAAAGACCATGGCTGGGACATGTAAAGACCGCAGCCAAAAAGACATAAAAACCACTACAGGACAGGAGACAGAAACATGGTCGAAAACAAAATAAATTATCTTCGAAAGCAAAATTTAGATTTTTATTTCACGCATAAGATACCGTCACATTTCCGCCGATGTTCCGCCGCATCCCCTATGCGATTTTCGCCAGAAAAGGTGGCATTTCAGCATGCTGCCTCTCCTGTGTCGCTCCGCTTTCCGATTCACCGCGAGCTGCCCACTTCCTGCAGCTTGCTGCGCTGCGAGGAGGCGCCTCAGAGTTGAGGACGAGCAAGACCTCAGTCACCGAGCAGACAAAAGTTATTCAGACTCATCAAATTACACGTATTGACGTTAAAATGACAGCCCAGACAATGGGGTGCAAATGACCAAAGCAACCTTGCATTAGCATCTATCTAGAACATTCTCCTTAAACAGGTGTGACCGTTATAATCCACCCCCATGCTGCCCTTCGGCAACACAATTAAACCACCGAGTGTAATTAAATTGACAGCGACACGCCATTACTGCGGCAGTTTGTAATTGACTGCTGGAGGAGGGGAGACCTTTGTGCAATACACTCGATTCACACTTTACAAATGCCTCTGATTAGCATCAGCCCAGTGAAGCTAACCATTTCCCAGGTGGGTCCAGGAGGATGGGCCACTCCACGGTGACACATCGCTGACCGGGACCGGGGGGGGGCAGGGGTACAGCTCAGCCGGGGAGGATGTTGGATGGGGGGGAGGGGGTAGATTGGGGGTGAAACTTGCCACAGAAGGTTCTGGGAACACATTCCAACACGGAGCTCCCCCCGACCCGCATGTCCTTTGCTTGTCCCACCTTTCCAGGTGCCATGTGCCAGGGCAGATGCATCAGAGGCGTGCCGGCGGGCAGGAGCACAGATGGAGGCATGTGATGTCACCGGGCTGCCGGGGGCGGCGACATGGCGAGGCTAAGGGTGCCACCTGCTGGCCACACCCCCTCTGGCTCTCGGCGATGCTACCCCCCCGCCATCCCCTGAAAAAGGGTCAGGCTACACAAGGCCTGGGGGGGGGGGGGGTTCACATGTTTGCAGAATGATAAATGGCACTTATACCCCGCAGAATGCAAGTCAACTAAACAAATATCTGTAAGGATAAATGAAGATGCAAGCAGGAGCATGGCCGTGTAGGAGAATATCTCAAAAGGAGGGAAAAGACCTTTTACATTCTGGGGACCGTGTTAATTAGAGGGAGGGACAGATGATGCTGGCGTGCATTAAGGGTGGCTCGCAGGAGCAGGATTGTAAAAGACAAGGGGATCCTCTCTGTGTTTACTGGCGTATCGTTTATCTTTCATAATACCCCCCCCCCATCCGGCCAGATATAATTTCCCCCCACACTGACTTGAAACTAAAATAGCAAAAATTAAAGTTAAAATAAATTATTAAACAGCTGTGAGGTGGGGCTAGATCTGTGCTGGGGCCCCCCTGGAACGGGGGCCCACATTTTAATCGAGCTCCTCGGGCCGGGAGTCAGGGGTAGACAAGAGCAGCACTGGGGGCCGGAGCTTCTCGCAGAACAGGGGCTGATATTATCTGGCTTCAGACGCCCAAACTGTCCATAAGTCACTTATTCCCCCAATACGACAAGATGATGTGGAGAAACAGGACGGAAATGACAGCTATGCCCACTGTGGCACTAACACGTCAAAGTCGTACAACCAGGCTGAAATATCCACCCAATTTTATATTTAGTTCCTCTGTGTAGACGGCTTTCAACGCTGGGCCTTACTGATCGAGTCGAAAAGGGGGAGATCTCAGTCGTGAAAGAAAATAGCCTTTACAAGTTATCCCCTCTCCCCAGTTAAAAAAAAAAAAGCAAAACAACAAAAGTCGAGCAAGTGCTTTGAAGCTCGGCGTAACTCTAAAAATACCCCGGAGCACCTGAAGTGTCGAAACATTTACGGGATAGAAATTTGTAAAAAAAGAAAAAAAAAAGAAAAAATCACCAGGACAATCAAAATGCTATTTCTGTCTCGGAATCTGCGTGAGCATTACTGAGCAGCGTTTTTAAAATAGACCGACTGATGTACGTGATCAGAAAATTCTAAATATACATAGGTTGTTCACTTTGGCTCTGTTGGTGGAGATCCCTGCCTGTTCCTCTGGGCAAATCTGACTTCCTACCACAATCCACAGACATGTTCTGGCAGGTGAATCGTGAGCCTCAGAAATGCCTATACCGCACTTTGTGTGGGGTGGGGGTTCAGCGCGGCAGCAGTGGCCTGAAAACCTCCTGCCCTGGTCTTCCTGGGACTTGCAAGCTCCCTGTGAATCTGCATCAGACGAGCGGCTGCGGAAATGAGGGGGGACGGATAGAATATTTTCACTCAGCCCGTCAAAAACAGCGATGGCAGCAGCATCCAGCCGCCTTCAGCGTGGCGATCCAGCATTTACTTTATATTCATTGAGACGCCTTTATCCAAAGCAATGAACGGTTGTGTTTTCAAAGCAGGACCAGCCAGTCTCAAAACCACTGAGGATTGAACTCACTCTGCTGGCATCGGGATGCAAACCAATGACCTCTGATCACAGACATGGCAACCTAATCCACTGAACCACACACCGGCCCCCCCAAAACACATTCACAGAGCACTGCTGCACTCAAGCCAACAGCGCCAGAGCCGCGAGGCAGTAACAGAAACCATTAAACTCCCAAGATACTGCCCCCCCCCCCAAGGGAGTCATATCAACCTATGAGATAACATTAACTGCACTGGTCATTGGCCTATTAGAAATTAAGGGTTGTAAACATAAAAATATTTAGTGAAAGAAAACAGCATTCTATGCCTATTTATATAATTTTTATGATTGCTATAACAGTTAAAAACTGCCATGAATCTGTATTGCAGGACTAAGGTGCTCTCAGGGTGTTCTGCAGTGTTTATTATGGTCTGCACGGTGATAAAAGCCCACTGCGATGCCTGTCGTGCGATGACGTCACACGAGGACGAAGTTGCCATAGCACCCAGATACCCCTATGGTCTGTCATCACGCTGCATTAACTGGACAATAAAGCACGCTAAGTTAGTTACTCCGGACGGGAGCATCCGACACAGTGTGGTGTGCGGGCAGAAATGCGATAAGCACGCTTAAATTCCAAAGTGCAGCCTAATTAACAGATTAAAATGCATAATACAATTTACATGTTTATTTGCACTGGCTATATGTAAATTTGACTCTTAACTGATCATTAATCATAATACATAATTACATAAATCACCATATTCATACTTGTTATGTGACTATGGAAATCAGGGGGGCCCAAGACACCATCCCTGTCATCCTGTGTGCCTGTCCTACCGGGCCCCCTCAGCCAGAATCTCAGGCTGCCCCACCCCACCCCCAACACTCTTTATGACGCACCACGGGGTGAAGGCTTCTCGCAGATACAAAGGTATAACTGCCGTTCCACTTCCGGG
>JABFEA020000068.1:307024-336998 GCA_019775915.2 Cyphomyrus plagiostoma
AGTCAATTTTATTTAATTTTATTCTCTATATAGCAACAGATCACAACAGAAGTCGTTTAAGGTCACCTTTCCTATAGAACAGGTCTATATAGTGTCCTTTCATTAAAAAGACTAAACAGCCTCATGTTGTTTATCTTATTTACACAACAGCTTGTCATTTTTGTCTCTACGCGGTCGTGCGTTTAGAATTCTCCTCTGCGCTCTGCGCACCCCAATGTGCGCACACACAGGAGAGCACTCCCCCACTAGTGCAATGAGAGCATGCATTGGAAAATATGGTGCGTCAATCACCTGAAAAGCAGACAAAAATATCTGCCTTTTTAAAATATTTTATATTTATATTTTTTATATTGACAGCAGTCATTAAAAAAAAAACATGAACACCATGAACACCCCCCCCCCCCCCCCCCAAAGATGTAAACCATGGGGAAACACTGGATGAGATTACCTATGTGTGGTTTTCAACCGTTTCTAGCAATAGAGTCCTAAAGTAAGAACGTTATGCCGCTGGCAGAAGGATTGGGATTGGGGCAAATGCGGACGGGGGGCGGGGCTAACCTCTGGAGGAGCTCTTGGGCGTCCCAATGAGCTCATAACTGGAGAAGCCCACTTCTGACGTCAGATACGTGCTGAATTGTTCGGGCTTGAGGCGGATATTGTGGTAATTCTTAAAGATGGCGTCCTGGAAAAGAAGAGGGGAGAGAACATTCAAGAATGATTTCCCATAAATATTGCAATAAGGAATTTGACTGGATTCTAAATGGGGGGGGGTCACTTCAGCCACTGGCTGCCCTGCCTATGTACCCATGGATCTGCCTATGCCAGATAAATGGTTCCACCCCTGAAATTCCCACCTCCAAAACGCCACATTTCAGTTCTCCAACACCAACTTCTCTGACTGAACTCGATCTCGCTGGTTGTGTTAGAGGCATTGGGGCAGATTTAGTCTGTTCCCACCTCACCACCACTTCTGCTAGCAGCAGGGAAATCAGCTTCCTGCAAGAGGATCCCTGACAGAAAATCCCAGACGTGAGGCCCGTTTGCTCAGGTCGCGGCGGAGCCCTGGGACCACTTATCTCTTGGATCAGGTAGTCATCAGCAACTAGAGCCTGTTCTCTGATTATCTGTGCATCCCCTCATCTCCCTGCCCCGGCATCGACTCTCACATGCTCCCCTTGATTGTGACTGATGGTGCGCTCAATCATCTCACTCAGTCGGAACTCGGATGAAACGTAACGTCACGAAAAACGTAACTTCCCGTCGGAAGAACGTTCATCACGGACAGAATTTTCCTGTCTATTTTCCGAGTCTATTTTATAAATCTGTAAAAATGTTTATTTTGTTACATTTATAACTATTAATACATTTAAGTGCACGTGTTTGATTTGGAGAATACCATATCATGACCGTAAACAGTATCCTATCATGCAATATCAGATTTTTGACTTATTAGTGTCTTTGGTTTGTTTGTAGTTAGTTTGCCTCTTGAAAAAAGAATATCGCTATGAATGTACTAAAATATTTTATAAAGCTTTTAATGCTGTTTGACTAGTTCGTGTTTCTTGTTCGTTTGTCTCAGAAAAAATAATCTCACTCAAACTGGCTAAAATATAAAGCAACAACACACAGCAGTGTGTCCATGGAGGCAGCTATGTTTCTTCTGAGGTGTGGTAGCTCGAACGGTAGATTGTCGGATGTGATGTCACCAAACTCGGAATTTCCGAGAGAAAAACAAATGCACCATGATAACATAGGGTTGTAACGGGGCCAGAAACTTTCCATTCCATGGGAAGTTAAGCTTCAGAATTTGGAAATATTCCAAGTTGGAATTCCATGGGAATGAACTGGAAATTTTGCAGTTTATATAAACTCATATTCAAACGTTTTGTTTTATCATAGACAGACATGCAAGCAAATTTCTAATATAAGATTTTTTTTAAATGACAGTTTTGACTGATTAATTTATGAGTAACTTTAATCAATTCCCATTGAACAACAAAAAAAAGTGAATGTTGAATTAAATTACTACGATTAAGTTCCCTGTTATAGACTAAATTTCTGGTTTATTTCCATTAATTCCCGTAGAAAGTTTCCAACCTTTGAAAATTCCCTGAATTCTGCAGCCCTGCCTAGTGAAACCACCACCCCCCCCACCCCACCCCCCACTCTGACCACCCCCTCCAGCTCCCTTATTTCCCCAGCCACCTCCTCACTCACAGTCAGCTTCTTCCTCTTGCCATAGGAGCCCCACGGCTGTGGTTCGAGGATGAAGAGTCCTCCAGGCCGCAGGTGCCGGAAGACCCTGTGGAAGAGGCGCTGTAGGCCGCTGTCTCCCCAGTTCAGGTGGACCCACTTGGTCACGCTCAGGCACAGGATGACATCATACTCCGGCCTCTGGGCGTGCAGCAATATGTCGTTGTCGAGCACGTAGTTCCCCTGCGGGCAGGAGGCCGGGGTCCCGGTTAGCTTCCGCCTGACATTAAGAGGCCCTGCCCCACTCCAGTATCCACTTCATTGCTGCTTTGCTCATTTTCAGATGGCAGTTCACATTATATGAGGATTTACATGCAGTCACATGATTTTAGAATAAACCTCTTGCATCGAATGAGAATTTTTGGCACAGAACATGCTAAATAACCAGTTCAAATTAAACACAACGTTAGCCCTCATGTAATTGAGGATGAATGTTGCGAACAAGCCTGGTCGCTCTGATTCAGTAAGCAGCACATCTCCAAACATATTTTTCTTCCATCCACCCATCCATTTTCTGTACCCGCTTGTCCCATTCAGGGTCGAGGGGTGGAATTTCAGCCATAACTTGACCATCGTTTAGGCGGCTATGCAAATACCACCACATGGTCAACGCCTTATTAGCTGTATTATATTCACTGTGGAGTGTCAGTGTGGTGTGGTGCTGCCAGCTAGTGACCGGAGTGTGTAGTGCACCATGACATTTTTTATTTGTAATAATTCTTGTTCATTCACCATGTACATTAAGCGATGTACTGCTTGTAACCCAGAAGACGCTGGTGTGTACTTCAACAAAGTACTGAACCCACACTGCAAGATCTCCAGCTGCATCAAGAGATACAGAATCGGACCATTAGCAACAACAGCATAGCAGGAGAATAAAAACTAAAGCTGACTGCACACACATAGTCATCGTGCAAAATAAATGTATAAAAATATCTATAATTTCGTATTGTTTTATTGTGATGTCATTTAGATAAATAGACAGGAGGTGATTTTAAAATTTTGGGCTGGTTGCCAGTAACAAATAAAAACGTCATGGTGCGCTTCACACTCCGGTCACTAGCTGGCAGCACCACGCCACACTGACGCCACACCACAGCAGAAATAAAAACAGAGCTAATAAGGTGTTAACCATGCAGTGGTATTTGCAGAGCTGCCTGAACGACATCCAAGTTGTGGCTGGAATTTCAGCTCCAGTACACCTCTCCTCATCTTCCTCACATATTTTCTGAGCTATTTGTTAGATGAACCAGTCTAAAGGAATTGTGCTCCTCTGAAATGGACACGAAAAACACAGCTGAATCAGCACACCTACACAGAAGTCACCTGACAGTCCAAAACAAAGATACTTCCACACACGCATGGCTGCAAGCTCTTGCCGTGTTTAGACAAAGACAAGGAAGGAAGAGAACTACGGCACAAGGGATCCAAGATAAACACAGCACAATCAAACTGGATTGGCGCAATGCCCGCTCTCTCTTTCACAGACACACTCACACCTCAGACAACAGCCCCCCCCCCCCGCAGGACTACGCCCTCATCAGGAGCACTGGCTACTATTCTACTCATCTTTGGGGGTGGGGCAAACTGCAGTCTCTACTTATGAACTTCCCAACATCTTGCAGAGGCACGAAGCAGAAAGCGGTAAACAGCGCGGATGCAGAGACACTGCTCCCTTGTTGCGAGATTCCGACTTTGTACGGACCCAGCTGTCATGGGGAGGCACAAGTGAGCTCCAGGCAGACACTGGGCCCCACAGCTGTACTCTGGGCCCAGGGGGAGTATGGGGAGGGGAGGGGAGGGTGGTTTAATCCGCATACTATGCTGCTCCATAGAGGAAACCAACAGACAAACATGTGTATGAACAGATACAAGAACAAGAGTAAGTGCAGCGACAGGAAGTGTTACACAGGGGATAATGAAAAATAGCCCTTCCAAAGCATCTATGAACAAAATAAAACAACAAAAGCAGGCCTCACTCCACATTTATGAATCCAGGGGACACTGCCACATACATCACACTACGAAAGAAAAAAACAAACAAGGCAACCAGAATTTAAAAGCGACACTCTGCAGTATGGTTTCAGTGATGGCTACGCGTCCTTGTGAACGAACAGGAAGAGGCAGACGACATCGGCACCAAAGCCCTGCTTTGTAATACCATGAGCTAAATGACGACCTCCGAGACAGCAGAACGGACTGGTTATGGTGGCCCAAACCTCCGCGATCAGCAGCACACAGACAGCAGTAGGTGCAAAAAACCTTAGGTTCAATTCACCAGCTCAAAAAGGGGGTTCTATAACATCAATGGTGAGAAGCGTGACTATGAATCACAGGTACCCACAAAACACACCCCCTCACAGGGGGAACACTTACCCTCACAAAGGAGACATTAGCAGGAAAGTCACCAGGGACTGCGGGAGGAGTGTCTGGGAGAGGGGGGGCGGCGATGGGGCCCCTGGAGATCTTCAGGGAGACAGGGAAAGGATGGTCCACATCCAAAGGAGAGGTGCACGGGGGCTCAGATTCCATGATGCCTTCTACCCCTTCCATATCCTCTGAACAAACTACCCCAGTGTCTCCACTCTCCATGGACACAGGAGGTTCAGCCAGTTTCGTCGAACCACCCCGCACCGACATCACACCCAGTCCAGCCTCAGTCTCTTGATCACTCTTGTCCGGTCGGTCCATTTTCTGTACACTGTTTGCTGCTCCGCCACTAGGGGACGCCGGCAAGGCATCCTGTGGCCCCGCGGAGTCGCCGCCAGCATCCTCCCGAACTGCCCTGCGGGCCTGCTGGGTCTGTACCTCGGACAGGTAGTGCCGGATGTTCTGCCGGGCAGCGTGCACCAGCGCGCTGTCGATGTCCAGTCCGACGATGCGCGCCGGCTGCCAGTTTTTGGCGATCGCCAATGTCAGGTGGCCTGTGTTGCAGCCCAGGTCCAGCACGGCCTTGCCCTGGAACCACTCTGGCTGAAGGACGCGCATGCGCGGGTCCTCACTCCAGCCTGGGTTGCGATAACCATAATACTTGTTGTAATTGCCGTACTGGAACTTCTGCTGCTGCCGCGGCTTCCGGCGGCTCTGACCCGGCGCCGGGCCACTGCGACCGCCGCCCGTGCTGGTGCACGGGGTGTGAAAGGTCTGAGGCGCGCCCTGAGCGGGCCGTCGCCCCTTCTCACTGCCACCCTTCTTAGCCGAGGAGTTGGGAGCGGGCGGAGCCGGGCGTGACTCACACCTGCTGGAGGCTCGCCTGCGTTTACGCTGACGGGAGCTGAGCTGCTGGGATGGAGCTGCAGGCAATTTCGCTGTCTCAGGTCCACAGCTGGCTGTGCCGCGGGGTAAGATAGGCGGCACTACCGTATCCCTACAGTTGATGGCGGTATTGAGCTCGTAAGGCCGCGGAGACTCCAGCGAGGGCATCGAGCTGAATAAGACAGCGCCCTCCCTGGGGGCCTCCAGGACTACGCCTTCAGCTGCGGATGCCCCGCCAGCAGTTGTGACAGTGCACCTCTCGCCGCTCTTTGTGCTCTCCAGCTCAGAGGGCTCAGGCTGGGCGGCGGCGGCGGCATTACCCCCTCCCCCGTGGTGCCGATTGCGGTGCCTCTTTCGGCCCCCACTCTTGATGGGCGATGCCAGGATGCCCGCGTCACCCCCAGCGCTGTTGAGATTGAGTGGGTCAGTGATGTCGCGCGGGATGAGAATCTCGACGGGGTCGCGGCTCTTTGCCGGAAGCGGCGAGGACTTGGGCGTCTCTGCGTTGATGGCCCGGTTCACCTCCTCGTCCAGCAAGCTGTTGAGATTAAGCGGGTCAAAAATATTCCCACCAAGCAGGAAGTTTGTAGGCAGGACCGGGTCACTCTCAGAATTGGCCCGTCGGCGTCTCTTGCCAACACCGGGATGTTTAAATCCCACGTTCATGGTGCTGCGCCGCTTGTTCAGCTTCGCCGGCTGAGGCGGCCGTTGCGGTACCGCTTGCTGCAGGCCGTTTCGAGGCTTAAACGGGGAGCCCGGCACCTTGGCCTCAAGCTCCACCCTTTCGGCCCGACCGCAACTGTTGGTCGAGTCGCTCTCCATCAGGATACCGCTCCCAGCGAGCGCCACCACGGCACACGCAGACGCCGAATCGGAATTTCCGGAAGTCGCCATATCAGCCTCCGCCACTGTGGGCCCCTGGACACAAAGCTCATCTCCTTCTGCTCCTTGCTGTGGCTGCAGGTGAGCTGCAGGATCCACTCTTACATCACCTGGCAAAACAGTCTCTTTGTCCACTGACATTTCTATCATCTTCTGCTGGACGGCGCACAGTCACGTGAAGGAGCTGGCATTTATCTTAAAAATACAAATCAAACAAACAAACAAAAAAATGTGTTGTGATCAGACTCAACATTTATATCTCGTTTTCCCCATTTTACACATACATATGATAGACAAACAATAAGTGCAGGCATACTCACTGTTCACTACCTGGAACTTTCACGTCTCACACCGCTTTTCTAAACAGTTGCAACTTCGTATATTGTATATAACATTAATTATGGATCAGTGAACACTCATATATCGCTCTATAAAACACACTAGCGACCAAAGAAACTGATAGTCCTTCAGTGTCCAACTGTAGTCCTGACACCCGATTGCTATGCACCAAGACATACACATGAGCTTTGGCCAGAAAGCAAAGCAAGTTGACGAAGAAAAAACGTTCGTGCGTCGTACGTCGTAAAAACCCACCTCTTCCCTGCGTACCGTACGTGGACGTGCCTCCTTGTATTATGCAAGTATCTGTGGGCTTATTTGCATAACCACGCCTCTTGTCGGGACACTTCTTGAAGTCATGAATTATTCATAAGCAACACAAGCTCGACGGAGGAAAAAAAAGGCACTCACTCACGAACGTAGCGGGTAGGCTCACAGATAAACACACAACTGCCTGGTCGCCGCCTCCTCTTTTGGTGAGCAGCCCCAACCTCCCTCCCACCTCAGCTATTTTCCACGACAACAGAAGAAGAAAAAAACAAATATAGCTGGCGACAAATTCACATCGTGCCCCTAAGTTTACTGGTTAGCAAGCTAATTTAATAGCTATCAACCAAACGTTGTGACACGAATAAAAATTATGAAAAAAGGGAAGACACACCCCTAAGAAAAAAAACGATATCATTTAATTTAAAAAGACTGATTGAATCGCGCCAGTTTGTGTGTAAGTGTGTATGTCTGTGAGCGGGTTCGCTCTGAACTCCTAGCTATTTTAGTGGGCGAACAAGTTTGTCACCATCCGCTCGCTCTCGCGCACCGTTCTGGCGTTTCAGTGCTCTTTATATGTTCTTTCTGGACCGCCGCACACACTGATTGATATTTCCAAACACCAATCACGTGGCGCTTTCAAAGCGTAGAGTCCTAAAACTAACCAATGACATACACGTATTGGTGTTCAAGAAAGCCCCCGGTTTTCATTCATTAGGCATCCGAAACTCTGCCCGTACAGATATCACAATTTTTGGTAAATGCCACCAAAACATTAAAAACGACTGAATACAGTTCCTGAAGAATTATTCATTCCGTTCGAAAATGTTTTAGTGTGAAAATGCTTGAAGTTAAGAATTAGGAGGCCGTGATCTAACGCGGGCAAACAGGAACCGGGCAAGACTACCTCCTGACTCGTGTAAACAACCTTCACGGTTTTGGGACATTTTCTGCTGACACATTGGGCTCAACACTGTATTTATAGAAACATTTTTCGCAGATTGATAAAATAGTAACTAAGGTGTATATCTGGACATTTAGGAGAAAGCTTAAGGAATCATATAAAGTAACTTTCGCCCTTCCCCCACCGACAAACGTCTTCAACATGTGGTAGCGTAGGGGCCTGAGGAAGAGCTTTGCTAATGGGATATGCAGTTTTCAAGTTAACAATAATTTTTAAAAATCTTTTCCATTCTTTATACCGATTCCTTTTGATACTCCCAGTTGTAGTTTAAATTGTGATGCATTTCAACTATATATTGTTTAAGGAGGGTAGAAAAAATGAATGTATAGCTAGATAAGATTTTATAGTTGTATGTCCAGATTTGGCAATATGCAGTATGTTATCTGGTGATAGATGGCAAAGGGATATCATTGGCATGCATTCTCGTATATATGTAAAAATATCAGGAACACGGGAGCTGCTTCCCAGAGACTAAGACTAGATTATAATAATAGAAATTCATAACAGGTTGCTCTTATGTTATTTGAAATATATTTATTGTTGGCAGTTTTTCTTGAGCTGCCTGCACCTTTTGATGTATATAACATTATGCTTTCTTCCTGCCGTCTAAAAATTCAGAATTCTACTTTGAATTCGAGAGTCTGTAATCCAACTATCAAACGGCTCTGATGGCGCCCTCTAGAGGTCATATGACCTTAACAAAGCTCGGGTGCCTATTATACGTTAACTCGGTAGAAGGTAGTGTATTCGCAAATAATAATGACAATACGAATAATAAAAAACGCCACAACCATGACTGGGATAGGCAGACAAAAGATAAATTAAAGATTGATAGGCAGACTACACTTCGACTGGGAGGTAGTTCAAAGGTCGTGGATTGCCATCTTCTCAGAGTCATAGGGTGCATCTGTAGTGAAATCCCTTTACTGTTTAGTTCCACCCTAACTCTGATTTCAGATTTAAACATACAACAAGCTAGTTGTGATTGTCTCTTTCAAAGAATCATTCTGATTGGTTTGCCCTTGGTTGTGAAAGCTGGCATTCTGTGCATAAGCATTGAAATCACTTTACTAAGTTAATGATATGAATTACAGTGTTGTTTGTTTTGAGTCCATCCATTTATGTGCGCTCTGTGGTGTAATACATTGCACGCACATTGGCCTTCTGAAGTTTTGTTGGATGTTGTTCAAAAGTAGTTGGTTTATACCCTGCTGGTTTTGTGGACTTTTTGTGGCTAGCATTGTACAGGTCCATTCTGCCTCAGGTATCAGGGACCTATATCTTGATGCGGGATTTGTTAGTTAGCTAGATAACTTTTCAGATTTAAGGTAGTCTGGGCTAAATGTAAGTGAACGAACATAAAGTCCATTTAAACTGGTTTATCTTAAATCCATTATCTAGCTAACGGACAAATTATGCTTCATGATACTGGACTTGTATGCAGAAATAAGCCAACCCAAGTGTGCAATAACTGTGAAAGAATCCATCTGATAGGCAGATTGGTTGGCCCTTGGTTGTGAAAGCTGGTGTTCTGTTGCGAAACATGTAAGCAATACTGCAGTTGAATCACATTTCTGGGTTGGTATTAATAATCACATGCATGTTTCATCTGAAATGTTTTTGTGTGGCGCAATGGCTAGCGCATTGGACTTCTAGATGTTGGTTCCTTATAGTTATTCAAAGGTTGTGGGTTTGAGTCCCACCAGAGTTGTGGGAGTTTGTCATTACCATTGATCGGTTTCATTTTGCCTCAGATATCAGATCCAGAAAAAACTAACCCATGTATGACATATCTGTCAAGGAATCCCACTGAAGGGTATATTGATTGTGAAAGCTGGATTTCTGTTATATCAATGTATCTGCAGTGAAATCTTTCTAGGTCAATGGCATAAATCTTAGCTGTGTTTTATTTGGTCTGGCAGAATGGGTAGTGTGCTGGAGTTCTAGAGATCGTCCAAAGGTTGTGGGTTTGAATCCCATCCAAGTTGTTGGCCTTTGTTGTTAGTCTCATTTAGTTCTACTCTGCCTCAGATATATGATTCAGAAGAAAAACTGGTGTGATGTTTCTAGAAAAGTTAATCACAGGAATCTGCCTGGTTTAACCAGCTCTGTTATACAACGTGTAGTGTGTTGGACTTCTAGCCTTAGAATAGGTGAAGCTGTTCAGTGGTTCTGGGTTTGAGTCCTGTCAGAGTCCTAGCCTTTCATCATTAGCATTGTTCAGTTCTGTGCTGCCTCAGATATCAGATACAGAAATAAGCAAACCTAGGCGTGACATCTCTGTCAAAGAATCCTTCTGAGAGGCAGGTTGGTTTTGGAACCTGGCTTTCTCCTAACTCAAAGCAACCACATCTGCAGTGAAATCACCTTTTTAGGTTAATGCCATAAATCACGGGCATGTTAGATTTGAATCAAGAGGTTGCTATCGGTTCTGTGGTGTAATGGATGGGCTGTTACAGTAGCTCTTTAGACTTCAGATAGGTGAGGCCATGCAAAGGATGTGGGGTTGAGTCCCACCAATGTCATGGGATCCAGTTGTTAGTGTCATTTGATTGTGTGCTGCCTCTGATACAGAAGTAAATTTGATGCTGGTCTGACATTTCCGTTAAAGAATCCTTGTGAGAGGCAGATTGGTTAGTTGTGAAAGATAGCCTTCTGTTCCATTGAGTAGTGCATCTGCAGTCAACTCTAAGTTAATACCATGAATCACGGGCAGGTTTAGTTTAAATCAGGTCGCTTCTTTAGGCTCTGTAGCACAATGGAGAGTGTGTTGGACTCTGACTGGGTAAAACCTTTTAAAAGTTCTGGATTTGCCATCCACTCGAATCATGTGCTTTTGTCATTAGCTGGCTTTTTGTTATATCAAAGTATCTTCGTCTGCAGTGAAATCAGCTTTGTAGGATAATGTTATCAACCACAGGAATGTTTCATTTGGAACAAGCAGTTTTTGTAGACTCTGTGGCGCGAGGGATAGTGTGTTGGGTTTCTGGTGGTCGTTCAACAGTCGTGGGTTCGAGTGCCATCCAAGCTCTGGGTCTTTCTTGTTACCATCATTTAGTTCTACTCTGCTTCAGGTGTGTGATTCAGAAATAAATTGACACAGGTGTCTCTGTCAAAGAAGAATCCACCAGGGAAGGATATCGGTTGGGTATTGGTTCTAAATGCCGGCTTTCTTTTTATGAGTCACAGTCATGGTTGATCTGGCTCAGTGTTTTTCTTGTTGACTTGCACCTTCAGGGTTGATGGTTTAGATTCTGCTCCATTAGCAGAGACAGTTCAGGTCCAGAAAGTAAAACTCCAGACCCAGATTTTTATTTCAAACCAATCATTTCAGTTTAACAAGTCACAGTCACAAAGTACTCGGCTGGTTGGTCAAAACAAAATCTTGGTCTGGATTTACGTTTTCTGTACCTGGATTAACTATCAACTCCATTTGTGTGGAGTTTGCTTGTTTTCCCATTTCCATTCAGCTTCCACATGCAGACTGCAGGCCTGTAGTAAGGCTCAATTGGTATCTCTCTTGTCCATCATGAGTATGTATCAGTGTGTTTGTAGGTGGACAGGCATCATCTTTGGGGTTTATCCCAGCCTTGTGTCATGTGCAGTCAGAATGTGATGTAATCAGGGTCAGAGTGCAAACCAATGAGCATGTATTTATAATGTTTTTGATTGCTATAAACTGTCTTTGTTATGCCGATGTCTACAAAACCCAATTATGCCTCGTGCACAAATCACGCTGAAAGGAGAGAAAAGGCAATCTTAAAATATAGACCTTTACTTAATTAAAATATTGCAATATATTTACAAGTTACTTTGAGAAAAAAAATAAATAGTTATATTTATATAAACACAGTAACATATTTACATGGCATGAGCAGTGGCCCAAAAGATGTAGATGTGAAGTGAAATGGCTGATGATACAATACATTAAAAATCTTCTACGACAGACATTTTACCTACATATTTTTAAACATGCTGCTCTGATTGCACATTCACTCTATCAGTTTGTCTTCCTTTGTTGGCTAAATATTGAGGCCTGGGTTTCCTTTTTTAAGGCTTTCTTCTCATGAATGTTCCAGTTTTGTAGAGTCCACTTAGTGGTCATGAATATTATTCTGTTTCAAGACCATGGTCTCCATATTGTTTGTGTCGGACTGGGGAACAACTGCCGTCTCTGGGCACTCCTGTGCCCCCTGCTGGTCAGAGAGGGAATTGCAGGAAGAGGGTGGCTGATAGGGGTATGATGGGCTGTTATAGGGGGACGGCAAACTGTCTCCACAGGAACCAGAGGATACAAGCTGGGGGGGGGAGGGATGGGGGGGGGTGACGTAGAGAGAGATATCGGGGAGCAATCAGAGGAAGGAGGAGAGAGGGAAGAAGGGAAGGTGAAGTAACTGGGAAGGGAGTGATATGGAGGAGGGGTGGTAAGAGGAGGGGAGGAGCTGGAGTAACAGGGTGAGGGAGGAGGAGAAAGGGAATAGGGAGGGGATGGAAATGGAAAAATAGAGGCTAGACTTTGAGGCTGCTGGAGTCTGGAGAATTTGGGGTATATCGATAAGGCGGGTAAAGAGGCAGGGAACAATTCCGATTGGCCACAGCTGAGGCAGAGCATTGCTGGCGGTGAGACCTGGGTAGGGCACAGAGCATCTGTGGCCCTGAACCACAACAGAGGGTCATTTTGCAGGCTCTGGCCTCCCCAGAAGTCTGAGGGGCTCTGGGGCTCGGGACACTGTCTCAGACCCAAGGAACGGCCCTCCTGCTTGGGGCCTCGCACGGAGTCAACAACGGCGGGGAGGCAGGAGTCAAACTGCCTGTACCCGCCTGAGCAAGGGCATACAGGACCCGTCTGGGGTGTGGCACGCTCCCCTCCCACTGAGGTACCGGTCACAGTCCCTGTCAGCCCATCCAGTGCTTTACCTGCTGGATCTGTGATATAGGGAAGTGGTAGGAAATGGGAGAGAGAGAGAGAGTATGATAGGAAGCATCAATTAATTAAGATGTAGAACACCAAAAAAAATGAAGGACAGTAAGACAGGAAAGGTGAAATATACGGTAGATGTGTGATGATCCAATTAATGGCAAGAAAATGGTTTCAAAGTGGACATGTAAGAAGAAACGATAGATTAAGAAGCCAGTCAGTTTGATTTGGGTCAGGAAGATGGAAGTGAGGGAAGGAGAAAAGCAGATATCGTTAACAACAGAGATTATTAATTGATTAACTTGAATAGTTATTCCGGTAAATTTAAAGAACGCTACTTTTATTATATAAACAGAATATCTTTAGTTGAATCGAACTGTACACGGTTGAGAAGGCGCACTATGTAAACATTACCTGTGCTTCTAGCCCCGTGGTTCGTCCTCTTCCTTAAGTACTCAACTGCTAGTTCCAAAATCTCTGCTTTCTCAAGTTTGGGGTTCCGCAAACGCTGGAATTAAAGCGGATTGGACATCTCGTTACGAAGCGTGGCGGTTACGCCGTGTAGAAACGCATTTTGGTACATAAAATGCGCACAGGTTTTGCATTTCTATTCAAATTGCTTATCTACAATCTATAAATCTTTTTATATAGTCCTACTGAAACTAAACATGTGCATGTTTGTATGTGAATGAATATGTTTGTTTGTTGTCATAATCTCTATAGAACACGATTTTGTAAAAATAACGGCAAACGTGTGGCAAGCGCGAACCGGCGCCCCCGGCCGTTGAGAGAAAGTTATGGCAGATGTACCGTATCCAGCGTGTGCCTCAATAAGAGCGTCCGGAGCTCATCCAGGCTGTGGTTCATTCGGTCTCTCCTCTTCTTTTCTATCAGAGGTTTCATCACCTGGATATGGAGACGCAATAACTTATGCAGGCATTCTGTTTTGTAGCTGTTGGGTGTAGTAGGCCAAAAACGGTTTGACAGATATTTAGATGGCAATTTTTAGTTTTTGTAGTTACGATAATATTTTAGGTTATAATTTTACACGTAGTACAATGCACTTTATAGGTGATAAAGTTGTTTTCGGGGGATTCGAATAACTAGACGTAATGAATACGCTAGTAAGGTTTTGATACATTTTTCGATTTGACCCGGCATATATTCCCCATTTCAATGTCCCAAATTTATTCTAAATTTCTCACTTTTTTTTACTAATCATATATTGATAAACGTATAGGTCGTTAGGATGCAACTTTTATTAACAACAACAGTAAATGTACATTATTACACTCAAAAATAATCGGTTTGTAGTACAAGTTGAATATTTACTATTGTTATTTCGTTGACGAAAACACTGGGAAGATATCTCATTGTTAAGAACTCACCCTTTTAACTGTCTTGAACGTACTCCTACTAGAATTCCTCATTTTGTCTTCGGGAAGACAGTCGAAGTAAAACGTCGGTGAGTGTATTAGAACCCTCGAGTTCGCAATCATCAACCAAGCAAACGCACTTCAGAAAACTCTTACAGTCGAGACCTTGGTCCCATATATATACGCGGTGACAAGTGGTCTGAAAGGTGACAGTGACGTCGCCAGCAACACCTTCTTTTCAGTGAGCAAAGTGACACCCCTGAGCGGAGTCTGCGTAGCTTAAGGGCTTAATTATAATGTTTTGAAAGTTAGCATGGGGCTGAACTGAATAATCTCCCCAATTTGAAGACCAACCAAATAACTGAGCGTTGCTTATCGTGAAGTAACGAGGCTTCATCAAAACTTCTTCAAAAGAAAATCCAGGTATCTAAAATCGTTTTAGAAATTGACGTTAATCCTTATTGAGGTTAATCCTGAAAAAAACATTATAATGTATTTGGGGGTTTGATATTTATGTGAAATTTGAATCAAAATAAACTTTTAATGACTGTGTTATTAGGTCCCTACACTCACATAAAAAAGCTAAAAATTTGTACCATTGCTTGTCACGTGGGTTTTGGACTCAATCAGCATTAATGTATCATCAATGGTACAGAAATATTAATCAGATTCCATTTCTGTACCTTGAAAGGTACAATTTCCTACAGCTAAGAGTACAATTGGCAGGCCCTTGAAGGTACAGCCCCAGTGACAAGCAAAGGTACAAATTTTTACCCTTTATTCTAAGAGGGATATTCTAGGAATGACTGATTTTGAAGGTTTTGCTTCAAGGTCATTTTAACCCTAAATCCCCCATAAGACTGAAGTTTTATTGGGAGGCAGCAACGACTAACACAAACAATCATGTCCCTTATCTAACTTTAGGGTCCTTTTTACTACCGAGTGGGTGAATGACGTAACACCTCGCAGCCACGAGCTCAATATGGCACTTGAAGGTGTTTTCAGTTTGGCTACACGCATTTGGCGTTCTCTTGTGAGAATCAGTCAACATCAACATCAATAAAACTCCCATATGACTATACTTTGTTGTTTTGGTTTGGTTTGCTAGAGGCATTTGGATATTCTGCATTCAAATTCAATTTTTACAATTCCATTTTAGCCAGTTCAGTGATAGGTGCACGTTGTGTGCAAACCAAACCGTTTATGTCCAATTCGTCAGCAAAACAACCAGCAAAAACCCATCCAAAATGCATGATAACGTGTAGTGGTTCTACAGTTTGGTCTTAAATTATTTAAATGCTATTTTATACCCGACTGTGTCATAGACGCTTCTTGTGATTTTAAAAAAGACGAATTCAGTCAGGCGATTAATTAAGTTGCATAATTTGACTCTACAAGTATGTGGGAAAAATCGCAAAGGTGCGTTATTTTCCTTTAAAATCGTCTGAAAGTGAAGCGCTGGGAACAGCAAAGTTTCCCGTGGGAACAGCAACGCGTTGTTGCAAAGAAGTGACAGAAAACACACGATCGCAGCTTCAGCAGCTCAAAGTCAGGCCACATGCTTTTATGACGTGTTTGGACCATAATTTCTGCAGGCAGGACGGTCGAATATAGGCTAGTTGACTTTTCCAACTACCAAACCGGCTTAGAGGCCGGCATTTCAAGTAAAGTCAATTAAAGTGGGGTTTATCTTCATGCCACCTGTATACAGGTATGGAGGAGCGCAAAACAACGTTCTTCCAGAACTACGGTCCCACATACAGACAGCAAATGAGAAGTGAAAGTGAAAAATCAAAGCACACGCGAAAAGAAGGGCTAGACTCAAGGGTTAGATGATGGATGAATGGATGGATGGATGGATACTTATTTATCCACGGACGGAAATTCGAGGTTGATGTACATTTAAAATATGTTCTTACTCTGAAGCCTTGGCAAATGTATGCAATAATTTAGACATAAGAGGCGGTTCATACCACCAAAAATCCTATTCCCTGCAAAATATAAATACTAAAAAATCAGGTATAGCTGAACCTGTAGCTGAACGTTTGTGCCCGCGTGCGAAACAGTGGGGGGCGAGTGTGCCGCTAAAGGCAGGAAAACATTGCGTGTCACCGTTAAGCGTGCCGCGGCTGTGTATTTGGTCCCTGGGCACAGAGTTCGAAGAGTGCTTTTACACACAGGTGTCAAGTCTAGAGCACTTACGCGCGGGAAGCAAATTTTGGTCCGTGCAACTGGATAAATGCACTGGATCATATAAAACGCCGAAGTATAAACAATACAACTTAGGCAGGGCAAGTGTTGTTTTACCGATAGACGAAACGATATTCCTACCTGAAAGAGTATTAGACGTTAGACTATCTGTCGGCTATTCCAATTACTTGATTTGTTGATTTAAGTGGCCTGTCTGTTTTTTAATTAATTAATTAATCAGGTAATTAATTAATTAGCTCTTAATTTGACGTTTATTTGCTTAAAATTACTTTGGATACAGATACCAGCGAAGCAATAATACATTTTCCTCATTACTTTCTACGAGCCGAATGTAGTTGGCCTGGTAATCGGGAAAAAGTGATTTAGAGCCACAATGCAGATTGTTTACTGCTGAAAATCATAATACACAACAACCCCAGTGGCTATTACCTTAGCTATTCACATTCTCCTTAATATATGTATCAGGCATTTTCTTCCCTTTACAATAGTGCAAATCGGATTTTCTTAGGAGAGGATGCTCCATGTTGCGTATAGTAAGTAGCGCGCTGTGCTGGCGACGCAAAAATCATGCGTTAGAATCCCCGCGCGTGCACAAAGATCGTCATCCTTCGCTCCCTTCGAATAAAGCGAGTTAATGTAAATGCAACGTTGCGCAGAAGGCACCGTCGCGTTTCAGAACTGCCTTCTTAGTTACTAAGAACCGTCCCATATCCTCACTTTCAAATATTTCAGAAAAGTTCATCTTTAGAGACCTGTTGGCTAACATATTCTAATCTTAACCAGATTATCTTTTCAAAAAAAAGAAAAAACAAATAATTTCTGAATTTTCTGAAAAGACATATTATACATATTTGCTTGGTCTGATAAGAAATGGTTCACAGAAGTGCTGAGAAAAAGGAATTTCACAGCTAAGCCAGGGGAGCCGTGGGAAGCAACATTTAGAGGGTCGATAGTGTTCGCATACACACATCGGGCCATATTTCTGTTATCATTACTATTTCTTTGACACGTGGGATGTTTATTGTCACGTGCTGCCACTTGGTCGAATCCATTCGTAGCCCAGCTTCTGCTGTTATTGTTGTCAGACGAATTACCGTTTTTTTTTTCTCTCAGTGAACCTGGAAGAGCATATCACTGGAGAATTGCTCTCGTCTTCCCAAGCACCCTGGGTTAACACCAACACGAGAAATCTGAAGGTGGCAAAAAAGTGTGTCTGTGGTTAGGTTGGAGAAGGGGGGCGGGAAGTTTTGCGTAGTTTATTTAGGATGACCAAATCGAAAAGGTCAATGAGGGGTTGTCCCCAGATGTGTTTTCTCGTTACTATAAAACGATAAATCTATAATTACAATTATGGAACGTAGCTGGTAGGGAATTAGTGACATATTTTAAACGCACGGGGCTTGTTTAGAACGGAGCCTTTCATTTTACTCACCTACATTCAGAGTTGTAACTTAACTCAGTAGCTCAGTCATGGTGTTAAGACCGTTTTGTCCTAAATGCTCACCCTTTGTTAACCCAAGTGCCCTTTTCCTCATATTTTTTTCTTGATGGCTGGGCTTTTGTGCTGCTTTATCGTGCGTAATAAAGAGAGATTAGAGGATTATTACTTAGCTCAGCCTACTGCAGGGATGGGAGAATAGGCCTACGTATATTCCTCAGGCGTATCTTTTTATTATTGATTTAGTTATCGTTATTCTACGTAGCCTATAATACGCATAATGTCTTTTGTTACCCTCAGTTAATTAATTAACGATTGCGAAGTTTTAGCGATTATACTTGAAATCTTTTTATTTTTCTAAGATTTTCTTGAATGACCTCCTAATGTCCATTCAGCTTTTAAATTTCAGTGGCTCTATTGCTTACATTGGAATCAATATTTTATTTCACTGTAATATAATAAAAATATCATGCCCTGGTTCAGTGCTTGAAGTGGGAAAAAATAAGTGCAGGAACTCTAATTTTCCGACATTTGACATTTGTGCGGTGAAAAAAAAAGTCTTTAGGATACAGAAGTTCCGGAACTGCGTTCCGCTGCGTTCCGACCCACTTCAAGCACTGCCCTGGTTATTAAAAAAAAGTGAACTCAGTCGCATTGTCTTACGTTGAAGGTTGTGGCCAATCAAAGTCGACATCTATCTGTACCTGTGGCTAACAGGAAGAGACGCGACCTGCGTCAACAAGCGAAGGATTGGGCGTGGTCTCCGAGACGTACAAGAGAGCTCACTGTACCGCCGCGGTCTGACTAAGAAGTGGACGACGCTTTCGGATATCAATTAAAGGACATTGTCTGATACCGCCATGAAAACAATGGCCAAGGAAAACGCAGACCCCAAAGATTTGAAAAGAGTAAGAATATTCCATACCCTTTCCTGTACTTACTTTTTAAACTTGAAATGCACCACAGCAACTGTTTAATATATGTTTTTTCTGCTTTCAAAATAACCTTAAATATTTCACATTTTTGGCGCTGTAAATTCACATTTGTGTCGTTTGAAATGATGTGGTGCGCCGACCCAGTCATTTAAAATGTGTCGTTACTGTTTTTATTATTGCAAATAATAATTACTTGTATATTTTCTTCTTGTTACACTTGGGTAGGTCCCAAAACCGCAAATGGAAAAACGAAGACGAGACCGCATCAATCAAAGTCTGGAAACATTACGCCTGTTGTTACTAGAAAACACGAAAAATGAGGTCAGTAAAAGCTGACGTTAATTTCCCTCAGTGCTATTCTGTTGAAATGTTCCTTCACAGCCTTGATAGTCATCGTCAGTTTCTTGTCCCCGGGGCTATACCCTCGAGGGTCTGCCGGCCTCGCGGTAGGCGCGTGAGCATTTTAGTCCAATTTAAGGTAAGAAATGGACTCTCTAGGAGTGTTTTTGTACAACTGGAGGTACATTAATGTTTGTACCTTGGGGAGCAAAACTATACCAGGCTTTTATCCTTTTTTTCTAACAATGTAATGAGTAAAGAGATATGAAGTCGAGTATTGGCACTGGATTAATATCGTGATTTGACTTACAGAGGTTAAGAAATCCCAAGGTGGAAAAGGCGGCCATCCTGGAGAGTGTGGTGCAGTTCCTGAGAGCAGAGCAGAGTGCGGGCGAGACGGCGTCCGGCCCGCAGCCGACAGGAAGTGGGGCCGCTAATTCCTTGAGGGAGGAGGTGGTGGCGTCTCTGCCCGCCGAGTGCAACGCGAACTACCGCGAGGGGGTGCGCATGTGCCTGCGGAGGGTGGGCCACTTCATTGCGGCCAAGAGCCGGGAGCTGGAGGGGAGCATGGATGGCGCTGGGGGCCATCAGAACCCCCTGGAGCATGCCGGCCCCCTCCCCCAGTCTGTGATTCCTCTTCCGTTGTCGAAGCCCCCCAGCAAGACCCGGATTCTGGCCGCAGATACCCCCCTGCCCCGGCGTGGCCCGCAGCCAGCCCCAGAGCAGGTCCTTGGACACGGGGTCCTGGACCCATCTGCCCACGTCCCGCCACAGAGGCTCAGCCCCTGTCCACTCCCCTCCTACCCGCTGGAGGTCCTCCCAAAGCCAGGGGGCGCCACAGGAGACGCAGTATGGAGGCCATGGCCGCAGTAGAGGCGTGCGTCTGCCACCAAGATGGAGGAGATCAGTGACCTGAATGACATGACAATAGCCCGAACGTTGTCATTGAGATCCAGTGTATTGGCTGCTAATTGCTGTGTCTGGAAGACTGTGATGAATGGAATGACATCAACTTATGACTCAAGGAGCAGCTGGAGACTTTCAGGAACACTGTAAAGCTGTAATATGTGTAAATATCTGTAGATATCTATATATCTATTTGTATATATGGACTATCTTGGGATGGACGATGAACTGATTTTTTTGTTCAACATCATTGCGCATAATCTACCTACATGTCATGTTCAATGCACACGTGCTCATGTGACATGCGTATATTTTACATGTATATCCTCTGCGTATCCTCTTTTATATACTCTTGCTATGAAGGTCGTAAGTTATGTTGAACCGCAGCGCAGCAATAAAAAGCGGTGGTAAGGTGTACTGGGCATCAGCGAAGGAATCCAAGTTTACGATGGAAGTTAATAAATTCAGCTGCATAAAACTGAAATGAGAAAAAAAAAACACCACAATGCATTGCATGTTTTTATCATATGATCATATATATGAGCCTATCAGCATTTTGGCTTTTTGATAGCTAGCGACATACCGGGTCTCCAGATACCGCGTTTCTTGAGTAATTAAAGTGCTGTCAGTTCGTAAAGGCAGCAGCTCTTGGGTTTTGGTGTCATCTGTAGGGGTGTCACTAATGTAGGCCTCAGCTGTTCTGCAACAAACAGGAAATATAGCAAATGGCATTGTTTAGCACGAGGCAAGGGCGATGGCTGCTACGACTAATATATACTTCTACTAAGGAGTAATAATAATAATAATAATAAATATGCAAAATTCAGTGACACGGACTCGTCCGACGCCAATCAACAGGCATATATGAAATAATGAAAATATTTGAGGGAAATAATACAAAAGATCTGCACTATGAAGTATTTATGTTTCATTCTCTAACCGGCGTACCCGTGTAGGCTTACAGGAAAACATGGTTTTAACGGATTTCATTTATTATCTTCCCGTCATCCGATGTACATTGTTGTACAGCGGGAAAACGCTGGGAAAAGTTTTCATAATGAGATGTCTTCATCCCCGACGCTTGGTGAATTCGTCGCGGGGGACCCCAAAGTCCGAATACGATGTTTATTCCCAGTGCAGTCTGCAAGTGATTCTTCACAAAACACCAACAGTAATACAGTTTGTAGCTGCATGGGTTAAAAAGCGTTATCAATGCTATAATTCTTGGAAAGCGCCAGGAACAAGAAGTCCGAGGAGAGCTCGCGACACCTTCTGGCGAGCGTTTGTTATAGGAACTGGCCGTTTCAGTCAGGGGTGCAATTCCATTGTTAGTCAATCAACTTGCATTTAAGACAATGCCAAATGCATTTAAGTGCAAGGTGCCGTAGCCTAGACAGTGGAAACGTATAGAGATAATATATTAAGAGAGTTTTGAAAGATTTTTGTGATATTTATTTATCAACTGGTTTGAATTAAAACGGTATTTGTACTGTTGTGCAAAAAGTCTATTTAGACCTATATCAGTCGATATAAGGTTTTGATGATAAAATTATGTTTTCCCGGGTATTTAAACATACAGACCAAGGCTATTGTTTTATTAAATATTAGTTATGTGAGGGTAGCGGAACACGAGCAAGTTAAACTCTGCGTTGGACTTCGTGGTGCCAAATGGCAAGTGGAAACAAGCAACACCCACGCGTGTGTTGCTCGAGGCGTGAACTCGGCACACGCCAGATTTTTTGACCCCCCACACGTGTCCCCTCACACCTCACCAAGCAAATGGCTAGGCATTTAAAATCAAGTTACCTATTTTTATTGCGTTTCTAAACTAGAACCACGGGCTCTATATACTATATGCGTCCACGTGCATTAATAAACACATCTATCCATGAGTTTCGCCATGATTGTCACTATAATTCGCTACGATGTTATGATTGCATTTTCCTCCTCACAGTCACGCCATAATTCATGCTATTCGTATGGCCGATATATTATGAGGTAAATGTGATGCAATATATAATTAATATTTGAGTTCAAACACAAACACACAATTCTAAGCAATGAAAGTATGCATTTCAAAGAAAGGGTTAGCTCGCGCAGGGGAAAGTGTCACTGTGGGAGCCGCTTCAAGATTTCCTCCCAGAGCCGAGGCGAATACGCACCTCATCCTTATTCCCTGCTAACATTTGTATCTCATTTCATATCAAACGAGTAACACAAAAATCCTCCCTCGCCACTGTTTACATTATAACACCCGCGTGGTTTGTTCTCGGCTGCTCATGTTGACTTGTCGACCTTGTGACATGGGACTAACCAAATCAAAATCTTGGGGAAATTATTCATTTCATTTTAAGTATTTCGAGCGGTCTAGTGAATATACACGATTACAGGAAATACTTTCATTTCCAGACATTTTTTCCAATTTCTCTATACACGGGGATCCACCTAACTGGTACGCAAGTAGCGTACTGTACTTATTTTTACGTATGAAGGAATCCTGAATTGAAACCTGGAGTGAGACAAAAAAAAATACATATGCATAGCGATGCACGTTACTGTGTGTACTTGGAAATCAGTGACGTGCATCTCTGTGGTTACGATTTTTTTTACCTGTGTCACTCCAGGTTTCAGTTCTGTGAGTGCGTAAATAAGAAATTCATGTTCATAATTGAAAGGTTCAGTTCAGCACGGTCTACATCCTACACAATCATGCAATAAGTGACCATTTGTCCACAGCGTTTCCCACAGCCGTGTAACACTGAGGTGTGATTCGCGGATCTAAGGACACATAGGCGACAAGTCGGTTTTATGATGGTAGAAGCCACAGGTGAATTGATCCATGACAACAAGAGGTTAGGAGACAAAGCAATCAAAGTAATTGTAATTCAGAGCGGAGACTGAAAGGCAACCAAAATGGGACTATTGATGACCATTCTCTTGTAACAATAAGGTGGTTTTTTATACATATATTTGGACTAAGCGGCCTATTTACAAGGACACAAGCTATACGTTCTCATTTAAATCAGGCACCTGGTGAGCAGTCTGGCGGACCTTGGAGGTGAGACCCATTCTCACGCTGTGGGGTTCTGGGAACGTGGTAGTTTTGTTTGTGAGAACCGAAGACACTTTACATTCCCACACTAACAAGTCATTTCTCGCTGTTAGGTATGTCCGAAAACGCATGAGGTTACATTACATATAACAGTTTAGACCCATAAAAGATTATTTCAGATTAAGGGCAAATTAACCACAAATAGTCAAACAATTGTACAGTACTTTTGATCCACATTCATGGTACAAAGGTTCAAGTACGCTGACATAAGATGGCAAAAATGTAACCTAATTGAAATTCAGGTAAATGTGAATAATAAGGAGAGACTTCGTACTTCAAATCTCTACTTCAAGTGCAGAGACACGCATGTGTGACGTCACTCGGAGTGACACCCGACTTTTCACAAGTCAGCCCAAAGGCACGAGTGGCCTCACACCTCAAGGGGCGCGTGCCCCCAGCTTTTGTCATGTTTATCGCTTCAAGATGTACATTACACTCGCCAAGAACTCGGAAAATGATTTTTAAAAGAGTATAAATGAAATATCGTTAATGGCTTAAATTAATATATGTTCAGTTACAGTTTTCGATAGTTTTTTTCCAGTATTGGGTGTGATTATGTGTATTTTTTTCACAAACTGGCTTTCGGTTTCAACTGCTACAGTGTGAGGAAATCTTATTTATACTGCAGACGCTACCTGCTTTGTAATGTGTTTACTTACATAATTCCAACGAATGCGAAATAAAGTGGTTTTTAGGTTAAGAAATTTAAATGTTACATTAACTTTTCATATCTATTCTTGTCAAATTTTCCATGGACTTGCCCCGTTCTGCATAATTTGTAGGTGCGCACGAGGCACGCGCTATCACCTGTTTTGTCACTTATAGTATGCGAAAAGGATCAAAGCAAGTAACTTCCGTGGGAACGGAACGGAGAGCAGTATGTGTTGCCAATTCTCATGTCCTAAAATAAGCTCTCTTTCTTTTTCTTGTCCCAGTCTTAAACGAAAAGCTTAAGGATCAGAAGTTTGTTTATATTACATTTATTAACAAGAAATCAATCGATAAAGAACACAAAGACTCTGCAAAATGCTTTGTGCATAACACCCTGACTCTACCTAAAAGAGAACTTAAAAACGCAGAAAATAATCTTTATTATCCCGTTTGTTTTCTGGTTTTAATATACATGTTCATAAGTTTAACTGTGTAAAGTTTTTTTTTTACTTTAACTCTGTGATTTGGAAACGTTTTTGGGGAGATTAAAATGGAGCTGAAAAAGACAATGAATTTACTGGCACGTTAAGTGCGAAGCGTGGTCATTTGCATTGCTCCACGCGCCGACGGAAGTCGAGGTGTCGAGACACCGCTGGGGACGCCTTCCTTTCGCCGCGTGGCACCCGATGGAAGTTGGGTTGTTTGACATTTTAGGATGAAAGAGTATGCTAATCCTATAATCATAGACCGAGTTCCTAGTACGTTAGAAAGGAACATCATATATTTTATTGAAACACGCTATTTTGTTATGCAGTCCGTTGTTTCCTTTCCTTACTTTATTTGATTTGTTTTACTGTAAACCTACTTCCGTTTCGGAACTCTTCATGCGATTTTATTTCTATGAATATTATGGTTTGGGCTCAATAAAAATCAGCAAAAGCTCAGTTCCTATGAAAATTTGACATATCTTTAAAGTGTTAAAACTGATTAATTGTTTTCATCGATAAGTTTCATATTCAGAAGTGTAAATGTCCTCATGGGAAACATGTTTTCTTTCTTCTAAGAAAGAAATTAGTTCCTGTTTAAATCTTAGATCAGTGAACATTTAATTTATCTCTTTATAACTGTATATAGATGTCCCTAGCATGTGTGTTGCCTCGTTACTTTACTATGATTGTTCATACTTCATGTTTTAATAACCTACTTAACTTTCAGCAAAATATTATTATAGGCATATTTCTAGCAAATTCTTAAGTCTTGACGCAGTAGTGCAAAGAACTAGTTACTGCTTTCAGCAAACAAAAAAAAGAAAAGAAAAAGGAACTGTTAACTGATCAATATGCAAATTTAAGGGGTTGTGCCTCTTGTGGGTGGAGCCACATTTCGATACCTGAGCTGTTTAAAAGGACGCCGGCAGGACTTTCTTTCTCAGGAAGGTGCTATATGCGTATAGCCAGAGTTCGTTGTCAATATCTGCAAATACGAAGGGCCCTTTTTAAGGTCACAAATTATCAACCAACACCGAAGAAACGTTGCTGATTTTCAGAATGAGACTGCCGGGAGGAACTCAGGCCGAAGACTTAAAAACCACCAGAAAGGTAACTTATATAAATATTTCCGCGACACATCAAATTAGAAAACAAAAAAATGCTCGGCCCACGTACTTTATCTGTGGACTACATGAAAGTTCAGCAGCCGCTGTCACTCATATGTGTCGATGTAGGCTGGTTTTAAAAATCTTTTATTTTGACTGACCATAAAAATATGTCGAGTCACTGTCATCTCATCAACTTTTACCCACGTACAGCTACTCAAACCTCAGGTGGAAAAACAGAGACGGGAGAGGATGAACCGCAGTCTGGAGGCTCTGAGAGTCCTGCTGTTGGAGGAGTCCCAACACCAGGTCTGTCCCGCTTGTATCGCCCCTCCTGTCCAGCACATGAGCTAGAGCGCACTTACCAGAGTAACTTACACCACTCGCTGACTCATTACTTCTTGCTACAGGGCAAAATAAGCCGTAGGATCGAGAAAGCTGAGATCCTGGAGGAGACCGTTCTGTTCCTGAAGAAATCCACTGGCAAGGGAGGCAAAGTTGGCGAACAGCAGCAAGTCCAGGACGGATTCTCCGCGTGCCTGCAGCGAGCGGCCCGGTTCCTGCACGGCAGTGGGGCGGCGCCGCACGTGGATGCGACCCTGCAATCCAAGTTCTTCCACTGGCGCGTGTGCGCCGGCGCCAAAGCTCCGGTCGTCGCTCGGTGCCCCCCAGTCGACCCTACGGAACCGTCTGCGCAGACGTGGCAGCGCCGCGTGGCGTTCAGAAGCAGCACCCCCCTCCACCACAGAGTTGCTCTGGCGTATGGAAACGTCCCTCAGCGCCCCCAAAGAGATTCACCTCGGTCCCCTCGCTCTCCCCCAGTCAGCCAGGTTATGTGGAGACCCTGGCCGTAAAGACTCTTTAAATTAGGACACTGCTCCGCTTTTACAAATATAATATATAGAATACATATGTTCTGCTTTCCTTAGCAACAAAACTCTGGTCCATAATAAAATATATGTATATATTTAGGATGTGTTTGAAACACCAATGTATTCCTAAAAATAGATTTAGCTTAAAACTGTTGTATATCTTGTAAATATTCTAAATATGTATTTTAATAGATTATTTTCACCATAATGATTTCCGTTTGACTGAGCAAATGTACATCTCACCAAAGTCTTCGTTTAAATGTATTGGTTAATTGCGAAAAAACTTTGCATGTGTATCGTCACTGTCATCTGTCTACCATACATAACTAACAAATGTGTATAATGCTAGATCTGTCAGTGCATGACTATCCGTATAAATGGTACTCTGCGTTTTTACTTCAGTAGTTATATACATACATCTTCTATTTTTGCACAACTATTTATTTTAATATTTTCTATTTGTCCCTCAGCTTATTTTGTACAATAAAATGTTAAGACGAGCAACTTGTCCGTAGATTTGTTCCGCATGTACATTTAGTTTCACCTGGATTGACCTGATGAACATGACACCTCGGGCGCATCTTAAATCGGAGGTGCGTAAAAGCCACGTGCCGCGCCAGGTCTGTGGCACCGTTTGATGTTGCAGTTCAAAGGATCAGGCCGCCTTGGGAACGATTCAGAAAAACAGAATAGCAGGAGATAGAGAGTAGGCTACGGGGCGCACTATGGATCGGTATGCACAGCCAAAAAGCTCAGAGCCAAAATGCTGCAATTATTTGACTTATATTAAGAATCATCGTAAAAAGTAGTGGCTTGTGGAAAATGTTGCCTATGGCCAGATTTCGTCTTTGAGTCTCCCTTGATGAGTTTATCAAGTACTCGTTTGTAATCGATATTCACGGCTTCCTCTTTGTAACTGGAATACAATATTAAATAGGTTTATTAAGATGCTTGTGTTTTACATAACATTCTAATAAGCAGCACTGATTTGGTCCCTAAAGAATATATATTAAAAAATATGATTCATGTCGCAATGAATAAATAAATATGTTCTGTCATTAAGGTCTTTTTGTATACCATTGCGCTTTCCCTTCACTAAACCTACCCTTTTTGAGTGAGTAATATGTACATATAGTGTTTATAATAAAATAACTACTTTGCAGTAAAGGTTTCCCACCTCGAAAATGCCCAATCCGATCAGACTCAGTGAAACACAATGGGAGGATGCTTTGAGGTGTTAATGCCCGTGTAGGGATGTTTGATCCTCTTCAGGAGGCCGAACGTCACTTTCTGGAAACATGTTCCCACAGCCGGGCGCCAGAGGAAGGTGTCAACAAAGTTGTCTGAAAGCGTGAAAAAAGTAAACCCCCACCGAATTTCGCGAATGAAGCGCATGTCCCGCAGCTAGCTGGGAGGACTTCCGCAGTCATTTAACAGGTAAATAAAAGGCAAAAAAATGAAATAAAATCCACAGGAGTGAACGGAGCCCAACACGCTATCCCACGCTCCCACTTCAGTTCTGGGCTTCTAGCGAAGTGCAATTCTTACTGGCGGTCATATAAGATTAACAGAACTTTTCAAAGTAGGTCGCATAAATTTGCGCAGTTTACTAGCGACCGTTTCCTAATAGCTATCATTGACGTTCATGTGTTCGGCTCCTTTACCGCACATTACCTCCATTAAAACAGAACCGAGGCTTTATTTGCCATTTACACTGGCATAGAAGTAGGAGTAACCCTGGAATTCTTGCACAGTTCCCTTAGTCAATATTTTAAAACGGCAATAAGACTATTCGGGTTTTACTATATAACAGTAAATAATCCATTATATAGAAAGTTTGAACGGTAGATAAATAAGGTGCATTAATTATCATTAGCATTTGGGGGGGTCGAGCTGGAAGACTTGGCCATCTCTGGTTGGGGGGGGGCTTGCCCATCTCTGGGGCTGAGGTCACTCAAGTGGTCAAAAAAATAGTCGGTGGTAAGGCTCCAGAGGTGAATGAGATGTGCCCTGAGTTCTTGAAAGCTCTTCATGTTGTTGGGCTGTCTTGGCTAACAAACCTCTTCAACGTTGCATGGAGGTTTGGCACTGTGCTTTAGGATTATGGGCTTTAGGGTGGTGGTCCCAGTCTTTAAGAAAGGAGACCAGAGCTTCCAACTATAGTGGGATCATACTCCTCAGCCTCCCTGGGGAGGTCTATGACGGGGTACTGAAGAGGAGGATCCATTGGTCGAGCCCCGCTCCAGGAGTATGGGGTCAGGTCCCTGTACAGATGGAGCTTGGTTTGCGTTGCCAGCAGTAACTCAGATTCGTTCCCGGTGGATGTAGAACTGTCAAGGCTGCCCCTCGTCACTGACTCTGTCCACAATTTTTATGGACAGAATCTGTAGGTGACAACAAGGGACAGGGCGGGGCTAGGTCCAGCTTGGGGGGGCCAGGATCACATCTTGGGTGACTTGGCTCTGTTGGCGTCCTGGGTTGGTAACCTGTAGCATGCACTGGAGTGGTTTGCAGCTGAGTGTGAGGAGGCCCGGTTGGGGATCAACACCTCCAAGTGGTTCTTCGCCGGAAAATGGTGGATTACCCTCCCCTGGAGGGGGATGAGTCACCGCCTCAAGCAGAGGAGATTAAGTATCTCAGGGTCTTGTTCAAGGGTGATGGAATGAGAGAGCAGGAGATCGACAGATGGATGGGTGCGGCGTCAGCAGTAACGCGGACGCTGTCCTGTTCCGTTTTGGTGAAGAGGGAGCTGAGCCAGAAGGCAGAGCTGTGAATTTACTGGTCGGTCTACGTTCCCACCCTCACCTATGGTCAATGGGCTTCCGCCGCAGGGTGGCTGGGCGCAGCCTTTGGGATAGAGTGAGGAGCTCAGACATTCAGGAGCAGCTCACAGTGGAGCCACTGCTTCACTGCATCGAAAGGAGCCAGTTGAGGTGGTTCAGGCATCCATCCAGGATGTCTCCTGGGCGGCTCCCTGGGGAGGCATGTCCAACCAGGAGGAGACCTTGGGGCAGAACCCAGGACATGCTGGAGAGATTATATCTCTAGGCGGGCCTGGGAGTGTCTTCGTACCCCCAGGAGGAGCTAGAGGAGGTGGCTGGCCTGAGGGAGGTCTGGGCATCTCTGCTTAGACTGCTGCCCCCACGACCCGACCCCAGATGGATGGATGGAGTTGTGTGTGTGTGTGTGTGGGGGGGCTGTTCAGAGTTCTGTGGGGGTGGTAGCTGAGGTATTTCTCTCCATCCTGAATGTCTTTTAGCAGCTGATTGCTACTGGAAAAGCAATCAGCTAAACTGACGGGAAAATGTATTCTGGTGTTTTGTGTATGATGCAGCTGTCAGGTCTTTGGAGTCTAAGGTGAGCGTCATGGATGTGGGGGTAAGGATTAGGACTGAGGGTAATGATAGACCTGACTAGACAGGATGGGGAGGGGTCCCAAAGCCTTGTAAATTTGATGTTGGGTTCGAATTTTGATGTATTCTATTATAGAAATAAATAATAACTTACATAATAAGTTTTGCTAATCTGCCTGCTGATTCTATTATCTGCTTATCTGCCAGCTTTCAGCCCCCATCACCCCCCCCCCGCGTCCCCCGTACCCCACAACAAAAGCCCACGAGGTTTGATTATGTGCAGCGGGGAACGCAGTTGGACAGAAAGTA
>JABFEA020000068.1:339142-349383 GCA_019775915.2 Cyphomyrus plagiostoma
CTGAACCTTCCCTTCAGCACGTGCGAATGGACCATCGACGTGCATTTCACAGGAGCGCACGCGTATTTCTCCCCCAAAAGCACGTAAGATGACCCGAACGAAGAAATTATTTAACATGCATTTAAGCAAAATACGGAAAGTTTTAATATGTGGCCACGGACAGAGTTTTTTTTTTGTATTCGCTCCGCGCCTGTTCATATCCTGCAATATAGGTAAATGCATTACAAAAACGCTTGATACTTGATATTCTACCGGCACGCGGATTGCAAATCAGACTCAGGGGGGTGTCCACAACTGCGGAGTGATACGGAGGTGTAAACGCGTGCAGAAGCCCCCCCCCCCCGATCCAAACCGGTTCCCATGACCTGGCGCTACATTTCACAGCCGAAAATCGGAAGCACAGAGGTGAGAGAAAGGCTGACGGCTGCCGACGCGTCCTCTTGGGTCCCCGTTCCCATGACTCAGGAGTCAAAAATGACAGGTAAGACGAGCGCACACCAGGGATAAAGGTTCTCATGCTTTCCCACGTTAACAGTATATACACTGTCAAGAACAATTCGCAATATATCTTTGTAGGACTAAAATAAATGTGGAATTACTCATTTCTGCTCTATATACAGAGTTTTTAAATATAATTCTTTTAAAATTACTATTGCAATATATATCCATCCAAATGCTGAGGTAAAAGATCATTTCTATGCTGTTAAGACCCAGTCTAGGACTAACACTGCAGCAAACAGACGAATCGCACATACAGCACATGGTGACACACTATGGCAGTGACCAGGGGGTTTGGGGTCAGTGGTGATCGATCAGAACTTTTTTGTAATTTTCTGTCATTTGTATTTTGACCAATCTTGCTTCCCACGCAAGTAAGAACAGGCTCGGGGGGCACAGCAAAGGGGCAGCCACCTTGTGACCCCCCAGGGAGCTGGGGGTTAAGGGCCTCGCTCTGGCAAGGGCAAACTCAAACCAATAACCTTCTGACCACCGGCAGAGAGGTTTAGCCCCCTGAACCACACACCCCCAAAGGGAGCATAAAATTATAAAATAATGTAATCATTCTATCAAAATTAGGGAAGTAAACAGGCACTTAACTGATCTGATGGCTGGCATCACAACCTGAGTTACTTGCCGACTAACAGCCACCTGGGAACTGAGATATACGAGGCTTGTGCACAGGAGCAGTGGGGGAACAAACGTACACCATGCCACCCCCCGACAATGAAATTTAAGTAGCCCCTAAGCATCATACCCATCATGCACTGCGGTAGTTTGGTTACTCAGTGAACCCCGGTTTCCTGGCGCCGTTCTGCACGACCAGAACCACACTGGTCTCCTGCCTTTCGGAAACCAGCATGGCGCCAAGACGGATCAGCGTCAGATCAGCGAACGGACCAGCCCGCGAAATCAGAGAACACCGTGCGGCAAAGGCATCGACACATAAGCAAATAAATTACAACTTTATTCATCATAGTAACAAAAAACCTTGTCGGGCGTCTTTATTATCTGAAGCAGCAGGTCTGCAGTTTTTTTAAAATTAGCCGCAGCGAACAAAACAATGATTAATCCCCCCTCCCTCCCAGTGCCACCAGTCTGTCCACCCTTCCGCTTGCTAGTTTTGACTTTGCCTGTCTGTAGGTGTGCCCTCCCCCCACCTAAACCTTCCCCGCCGCTCGACCCTGGGCCCGCTGGTATTCCTGCTGCAGGCTCGTCAGAACCTCCCGGTGCTGATCCGACTTGCTCTCCATATCCTTCAGCAGGGTCTCGTAGCGCTGGCTGAATGAGGGAGAAAGAGGAACGAGGCGATTGGCTGGATGAGGGAGAAGGAGGAACGAGGCGATTGGCCGAAATCTCCCAGAGCCCCGCCCCAACCCGAAAAGGAACTTGCTGAATTACTAAGAGACAACAGCAGGGGGCAGAATGACTGGAACTGCACACATTACATACTGCACTCAACTAACTGTTCACACTGCCTATAGTCTCCCCTACTTTGGCTAATTGCATATTTTATTTCCCCTACCCCTCCTGGGGGGCGCTGCCCGGAAACCTCAATCTATCAAGATGCCCAGACCACCCTGCTGTCATCTTCCACATATGCCCGGCTGCCTTACTACTAGCTGCCTGCCAATCTGAAGGACCGTCGGCACCAGCTCATCATCACCTCCCTGCTCCCCAGTTGTGACTCAAATCTTATGACTTAGACCAGGGTTATTCAAATCACGGTCCTGAAGGGCTGAGCACTGCTGTTTTTCCGGCTTTCCTTTACCCGAGAGCCAGGTGTGAAGCCTCTGGCCAATCAGAGCCAGAAATTATTGAGCTAACTACCTGGGAGACTTGAAAACAAGGCCTGGATTTGGAATCGAGGTCCAGATTTGAGTAGGGGGGACTTTGACAGAGTGCCTTGGCACTTAGCCATCTCCGATTTGAATTTCTCTGCTGGCCCCTGGAGGATGGGCTCCCCCTTTGGGTCTGGTTAGGGTTGGGCTTCCTCTGCTGCCCCCTGGAGGATGGGCTCCCCTTTTGAGTCTGGTCCCTCCCAAGGATTCTTCCTTCTCAGGAGTTTTTCCTTGCCACTGTCGCCTATGGCTTACTCACTGGGGGCTTTGGGTGGGGATGCTGTAAAGCGCTTTGAGACGATGAAATATTGTGATAATGTGCTATACAAAAATAAATTTGTTGGAATATTTTAAATCCTGTCCATCAAAACGACAGACAGCTAGAAAGTTTAACGCAGCCTCTGCTCCAGACAAAATCATAATTTTGAAATGTCGGAATACCCATACAGCAAAATGTAATAATATATTCTGTATCAAGTCACCTAGAGGGTCCCAGGTCACCCTCTCAGATTCCCCTGGAAAAATCCACAGGTGCATTTTTTCTGATTGCCAAAACCAGGTCAAAGCACCATCACCAGTGATGGTAAAACCACAGAAAAAACTTTTTCATTTCAGGACATAAACTATCATTGTAAATAGTATTAGGAATCACAATGACAGCAGTCAATACTTCCATAGTAAGAAATCAGCATTTCACGAAATAGCTTTTATTATTACAATGTTACAGATTTTTTGTAATATCACATTTCAACATTGATCTGTCACTATGAAAGTACGGTCTACTGTCACTGCGACGATTTGATATGGAACAATTCTAATGCAAAAAAAAAAAACAAAGTGGCAGGTCTGTGAATTCAGAATATACGTTTCATCGAATCTCCCCTAGAACTCACATCTCTCCATTGATGTACTCCAGTCTCTTGGAAACAGTTGCCTTGGCTTCGTCCAAGTCCTGCTTCACCAGCACCGGACCGATGAGCTTGTACACAGTGTTCTCGCTGTCCAGCAGATTCAGCTCCTGCGGCACCCAGCGCAATAGCACAAACATTACACAGCTCACAAAGGCCCACTAAGCTTATTTTAGTAACACACCCCATGCAGGACGTACCTCTTTCACGATGTTGTTCTCCGTCAGCTGGGCTTCTAATTTTTGTCTGGCTGACATGCTTTTACTTACATCTAGGAAAGATAAACTGGCCATTACACATTAAGAAACGACGAATTTATTTTTTCCACGACTTTCCCACAAAATTTCTTCAATACATAATTTCAAGCAGTAGGTACCCGACGAACGTGTTCCTTCCATTAATATGTTTAATCATCATCATCACATACCATGCAATATTCAAATATAATATGAACTACAGCAACAAGACAATACTGCATGCAACGTTTTAATCAGACCGTGTAATTCCGTGATAAAAACATAGCGTGTAACAGTTACTCGCTACACTGTACAGTATAGTCGTGGTTATGAATCAACGACAGTCTCTCACGCTCTCTCTCTCAGTACCTTTCTGTAGCTGTTGATATTTTTCCAGCTCGGACTGCAGTTTCTTTTGAATGGCTTCAGCCATTATTATCCTTCTGTGAACCTTTTAGTTTGTTAAATATACTCAAATCACATCCACACCACGTATATTACGCAGCGAAGCCGATTTAACATGCAAAGGAAATGTGCCCGTCTCGTACCGGAAATGACGCAGATTAACTGCGTCTAATGGTGCTACACCGTCTGTTGCTCGGGTCGCAAAAAACCATTCTGTCCTAACCCATTGAAATTGTTCCATTTTACACTGAAAGCTTTAATTTAACCTTAAACGATTAATTTAATTTTCATATATATTTATGTGTAAACTATAGGGACTAGCCTCGTCCCCCATCTCCCCTTCATAGTAACATTAGTTATGTGAAATAGGAACTAATTTCAGAATTACTTCAACTTTAATTTCAATTCCTGCATGTGCTATTGAAGCATTCAGATGAACAATAAGATACCAAAAACACCCCAACTGCATTAAACAACGTCAATCTAAATGTACAGTTAATTTCAACCACAATACAATTTGAAAAGTTATATATAATGGTCCAGATTTCCTGTCACTTTGATGAGTATCGTTAGAAATTAAAGGTTTAGGTTCAGAAGTACAAATCCAGACCAGGATTTTGTTTCAACCAACCAAGTGGAAACATCCCTCTAAAGCTGCATTCAAAGACTGAATGCATTACAACTAAGTGACTAATCTGTCCCATTTCGAAAGGTCCTACAAATGCGGTCTAAGAATGCAGCCTTCCAGCCCAACATAACCCAGGATTCATTGCAAGGCCCTTTGAAGGATGCAGCCCGTGAATTCAAACACAGCAGGAGTACCCAACTGGTTGGTTGAAGCAAAATATTGGTCTGGATTTCTACTTTCTGGACCTGAACTTTCCACCGCTGTGTGTCCCACACACTGCGTTCATAGTGACTATATAACACATTCATTCTGTTTTATGTAACCACAGCTAAAGTTGGCCATTAGAGTTAAATGTTTTTTTATATATATTAACTTCTCTGACTTGTTGCCTTCTCTACCAAAAGTTATATGTAGGATTTGTAAGTACAACAGGACATTAACAACTCCATTAAATTAGCGTAAAAGTATGGCTCCAAAGTAACTAGATACTCGATCAGCAGAACACAACACATTTGATTGAGTGGCACAGGAAGAGCATGAACAGAACTTTAAGCTATGACATTTGCTTTCGGTAACCCTCGGTAACTGCTTCTTGTGCTGAGCCTCTGAACTCCATTAGTGTCCCTTTAAATAAATCAGTGTTGTGTGCACACTGTGTTGCCGTCTGCTTGTCAAGGTCCCCGCGGCTCCAACACAAAGCACATGCGAAAATCACATCACGTAATAATACTGCATTTTGTCAAAATGTAACAAAATCTCACATCATTATGTAATAGCACACGCATTCTGTAAGAATCTGTCACATTTTGTAATAGACAGCTTGAAAGCAGTAAGTCATACATTTCTGTGCGTTTTCTAATAAGTTATTACGTATTGCGGCAGTTATTACAAAATGCGGGGGTTACAGTTTTTTATGAGAAAAACGTAATACTGTGCATTATGTAATAACCAACCAAAATGGGTATCTGCATTGACACTTTGTCAAGTTGTTACATAATGCAGCATAATTATATACATTGTAACAAGGCAGTCATCCTGCAAATGGATGAAAGCATATAACTGGGCAAATACATGACAGAAGTAACAACACAAATGTCAACAGTAGGCAAGTAATTTCAGACATCAGGTGTCACATAAACTGAAATCGGAATTCAGGCCACAGTACTTCTAATTTCTACTGAAAATCTACTGCTGAGTGTTTGTACAGCCTTGTTCTTTATCTCTAGTATGTAAATCTCTGCTTAATGAGTGTCATAAAGTAATTCTTGGCACAACAATAAAGTGCACCCTGCTAATTCAGCAGGGTGCAGTACTCTGCAGGTCAGGGATTTGAACCAACAACCATACAAGAGTGGTTCCCTAACCACCAAGCCACCACCGCACTAAAGGGCAAACGACAACAGACACTTGACAAGTTTTCATGAAAAGGTAGGACTGCAGAGAAAAATTCGTAATATCATTCTTAAGGATTCTTAAAAATTAACAACCCCCATGCCATCATTAATCAACAAGAGGCAGAAAACAGCATAGCTACGACTACGCACATAGTTCCAAGCAAAATAATATTTATTTTCAGGGAAAAAAAAAGTAGCTGGACACAAATGAACCGCCATCTCATGAATGAACCGGAGAATTCATACATGTCACTGTTGTCACGACTCAGTCTGTTCACCCTCACAAGGGGGACGCAAACCAAACACCACCCGGGGAGCCATTCTCCATCTTCACTGCTTCTTCTTCACGACATGCGCGCAGTCATACTTGCCCCGCACCACTTTCAGCTTCACCCCTGGTAAGTCCTGCGTCCTGCCCCCCTCCACCAGCACCACGTTGTGCTCCTGGAGATTGTGTCCCTCCCCAGGAATGAACACCACCGCCTCCTGGCCGTTGGAGAGACGCACCCTCGCGCACTTGCGGTTGGCAGAGTTTGGCTTTTTCGGCTTTCGGATCAGAGTCTTCAGGACCACCGCCTTCAGCTGGGGGCGGCCGAACGTGGCCCCAATGCGGGGCTGCGGAGGCGGGGGTCGGCCCTTCCGGTGCATCTGATTGAGCGTCGCCATGCCCCTCGACAGTAAGTGGCGGGACCACGGGGAGATGAAGCTCGGCACTGAAGAGCCAGGAAGGAAGGAAGGTTTTAATCAAGACTTACATGTCAAAGGCTGATTCCAAACCCCATATGCAGACTTTTGGTGTGTGTGTGTGTATATGTATACAAGTGTGTTATATGTGTGTGTGTGTGTGTGTGTGTATATATATATATATATAAGTGTGTTATATGTGTGTGTGTATATGTATATTTGTATAAGTGTGTGTGTGTACATATTCATTGCACATTTATTTTTAATATTTCTTATATTTTATTCTTTATATATTTCCCCTATTATATATTCCCTAAATTATACTCTGTATATATTCCCCTATTTCTTATATTGCACACCACTACTGCTTGTGAAGCTCACACACAAGGATTTTACTCACATGTACTGTACCATTGTACCAGTATTGTGATGTGACAATAAAAGTGATTTGATTTTGATATGACAACTTAACCATCTGCTCGCGATTTGACATTGTATTATGTTTAGTGATCCATGCTTGTTTATTTCACAATAATTTTCCATCCATCCTTCTTCTGTACCCACACAGCAGAGGCTGTATCCTATCCCAGAGGCTATGGGTGCAAGACAGGGAACAACCCAGGATGGGGTGCCAACCCATCGCAGGGCACAGTCACATACCAAGTACCCTCACCTTCACACCAGTGGGCAGTTCAGTAACCCAAATAATCCTCAACATGCTTTTGGACTATGGGGGGAAACCAGAGGAAACCCCATGAAGACACGGGGAGAACATGCAAACTCCACCCAGGTCCCAGTGTGTGAGGCGACAGTGCTAACTACTGCATTACCATGCTGTCCCTCAGAATTGTTTTACAAAACTAATTTTAAAAATAATAAAAAAAAAAGATTACACTGCACACTGTGTGCAACTCGCAGATCTGTCAGCGGCAGAGAGCCAAGTTAGAGTTAAAAATAAACAGCCTAACATACTATATCATAAAGGTACATTTCAGGTACATATTTAAGTCAGCTGATTCATTGTTAGCAGATCAAACAAAATCAGATCAAATTATTTGCTATAATATTAGGCTTCAGAGAACTACACTGGACTCACAAGGCATCTGATTTACTACCTACTTAAGACTTTCAAACAGCATACTGATAATGGCTGCCAGGTAATTCACAGCAAGATTATTTTGTATTCTAAGTCAAATTTTTCAAGAAAGAATGCTAAGGTGTAAATGTAAACGTATTTTTCCAGATGGCTGGTAAATGTTCGATGCCAAGCTCGCTCGCACCTATATACGCGTCTGAGTGCCGTGGAGAGCAAGATGGGGTAGGTGCAAAGAGAATTTCACCACGGGAATCAATAAAGTGTCATTGTCATTTATTATTATTCTGTAATTTTACTGACACACCCACCCTGCAATAGAGATGACAACAGAGGTCTCACGCTCCAGAAGGTCATCTCTCCTGCCAAACAGAAAAAAAGGGATAAAGATATTTAAAAAGCATTCATTACAAATAAATGGTATACGTCTGACAGCATAAAACGAGAGCCATGTGACGTCACCAAGCCGAGAAACTAATGAATTTAAACACGGACTTTAAATTAACGCAACTGCGACAGCATTAATGGTTAGATGTTAAAATACTTGCACAAAATTTAACTAATCGAATCTGCCATTTAACAAAATAAAAATAAATTATTTAAATGCGACCGTTTGGCTAAAATCAAGTCATGCGAGCCGTCGCGATAGCACATAATCTCTGTCATTTTTAAGCACGTTTTCCCGGTCACCTTGCATCCACTAACCAAAGTAACACCATACACTTCGGGGTTACCTTTCAATCCAGAATTTCAGCAAAGATGTCCCTTATTGTATATATTCTTGTGTATTACTTCCAATATATAAGGGACACATCTACAAAGAAACAATCCAACAAATTTAAGGAATAAAATTTCTGGCTGAACCCTTTTCGCAGTCCCTTTGTCAGGAACAGCCGGAAGTACCCTGGTGTTCACTATATTTTTCCCGGGTAGATATAGTCAGTTATAAAATGATTCCGGGCATGAAGCTGTGGGACACGTGAAATAGCCATCACCATCTATTTGACATGTTGCCTATTCAGACATTATTTAATTTATAAACAAAAACACGTTCTCATTTGGCTCTTTAAACGAATTTCCTTATCGTCTCTCTAACAGTAATTTTCTCTGCCAACCGCTTATTCAGCACGGGGTCAGCTGTGCTGGTGTAAAGGGCACGAAACAGGTAATGCAGAGTATGGCCTGAGTGATTAATTATAAAAGCAAGCGGTGCACGATTTATAACTACAGTATACGATGGCATAGATACCGTTAGACACCGTTAGATTCGCCCAGTTCTTTGACCATTATTTTTTTAATATGCTGTTCGTGCCACTCCCCATAAAATGCTTTTGGTGTAACATTATTTGACAGTCCAGATCAGAACTGCTTTGCACGACTAATGTTTTAATTTGTGCATCAATCCAGACGTAGAAAAGGACAGCTGGACAGCGTTGCACGTCCGTCATCAACCACGTGAGTTTGATCGGATGCAGTTTCTCTGCTTGAACACATGGAGGCAGTGTTTGACCCTTTTTTGTAAAGCGCTCTAATTGATAACATCCTAAGCGTTAATGAAGTGTGATAATGTAATGCAATTTAGACCTATTTTGTTTGTATTATTAATCATGGTGATTTCCGGCGTTTCAGAATCTGTATTTTGGGGTAGAAATACACAGAAACAGTCATCAGGGCATTATTACAGCCTATCAAAAATATTATCCATGTATTTGCTGACCACCTGTCATGGTCAGGGTTGCAGGCTCGAAAGCATCGTGTTCTGTTGAGATGTTTAAATGAAATTACTTTGAGAATGAGACTCAGGGACATTTAAGGTGCCATTTTTAGCCTACTCGGCTGAGTCTTCATAACGAGGAGTGCTGTTCGACCAGGGTGATGGAATGATGAAATGTGATGTAATGGGTTGGACAGGATGCTGGCTGAAGGGGACTTGGCGAGGGTGGAAGGAGATGTCTTGTGTCCAACCTTTGCATCTTGCCAGGGAATTTGGGGATTGGATTGGGAGGGCGTGGCGTGGTCAGGGTTGGTGTGGATGTGAGAGAATGAGGCCACAGTCGCGGATGCGAGGGGGGGAGGACAACCGTGACACCGAGCGGGAGCACCAATGGCGGGGGGAGGAGAGGGAAGAGCGAATTCTGCCTGAGAGGGAGTGTGGGAGGTACAGGAGTATGGGGGGGAGAGCAGGTACCCGTGGGGGGGGAGGTCACTTCCCCCTCACCATACAGCGTAGCCCCCCTGCATTCACTCCTTTCAGACCAATTTATTTTTAGTTCTGTAAAACACTGGACAGCTGGGGGGGCAGGGGGCACAAATCTCATTCAGATTGTTGTTAGAATGAAAGGAAAGACAGCACGTGGGAGAGAAAGCAAGGACATGTGTTAGCTCACAGCTTATACCAGGAGAGGAGGAAGAGAGAGAGAGAGAGAGAGAGAGAGAGAGAGAGAGAGAGTTGCACAATAGACTGAGGTAAGAAGATAACAGCTGAAGGAGAGAGAGGGCGAAGCTATTTTTGGCAGGAAGCGGGGGTGTGTGTATTGGGTGATGTGGGGTGGGG
>JABFEA020000068.1:362794-376188 GCA_019775915.2 Cyphomyrus plagiostoma
GGCCCAAATGCAGCAAGAGGGAACTGGAGGGCCTCAGACGGTGGAAGGGACCGGAAAGTGTCTTCCCTCCCCTTTCAGCTGTAAGATCTGTGATTCAGATAAACAACCTCAAGCCTCAGATTAACCACACCCTTTGCATGGAATTCGAAGCCATTAAGTAAATGTAGGTAAATACAGATACAGATTGTGATCGGAAGGTTGTTGGTTCAAATCTCGGGGCTAGCAGACTGATGCCACTGTTGAATGCTTGAGCTGGGGCCTCAACCCCCCGCCCTGGCTGACTCTATACTATCACCCCCATCCTTGCTTCCTCTTGTCTGTGTGTCTCATGCAGAACAAGCCGGAATAAAACAAATAGGCTCTCTATCAATGAAAATATTTTGATATAAAGTTGCATTTATACCTGTTAATATGTAAGTTATTGTAATCTGTTTTATAAATATTTGTGGATTTCCATGAAGAAGGCTGATTGTCAGACATATTAACTGTAAAGTGTTAAAGATGGCTAAAGAAAATCTGCATTCCTGTGTGCTCAGCTCTCTCGGGTCTGGTCAAACGTCAGGCAAGAGCGTTTCTGATCCGGCAATGAATGCAAACTGGTCCTGCATACTTGCCTTATCTTAGTTCTCGCTCTCCTTCAGCAAGCTGGTACTGATGAATTGTTGCTATGGTGATGCGATGTCGTAGAGTTTGGTGACATCACAACGGCCTTGGAGGACAATATTTTGAAAAGAAAAAACTCGCTACAGCTGCATCTCTTTCTATGGCTCTACTTTTAAAACATGGTTCAAGGGCCACAATTGCTGCCATTTATCAACGTTTGCAAGTCTTTCAAGGTTAAAATACTCCTTTATTGACACCTCTGCCATATGTTCTCCGGTTCTATCACAAAAGTTCACAAAACTCTCAGGGCGATGCGGACATTTTTTCACGCTAGTTTCACGACGGACTAGCAACTAATGAAGCAGTGCAAAGCGAATGGCCAACAAGAAGGGCCTTTCCGACATAAAAGCATGTAAGAAGTCCAGTTGTCATGAGGAGGACTTTTAGTATCAGTGGTACCAACATGACCATCTTTTTGATGGAAATAGCTATGAACACTGAGTGAGGGAGAGGGTAATTAAAACAGAGAGGGTCGTAAAAACTTTAAAATATATATAATATAATAATATATATATTTATCATATTCTTCTAGCAATGTCATTATTAAACATAATAATGGTCTTTGAATAGCACCTGGCTTGGTGGTCTTTGCTGGTGTCTGGCTCTACAGGTTAAAAAGTGTGTCTGAGGTCAGAAGGTTGCTTGTTCAAATCCCCCTGATGGTTGTGTGACTATGGACCAATCAGGGGTTAAAGGCCTGAATCAGGGCCTTGAGGGAGCAGTCATGAAATTGTCTGGAGGATTTGAACCAGCAACCTTCTGACGCCATTTGGCATGTTGTCTGTCACTGTGAATGGGTGCTCATTAAAACTGAATGACATATTTTTGCAGAAGGCAGGTTAACTGTCCCTGTGAGTTCTCTGCCTCTCTGTTATGTTCTGAGAGTAAAATGTGTTTTTTTTCTGCTCTGTACGGCTGTTTACTTCATGTAAACATCAGAGGTGGAGATTTTGCACCCAGAGGGTACAAATCCGGACCAAGACTTGGTTTCAACTAACCAGTTGAGTATGAAGAGTCACAGTCACAGAGTTACTCAACTCGCTTGTTGACACAAAATCTTGGTCCAGATTTGTACTCCCTGGATCCAAATTCCCCACCTCTGGTAGACATATATGTCGACGAGGACAAGCCCAGGTATCATTTCGCCTGCTACCTCTTGTATTCAGCAGATAACCATGACATAATGCATGATCTGGCGAGACACTGATTTGACACATCGCTTCAGGTTTAATCCAGCGGATCAACATTCATGTTTTATTTATAACCCCACCGATGGCCCCATAACCCAGACAGATGTGACCAATAGTAGCTACTGTACGTCAGATGCATTATGGGATATGGGTTCAGCAGTGGTCCCAGCCTAAGAAGCGAACACAATAGTTGGGCTTCCTCCCTCGACGTGCTGGTTACACAACATTTCCGTGTCTTACGATGCACATGTGTGTCATTCTCCCCCTGGGGGGGTGTGGCTGTGTGGGGGGCCCCACTGGAAAATTCTTAGATGGGATAATAGCACCAAGCTGGGCTGTTATGTCAACGAGGAAAGAAAGAAGAGAAAATGGAAGAGGGGGAGTCAATGAGAGATGCATCCCTTAAAGTATGTGGCACAGTAGGTTTGGATCCTGTTTGTGTGACCTGAAGGTTATTGGTTCAGATCCCTGAGTCAGCAGAATAATTTCACTATTGAGCCCTTCAGCAAGGCCTTTAACCTCCAGTCACTCCAGGGACCATCTGACTTTACTTTCTCAATCGTACATCCCCTTGGTTTAAAGCATCTGTTAAACTGAAAATGGAAATGCGGGAATATTATTGTTTTCCTTCTCACATGCTGATATCCATTTTTTTTCTTTGCTTTTAACGTTCTCATTTTCTGCCAGCCTTCCTCTGTTGCAGCACGTTGCTGCTGTCGGGCACGAAAGAGACGGGCTGCAATAATAATAACAATTATAATAACGTCCCAAGATGGCGGTAACATCGACAATAACAATAAGCAGGAAGTGTGAGTCAGCCTCCGTGCGGTGAAAAGACGGTTCAGAAGAAAGGGAGAAAAGACGATAGAGAGAGGTTGCAGAGAAGGCGTGTGGCCGATTTTACCTCAGCGTCTGCCCGTTCGTGACAGACAAAACAGGCGGAGGTGTGCCACAAAGGGCGGGGGGGGGGGGGGCAGCAGGTTTTAAACAAATAAATTGCATTTTTTAAATAATAGAAGAAAGCACTAAACAAAGCGCAGCAAATAAGAAGCGAGGATTGGTCATGCTTTGAGGATCCTTCCTGCCGCTCTCTGCATCCACCCAGCTGACAGCCAATAAGGGGCCAGATGCGCCACATTAACTGAAGGGTCTGTGTTTGTGATGCTGGCATTCCGTTTCCATAGAAATGCTAATGAGCCACCATCCTCAGGCTCCAATTGGCTCGTGGCTTTCAGAGCTGCAACACTGGTCACCAGGCAGTTCCAATAGCTGTCTGTCTGTTGGCTCTGTGGCACAATGGATAGCGTGTTGGACTTCTAGTCTCATCATTGTGAGAAGTGATTCAAAGGTTGTGGGTTCGAGTCCCACCCGAGTTGAAACTTTAGCGGGAGGGTGGTTCAACTGGTTAAGCCTCTATGTGTACGATCGGAAGGTCGCTGGATGCTTGTGGGACTTTTTCTTCCCCAAAAAGTTTCTGAGGGCAGAATGAAAAATGATTGGTTTAGAAAGATAACCAATCAGATTGTAGAGGACGTGGGACCAAGACCTCTGATTGGTTCGTCCCGCCTCATCTAGTTTCTGTGCACTTTCAGCCTGCCCACTCTTTCTCCCCAGGCCCGCTGTGCCACTGCTCCCCCAGGAACTCAACATGGACCTTGAACGAGGCCCTTAACGCCCAAAATGTTCCTGGGGTACCAGGTAAATGGCCTGACCCTGTGCTCGGACCCCATGACGACAGCAACATAATGGAAAGTAGAGTGCACTATATAACGTCCACGCAATAATCCAACAAGAGAAGTATTGTCCAGCTGCTGTGAGACAAAAATGAAAAAAATGACAGGCAATTAATTTAACTCTATGACTAAACATCCCTTTTACTTGTTTAAGTAGAAATGAGGAGTTGTTGAAAAACTATTTATTGTGCTGGAGTAAAGCCCGCGTGTGTTGTGGCGACAGTATATGCCTCTTTTAGGGGGCCTCGAACCCACAACCACCTGGGCACAAGTCCATCTGCACCCTAACCTCTTATTTTAGCTCTGCCTTTTCCCGCTCAGTCACCAAACTACGGCGCACCTTCTAAAAACAGCCACTTCACATCTGTTTCGATCTGTTTGCACCGCTGCCCGTGTGCGTCAATGCACGTGGCGCCCTGTGGCTGACCTTAAAGCTGCTGGCTAATGTTAGCTAAACAAACAAACTGTGCTGAATTCGAATGTGACTCCAGGTAACTGAACCATGTCTGTTTGATCTGAGCACCCTGTACCCCCCACGTCGTCCTGTTGGTGGCGCCCACTATGAAGGCTTTTCTGTAATAAGTATGTCACCTTGTCTCATAATGAGAGTTTTTTTGTTTTAATTGTAAATGTACTGTATGTGCATCTGTCCTTGAACACATTTGCACAATTATTCTCCAGAGACCATAGCAATTTGCAAAGGAACACTCTTTAATCATATTTCTACTTTAATTATACTTCGACTGAAAAGGGCTTTAGAGCAAAGATACAGGTGAAATTTGTACTCTTTCATTCTCTGTTTTCATCTCATGTCACATGGCTCAGTCTCACACTTGGGCCTGTTGTGAACTTCTCTTTCTTGAGATCTTCCTTTGGTGGTGGGGGGGGGGGGGTGTGCGTTCTCTCAGCACAAGCTCTCTGCGTTCCGTCCACCCACGCCTCCACAGCAACACTGCCGCGGTAGCCTAGTAACCACAGTTACGCATTCGGGGAGGGAGAGAGAGAGTGCGAGATGGGGAGGAAGGAGAGAGAGAGTGTGAGATGGGGAGGAAGGAGAGAGAGAGTGCTTCTGAGTAACATAAGAAGAAACACGAAGGTGAAGAATACAAGTGCCATTCATTTGCATTACGGGAGGGAGTCTGAAATGGAGAGAATCATTTCAGGCCTGAAATCTTATTATTTCAGTCAGCCCCCACCCCCTGCAGAACTAGGCCAGTATGGGGTCTGTCATGAGTAGATCTGCATCTTCAATGGAGTATGCATTCCATATTTGTGCTACTGTAATAATGTAAGCAGTTCACATGACCATAGACATGTGTTATGGAATGACGTGGTGTAGAGGATTATGGGATAGCAGAAACCGGAACACTAGCCGTGTGAAGGATGTGGCCTCCCAGCTTTAGACATTCTCATTGATTCTTTAGTAATTCTTGAGATCCTTCAGTCAGTCTTATGCAGCAAGTTTCTGGGGCTGTTCGGGGTTCTGTAATTTTTCTTTTCTAGCCATTATTTCATCTTGGTTGGCCAATGAGGAGCGGCTCCCCGCGTCAGGTCAGGTCAGGTCTTCTCCATGGATTCCTGCCCCCGGAGCAGTTGCTTTGCCGCCTGTCTCATGCCACGGAGCCGCACGCCGGTCAGTGGAGCGACGAGACCTTCCCGCTAGCGGCTTCTGACTCACCGTCTCCTGGCCTCCAGGTAGAGCCGCTCATCCCTCCCTCCATTGGAGGAACATCTCTGCTCTCCTTCCCGCCAAGAGTGGTCCCCAGTGATGGAGTCTGGAGAACGGAGCGGTTCCGGTTGGGTCTAAAACCGGGTCGCAGGAGTGCCTGGGGATCAGGCATGAACTGTTTACTTCATTTTCCCTCAACTGGTTTAAAGATGATGGTCATTGAACTCACACAGGAAATGCTTTTAGGGGCAACATTCATAATATGTCAAGGGTGTGGTGAGTAACGTAGAGTTTTTGTTTGGTTCCGTTTTGTATTTGGTGCCTAACTGGCCTACTGCTGGTGCTGTAGCTCGTGCTCCCATGACCCCGACAAAGTGACTGGAAGTTGGATGGATGGATGGATGGATGGATGGATGGATGGATGGATGGATGGATTCTCCAGCATATTTCAGGTTCTGTCTTTTCATTGTATCATGCACACATGATAATAAACTACCTTTATCCTTGAACTCCGCAGTGGAGAAGTCAAAACGAGGACTGCATGGGAGATATTAGTTGTTATCAAAATGCACTCATCATCAACACAAATATTAGTCCTGAATTACAACTTAATATTATCCAAAAATAAATTGAACAAAGCTGGAAGGTACAGAGCTGGGGGACAGAGGGGCATGTTTGTTAGAACACTGGTAGACAGCAAATCAGTCCCCCCCACTGCCCTGAAACACACAAGGCCCACCCCCCATACCCAGATCTATGCCCTTACCTGCCGGTGCCTGACTAATCCATTTCTAATAAGGCATAGGTCATTCGGATTTATTGCTGGATTATATTACAATTAGTACTGACAGCTCTAATTTTGTAAACAAATGTGTAATGATCCATTTTCTACAAAATTATATATATATATATATATATATATATGTGTGTGAGCTATATATATATCCAGACAAATGGAGGAAATGGGGAAAACATTAATGCATATTAGTTTGCTGCTATCCTTGTTGTCTGAATATTTCATTTTCAAAACCTATTAAAAAAAAAATGGTGAACTGGCATCTCGGAGTGGCTCACATGCTTGTGAGGTGTAGATATGTGTCCGGTGATGGACTGGCATGCCATCCAGGGTGTACCCCTGCCTGGATATGTTCTGGATATGCTCTGACTGTACACCAGGGTGGCCAATCTTATCCAGAAAGGACCACAGTATTTGCAGGTTATTGCTGCAAATCCCTAGTTAGTTTACTAATTAAAGCACTGATTGCCTGAAGAGTTTTCACCTCTGAGTTTGAACAGTTGACCTAAAGGTTATCCCAAAAACCCACACACACACTGGCCCTTTGCTGATAAGATTGGCAAAGGCGGATATATTAATTATTATATGTTGACTGCTTAACTGTCTCTAATAACTTATGCTTAATTGTAGCATGAGCTCATGAAGTGGTTTGTTCCAACTTCCCTTTCATTGGACGTGCGATATAGTAAATCGCGGCGATATTAATACACTTCATCCAAAAATAGCGCGCCAACAACACAAGGCGCGTCCCCGTTTGAGCACCTCTTTCATCCCCACCTGCGTCCGTTCCGGCCCTGATGAGTCCGCGCGTTCACGCCCTCATTCATTCACGCGCTCATTCCGCTACACCTTCCGCCCGCCGCGCTTTTATGTGCGGAGAGGGAGGGGGCGGACCGGACCAGCACTCCAGCTGGGCACGAGCTTCTCGGGCAGGATGTACGAAAATACCCGTGCCCACGGTTATAAACATAAATGGTAAATTTAGAACCGAACGGGTGAAAATAAAAATAAATTTATTAAAGACGCGGCTATTAGATGTGTAATTGGTCAGGGCGGCCGTCCGGTGCGTGGAAGGTACAGGTGCATGTAAATCAGTTTGTTTAGGGCGGGGCTGTTTTCCAAACCTCCAGAATCCGATGCAAGACATGTATCAAAATCGTCTCAAGAGACATACAATTTAGGTCGTCGCAAAGTGCAGTAGTCTTGTTTACCCGTTAATTGTGTTACATAATTAATTACTAAATCTCAAAGAAGTGCTTGATCTTCTTAAGGAGTTGCCCGATCCCTATCCATACCTACACCTATGCACCAACCCTACCCTACCCGTCCTCACCGCCCCCAACGTGTGGCATCAGATCGGCGTCCCCTCAACTGGAAAGTACGAGCGCAGCACTTTCACCCCGCCCACTCCTCTCTCCCCAGGCCCGCTGTGCCACCGCAGTGAGGTCATTCCCTGTCCAGCTGCCAGCGGGAAATGCCCGGCGCTCCGACGGCATCTTCTGAGCAGCGCAAACAGATACCGTTACTGTCAATAAGGAGGAGACCTTTGCTGATGTGTGTCCCGCAATCATGGGCCAAAATCTGGAGCGGCTGGCTGACGTCACGCCCGCCCCTCCGAGCGGAAAGGCAGGGAGAGCCTTCCAGAAAAAGTTGGTTTTAGGCAGGTTTTCACTCAGCTTAGCTGGTGTGAATGAATCACCTGATAAAGTAATAGATATAGAAAGACAGAATAAAATGAGTAGCTGTATTACAGAAGGGGGTGAAGTATCCATCCAACCATCCATCCATGATCAATCCCTACATCCATCCATCCATCCAGCCAGCCCACCAGCCATCAATGCAGGGGTCTCCAACTCTGGTCCTGGAGAGCTACCATCCAGCAGGATTCTGATGGCTTCTGATGAGCCACACTAGTTCTCAGGTAAATACCAGGAGCAGGTGTGGCTTATCAGAAACCAGGTAGGATAGAAAACCTGCTGGACTGTAGCCCTCCAGGACCGCAGTTGAAGAGCCCTGCATCAATCCATCCAACCAGCCAACCATCAATCGCTCCAACCATCAATCGCTCCATCCATCATCCATCTATCTATCCTTTGTTTGTTTGTTTGAGAAACGTAGATGTGTCACATTCATGTTAATCAGTGATGATGGTTATAGATGGACTATTTTTTTAGCTTGGTTTATAATGGGCTGTTTTATAGCCATGTGACCGGTCTGCGCCAATCGTGTGTAGGTCTACTGATTTGATTTAGAAACAGCAGCTGTGCCAATAGCTGCAGCAGCAGGTCTGCTAATGAGTGCTGGAGACCAGTCGAGCTGTCAGAAAACCTGTTTGAAGCCAATAGAAAACTTATGAAACTTGTGAAAAAGTAGCCTGGGGAAAGAGATGGAACTCACCGACAGAGGCCGATTAACGAACAGGAAGCAGTCTGGAAGCGCCGGTGTTATTGAGACGGTGATGTAACCTTCTTTGGAGTAGAAGCCCTGGAGGAACTGAGATGGAGACTGGGATGGCCAGGAGGACAGTGATACACCTTAAGACATCAAGACCAGTGGGCTATTCAGGGGGACGTGGAGGGGGCTGACTGCGGCTAACACAAGATCGGTGTTATTTATAAGATGTTGATCGGTGGGGGGCGATAGTGAGCTGTCCTTGAGAGTCTCTTTTTTAAAGTTTCATATGGTCATTTTTTATTTAGCCACCTTGAGAATAAATATATCAATGTGTGATAATTTGTGATATGAGTCCGTCTTCCATAAGCACTTACTAGCCTGGAGACTATACCAGGAAAAGTCAGAAAGCTAGCCAACCCATTCTTGCGTCGGTTGTATCATACATCCTTTTCAAGATAAGTACAATACGACATGGTTTTGCCCGATAGGCGATGATTAGAGTGGCCGCTGTTCCACCCGTCCAGGGAAGACAGCCACTGGGTTCAGTAGTTAATTGGGTTAGAAAACCAGCCGCTAAATCTCTCCGCTGAGCTATTTTTAGCGCGGCGTTAATGTCGAACTCAGTGTGGGCCTGCACCCCAGTGGACACTCGGTGGTACTGCAAGGCAGACAGCCTCCATGCTGGTTATGTAAAACACCATAGTGAATGACTCATCAGGCATATACGCCCCCGTCTCCCCACCCCCAACGCGAAAGGATGAACAGAAGCTGGCTGCAGTGAGTAAGACAGTGAGTGAAATTGTTTTTTTTTTTTCCTTATGCAATTTTTAGCTTAGGGACTGTCATCTGGCATGATCTACAATGACACAGACACGTACGCACGCACACGCACTGTCAAAAGCACAGCGTGCACTTTTTTATCGCGGTCGCAGGAGAACAGAGTGTCCCAATGTCTAAAGACGGAGGGCAGCAGGAAGGTTAGCGGTGAGGAGGTAGGTGGGTGGGTGGATGGATGACGGGGGGGTAATGAGCGGATCACAGTGATAGTAAAAAGGGACGAAAAAAAAAGCATAACCCCCTTTTTCTCCAAATTCTTTAATTTCATCACTAATTTCTAACAAAAGTACAAAATCTTTAACAGATACACCGCAACTGCAAACAATACATAGGACTAAAAATTACACTGCAAAATCGATTGGGAGTAATTTGAGAAGGTGGGAATGAGGCTTTTTGCCAGAATGAAGCATAATGCCCATTTTGAACATGGCCGCCACATTGATGATGTCATCTCCTGCCTGATCCAGAGGACCCCGTCGCTGATGGATCCCTGTGCGATATATACATTTAATTTAGTTTGGATTTAGCCCGTTCTGTCTCCGATGTGACATACTTTGTGTTATAAATTGTACAAAGGCGTATTTTTCCTGGGTTATTAATGAGACCTGGAAAAATGGCGAGCCTCTGTATCTCAACAGCCATTGCTGTCCAACTCTCTATACCTCTGCAAATGGGGCACTAGTTACCAGAAGGTTATTAGGTCCACGGATGGGTGAGAGAGGGGCCCATTATGTAAACTACAGAGAGCCACAAAAGAGGATAGAAAAAGGGAATAGGATGGGGTTGGACCACAGACAGCCCTGTCAGAGACTGTGCGCCATTCTCTAAGGGGAATCGGCAGTGGGTTGAGTTGGGGGTTGGTTTTGGCTTCCATCAGGACGGGACGCTGGTCCTGGGTCACCTGTCTAATGTTTTTCTGTCTCTCAAATGGCTTGACTCACCGACGGAGTCTTCGGTGCGTCGCAACGAGCGAGTTTCTGGATTGGACAAGGCCAAACGAGGACACTGACCACACAGTGCTTATTCGGTTTGAAGCCCACAGTTAGCAGATCTGTGAATTTCACGTTCGTTTGCCTTTTAACCGAAATGCGACCCTTTATCTGTACATCAGAACATCTCGCTAAAAAAGTCTGAGCTTGCATTTCCCTCTAGTTCCTACTTTACGATAATGATTAGTGCAGCTCGTCCTCTGATGCAAAGTCGGTTCTTCTCCCTCCTTCACGATTTGTCCCAACTTGCCGGGAATCCTCCCGATCATCTCACACCTCCCCCCCCCACCCACGTCTTCAGAAGGTGTGGGGCCCCACGAAGACGGTCAAGCGCAGGACGGAGCTGCTCTGGTAGTTCATCATGGGGTTGACGGACACCATCTCCAAATCCAGGACGTACTCCTTGGGCCCGGCCACTGGCCGAGCCAGAACCAGCATGGCGCTGATGTTGTTGATTTGCTGCCATGAGGGACGACGCAGAAGAGATAGCAAGTCACCGGCTTTGTAGATGCCCATTTTATAAAATTATACCAAGCAATGTGCAGGATCTTAATACCTTACCACCAGGGGGCAGTGATCCCCATATTCTTACTGTGGTGTCATAGCTCACTGACTTTAATGACAGGAATATTAATTTTAAGCAGCTGATATACAAATACAAAAGGCATAATCACTATCAAGACCTCATGTTCCTTAAAATACTGATGTTTTCTGGAAGTTCAGTGGGCAAAATTCTATAACAACCCAAAGCCTGACAGTTTCTATATCTGACATTACTAACCCAGGAAAATCATACAGCATGCCTGCAAATGTAGAGAACTTGCTTAGAGACTTAACAGCATGATCTGTGTTTTGTTGGTCTCTCCTGTCTTTCTCTGTGCCCATTGTAGGCTCCTTATTCGCACCTGACCTCTGTGCTCCAGAACCTCCGTGTTTGTTACATTCGAGACTTTCTAAACATTCCTTTGCCATCACAAAGCGCCAATCTCCAGAGCCGGCAGTCTGAGCTGAGCCCAGCATACGGGGTGTCGAGGAATATTGGAAGCACATTCCCGTACGAACAGGAAGGAGACTTAGCTTAGATGGGTGGAGAGATGGAAGAAAGACACCCAAGCGGAGTCAAAATGGAGAGATCGGGGGTTAAGGGCTGGCAGGGCTGCACTCACCCGGATGTAGAAGTTGTCATTAGCGTCCCCAGAGCGGATGCGGAAGGTGTTGTAGGCCCCGGGGTAGACGCTGGTGGCCTGCACGTGGAAGATGTCCGATGGGACCAAACGCTCAGACACCACGCTCATGTAGCGATGCACGATGGAGAACGGCAGCTCCCGGCAACCGGGCTTGACGACGGGGCAGACACAGCGGCTGCAGAGGGACCAGAATATCCGGACTCAAGCATGCGATGTCAGCCAGTCTGGCAGCAAGGGTGCAGGGCAGCCAAACTCTTCAGAGGGCCTGGTCTCCCGCCCACGACCTCCCCTCAAGGAAGACTGCCTCAATATGCCCAGCTTGCTGTCTTTTACCAGCAGATTCTGCAAAATCTATTCATGTTCAGCGCGTGCCTCTGTGGCACAATCGGTCACTCTGCTTTGAGCCTGTTCCCCGTGAGGAGGAACCACCGACATGTACACCAGCCCACGGCTCACACAACCCTTTCCCTTGTGGTCATGGGAGCCCGAACATCATTTTGTAACCAAATACGGAGGCTTTTCTAAAATCCTCAGGACAAGTGGGTGCCGGTGACAGAACTGACCGTCAAACTTAGAAAAGAGAGCAAGAGGGAAATGAGTGGATTTAATTTCCAATAACAGATGCATTATGGTGGTTTTAAAATGTTAATTTTTACTGGATGGGAGACAAACAGGAAGCACTGGGCACCTGAGCCTCCTGTACACGTGTGCCTGGACCTCGCGTGTATTTTTGCGTGTGTGCTGCTGCATGTGTGTCCGTGCGTGGCTACGTGCGTGCGCGTGCGTTCTCGCACGCCGGGGCACGTGAGTCTCTCTTCTCCGGCTGCTCACTTGTCAGTGACTTGCACGTAGGGCTCCTGGCAACGGTTGGTGTCCACACAGTGGTAGCCCCCGTGGACGTTGACACAGGTCTGCCCGTCGGCGCAGTCGTGCGAGCCCGTCTCACACTCGTCCACGTCTGAAAGAAGGGGAGAAGCGGGTGCGATGAAGGACACGAGGGTCTGTCACGGGAGGAAGAGGGCTGAGGAATTCCAGAATTCCCCTCTGGGATCAGTAAAGTTCTAATTCTATGATGGCAATGTGGTGTGATGGTATGTGTTCTGGCCAGCAGGGGGCGTGAGGGTTAAGGCACCAACATGTAGCAAAAAAATCCCAGGAAACCCTTTCATCTGATGTACAATGTGGTGCCGCATGAGACCAAAATACACAATGGGGGGTGAAAAGGGTAAGAAGAGGGTGAAAGACAGTGACTGTAACTATTCACATCTGACAAAGAGCACATTAAGTTCGCTTTGCAAGGGCATCACTAATTATTAGAATGATTTCTGCATGTGATACAACACGGCAGTGGGCGGCGCCGACGAATGAAATGTCCCCGCTACCTTGGCAGAGACGTGTCCCCAGTAGCTGGTAGCCTTCGGGACACACGCAGGAGAACTTTCCAGGCTCGTTCATGCACCGGTACTGGCAGAGGTAGGTGGAGTAACTGCACTCATCGATGTCTGCCAAGAGAAGGGGGAACGGGAGAGTGCCATGCAGAGAGCATGATTAGGGCCATGTACATACTCTCTCTCTCTCTCCCTCTCTGTCGTCACAGCCGGACGGGAGGCGACGCCTTGCTTACCGTTACAGGAAATACCGTCTGGCCCCAGTTCATAACCCTGCTCACAGCGGCACAGGAAAGAGCCGTACGTGTTGTAGCACCTTTGCTGGCAGGGGGCGCCCATCTCACACTCATTTACATCTAGAGAATGAAAAAAGTGCACATTAACCATTGCGCCTCCTATGGTGAATTTAATTTATATATATACACACACACACACACTCTCGAATTCACTAGAACACGAATTTCTTGAAAGTCGAACAAACCAGTTTGACCTAGAACTCGATCTGAATATCAGAAATCGAACCGTGAACGCTGACCTAATATAAATTG
>JABFEA020000068.1:386814-397213 GCA_019775915.2 Cyphomyrus plagiostoma
ATAGCTCAGAGTTGTTAAAATCTTATCTAGCTCTGATTTAAAGGAACCCAGGGTTTTAGCTTCCGCTACACTAGCCGGAAGGCTATTCCATACTCTAACTACACGCTGTGTGAAGAAGTGCTTTCTTAGATTCATTTTAAAATGTTCTCCCACTAATTTCGACCTATGGCCACGAGTACTAGTATTTAGACTAATATTGAAATAGCCATTTGGCTGAAGAGCATCCAGACCGGTTACAATCTTATAGACCTGGATCATGTCCCCCCTTAGTCTCCTAAACAGATTCAGCTCAGCTGACCTCTCCTCTAAGACCAGGAGTCATTCTCGTAGCACCTTTTCCAAGGCAGCAACGTCCTTTTTAACGGATGGTGACCAAACCCACACACAACAATCTGGGGAAATAACAGAGAAATTTTATATAGTATAAAATCTAGAAGCTCGTCTGCAAATACTTACAAAATCAGTTTATTTATACAGCTGTTTTTTGTTTTACCAAACCAGCTCGCTAAAATTCCACTCTTAATTCCCAAGCACCCCCTGCTGCCCCCCCACCAGCGTATAGTGACCAAATGGCAGCAAATAACATCGTCTACACCGCCATGTGTAGATGGAGTCTATGCCACTCCCCCCCAGCCCGTGTTTACACATCGAATAATGTGTCTGAAGGCAAATGACACAATGTCATGTTAACACTTTCTATTTTATAAGAAGACAGCAATGATGAGAGGTTGGGAGTGTATGAGCTTGCATTTCAGTGTCAGAACCTAAACGCGTGTCAGAAAGAAGGTGGGGGGGGCGGCACATGCAAAGGTGGATAAATGCTTAACTCATCTAGGGGTCCCTAGACCACCATTAGCCTGGACACAAGTGGCCAATTTAACTGACCGTTTCATTTTGCCCCAAACTGGGGGGGGATGTGGCGTTAACCAAGACCCTGGGCTAGATCCCGGGATAGGCTATGATTTAATCCAGCCCCGGGGATGTGCTGGAAAGCATGGGGGCCGTGTCAGTGTAAGAAGAGTGAAAGAAAATACTGAGTGAGACAAAGGAGAAATAAAGCATTGTGACAACACAGTGGCAAGAAACAATTAAGGAAATCAAACAGAGAGAGAGAGATGAAAATAGACAGGAAAGAGTGATGTCAAGAAAGGGAAAATGAGGGGGTTGGCAGAGGGGGCGGACATGGTCGAGCTGGGGAGTACTGCTCTGCCAGCACGGGCTGCCGCCCCGGGGGGGGTCTGGAACGGCAGCTTGGCAGGGGATCTTCAGGAGCCGCTCGCACATCTGGAAGGCGCGGAATCGGTCCGTGGGGGCAGCTGAGTGGCACGCCGGCGCTGGCTTGGCACTAACACAGAGCCTCGTGGCATCGCCGGCTGGCGGGGAGACGCAGAGGGGATAAGCAGGACGACACAGTGATGGAGAAAGACCCACAGCTATTTTTTTGCAGTGCTACATGGGAGAGATTCTAGCCTGAAAAGATCACCCCAACTGTATGTCCCACAGCCATAAAACGACCCCTCCTCACTTCTGAAAAAGAAAATAACTAGCTCTATTAACAAGCAAAGTTATATCTCATTTTTTCTGGACAATGATAACAATAACTTATAGGACTAATAACACTATGGACTGGAATCCAGTGCTGGATGTAACTGCTTCATGCCCAGTAGTCACTGGGATAGGTTCCAGGCCCACTGTCTGCCTGCACTGGATAAGTAACCGTGGAATAGATGGATAGATTATTTTCATTGTATCTTCCCAGTGAACAATTTTTCATTCTAGGAAGGGGTTCAAGGCTGGATGGTGTGCTTGCAGTGTGCATCCATCACCCTTATATAGAATAACAGTATTATTATAAAACAATTTTTCAACATTGTGTTAGAAAGATGTTCAGGTAATAATGTTACCATGATAACACTGACAGAACTTTTGCTAGAAAGTGAAACACCGAAATAGCATTGCATTAACTTTAAAGTAAGGATGTTCTCTGCAAACTTTGAAAAGACCTTTACATAACCTTGGCTGAAGGTCTGGGGAGTTTCCCTATTAGCTGACATACTACAGGCCACACAAATACTGGTTCCATCAGGCACATTCAACATATTCTTAGTAATCGTGTTTTTCTTCCTGTGACACAACAGAACTTTCCAGTTTTTTGTTTGGATTGCGGCTGAGGATTTAACAAGCTCCTTGGCAGAGCCAAGCAGGTCTATACCCAGTACTCTGATCATTATTACAATCTTATAATTCTCATAAAATAATGTGGGCTCCTCCAGGACACTTTGATGTTGAGGTCTTGAACGCAAAGGAAACTAACGCTAAAAATACAACTAAGAAATGTGGGGACCGAACAGAAAACAGAACACTAACAAGACAAAACCTAAGACACACTAAGAACTACAATGATCAACTGAGGTATACAACAGACAGGCACTTAAGTACACTGATAAAAATACTAAACGAGGGGCAGGTGGGAACCATAACCAACTGAACAATCACGAAGGACTCAGTCTTCCGATCGAGGAAACAAACTAGTCAAGGCACGAGAAGACGTAACTTACAGCCAAACACAAGAGCCTTTCAGTTTTAAAGTAGTTTGTAAAACCTGAAGTAGCTCAAAGTGTCTCCCTGACATGGATTATCTGGTCACCCTAGGAATGGGGTCTCCAACTCTGGTCCTGGAGAACTACTGTCCGGTAGGTTTTCTATCCTACCTGGCTAATGATAAGCAACCCATGTTCTCAGGTAAATACCAGGATCAGGTGTGGTTCATCAGAAGCCATGGTAGAATGGAAAACTGTCATGAACTCGGACGGATTTAGTGCGCGGGCATGGCTGCAGGCAGAAATGGTGGACGACCCACTTGCGGCTCACAATCAAAAAATGGGGTTTATTAAATTGACTAAAAACACAAGAAAACACTAACAAAACAAAGGACCACGACGGTTCAAAGGCAAATGGGGATAAACAGGACTAATAACAAAAACAGGGCAAGTAAGCAGAATACACATTTAACACTGAGAATCTCAGACATCAAATACAATAAACCACTAGGCAACTGAACAAAAACAGGGACTAAAATACTAGAAGGAACAATACCAGATGCCAATACAAAATCACCAGACACAAGAACTAGAAAACTCATGCAAGTGAAACACTAGGGAACAAAATACAAAAACGAAGGAAGCAGGATTCAAATACACAACAGAGGGGTACAAATAACCTGACAGGAAACAGAGGAAACACTACAGACTGACAACAGGGGAAGACAGGAAAGACTGACAACACGTGGGACGGGATGACCAAGGACGCCTGCTGGCCAAATGGGGGAGGGACACAGAATGGGACAACAGGGGCTGACCCTGACAAAAACGTACTGGAGATAGTAGCTCTTCAGGACAAAAGTTAGAGACCCCTGCCCTAGTGAATGTTCAATTAGACCAGAATTTACAACAAAGCAGGCTGTTGACATAGGCGCGGATTCTGATACATTCACTCACATGTAAATCTCGCGATTTAGTCATTGTAAGCACTGCAGCAGTCAATCAGAAACACACCCGTTTGGTCTTTGAGAAAAACTCATATATATTTAAAGACATAATGACAATTTCTTCTTATCACCAGTATATACCAAGTTAGTAGGTTTTCCCCACGGTCAATTAAAATATCTTTAAAATATCAGGACACAAATAAAAAGAACAGAAGTAGAACACTTCACCTTTCCCCTCTCTTCCTCCTAAGTAAACGTCTAACAAGCGGTTCTCACGGTGCGAGATAACGTTTCACCATAATTTATTCTAGTTGCGTAGTAAAGCACAAGAAAATATCGCTTGCGTCATTAGCTAATTCATCTCGCTGTTATGAACTATGTATGAGTTATGCGGGCGTTCCTGGAAAAGCAGGATATTATGAAACAACGTCTCTGCCAAACGTTATCCACTAGATTAACACAATAAAAAACGTGTATGTCATTAATAAGATGTTTCTATACAAATTTAAAAAATCAGATCTCCAAAACCAACTTTTAAAACACACCAGGAGTTTTATTCAGACCGTTGGAGTTTTAAATACAATGCCACTGATACCATTAATTATAATTTCACCGTCACTGCGGGCACGTCGGCGACACCTTCTGGAAGGCATCCACGCACGGCGCGTGAATTCTCAGACTACCCAAGACGACGCGTTATTCCGTTTTCTGAAATCGCAGAAGCACGACCGATTCTGATGAGAAACAAACATTTATTTAATGACCGGCGGTCTTGATTGCACAATCTGGGAACTTTGTCTTTTTACTTATACTCCAGGATAATTAAATGTGCGAAGGAATGGATAAAGAACAGATTCATGCTTTGTTACAGTACTATTCAAATCAACTTTATACAAACTAAGGTCAGAGCTATTTTTTAAATGGCCATCTCAGTGTGAACATCGGACTGGAGAGAAAAGGGGGCTGGTTCTGATTCTATATAAGGTCTTTCTGAAAGATGGATGGATGGATGGATGGATGGAAGGATGGATGTTAAAATACTTCAGGGGCTGCTGGAACAGATATGGAGAAGGTTGATCAGCTAAGCTTCACAGAACTATTATTCCTGTTGCACTGAGGACTATGATGGTTCATGTGTCTTGTTACTAAATATTTATACTTAAATGTTTAGGCCTATTCATAATGACATAGCAGCTCCATAATATGAGCCCATCAAGCAATGAGGGAAGAAAGTTAATAAAATTCCTGGTTAACACAAAAATACAATAACCATTGTAATGGCGTGGGTCCCACTATCTAAGCAACTGCATTTTCATATGTAAATAATTGATATGCAGAAACACACATGAGCCGTATGCAAACACAAATATCTTAGAGACACTGTCCCATTACTAACAGTAATAAAAGATTAGGTTGCAAAACCCATATTGTTATTCAGTTATGTCTTAATAAGGACCTTTTTGAAAATCTATAAGGTACACAAGGTTTTTCCAGTAAAGGTTCACTATTGTTCTTCTTTCCAGTCCAAGCCAACATAGAAAGTGGCCTCCATGAATCATAGGTGACTTCCAGTGCTGCAAAATGAATTTAGCTGTGGTTACGATCCCAACCATCAAATGGCAAATTACGGGTCGGTTACTCTAGATTGCCTCCCTTCTGTCTCCCAGAAAGCTTAATAGTGGGGAATTCGGTAATCCTGGTCCTAACCAGCCCCCCATGAATGTTAAAATGTCGCACTGAAATAGGTGACCCATACAGCACTGTACCTACCTCTCTCTGGCACTGCCAGCATGTAGGCTGTTACTGATTAACCCAATTTTGAACATCCTGGATGGTGTCCAGTAATATTTATGGCATAATTTATGCTGAGTAAATTTCACAGTGATTCCTGGTTAAGCAGCTTTCCAGAGAACTATACATTTTCTATGCATTTTCTCCCATTCACACATTGAATCCCGCTGTTCAGAGTGCAGTTCTCTTATCCGTATTGGCACTTATTGTAACCATAATAATAATAATCGTAGTATTTAAAAATCAAGTATGAACTATAAACCTGCAAAATGGAGGGTGCCGAAATGGCTGTCTGTTGGCTGTCGCTCTCCCAACTTAAATGTATACGTTTCACAATCATCACGAGTGATATCTTCTCGCCCTGTTAATAAGAGATTACAGCACAGTGAATTTGGCATAGTCCATACACATCATAGTGTTTATTTTATCCGTCTGAAACTCATTTAGCCATGTGATCCATTGCGGAGATATGGGCTGGGGGAACCTTCTCTTCCCCTCGTTTACAGAAGGGTCAAAAACTTGGCGGGATGTAATTATTAACTAAAAATCATATTGTAGCAGGTCGGAATTTCTGACTATGCCATCCTAATTTTGTCAGAGGCTAAGGGAAATTCCCCATAAACAATACACTTAAATCACAAATGGAAAAATACATAACTTTTATTAAATAATGGAATTCATATATTATGGGACTATTCAATAGGCATTAACACATACGATACACCAAGTTACACTCCAACATAAAGACACCGGAGTACACCAAAGCACACCCTTAAAATACACTTTACCCAGCACAGATCACACTACTGGATTACACAGCAAATCACAGCAACAGGAATATTCATTTGCAATCTAGAACCCGGACTGTATGGGCAAGCTGGCACACACTGCCTAACAAATAACCCAGTATTTTATATAAAACAAAAAATAAACAAAACAGATTAAAACACAGAACAACGCTAGGGAATTATTTATACCTCAAGTACTGTTTGCATTCATACCTCTCCGCTGTGTTTGACTTGCATGATTGCTGCCACTTACATTTGCTACTTTATCTGTTTACCATTTACATAACTAACTTAATATTATTACCATTTGCACAATAACCTCTTCTACTCTAAACTGCTATCATTTGCACAACTGACCATATATTTATTGTTACCATTTGCACTTTGTACCATCTACACTTGTCGATTTGTCTCTGGCCCTGTCAGATGGTCTTGTGTCTTGTTATCTGTCTTTTTGTATAGTATGTCTATAATTTTTGTAATTGGACGGTACGCACACCAGTGAGCTAGAAACGGCATTTCGGTTCTCCTGTATGTCTTGCACATATAATACGAATTGACAAGAAAATATCTTTGACTTCGACTTTGAGATTTATCCCCGAACTCAACACATCCTACGCCAACTCCGTCAGCTAGACCACATGTCAAGACCCCACCCCAGCTGTTTCTCTCAAGCGCTCCTTTCATTTCTTTACCGTGCCATCGGAGCATGCGCAGCTATATCATACCGGCTACACATATCAGGACCCCAGCTGCCTTTCCTATGCCTGTCTACAATCCACCGGCTACAAATTCATCGCCTGTAAAGTTTTATGAAAACAAATTATAAGACGCTGCATTTAACTTTCGTCGCAGCAGTTGCGAGAATTTCGATGCGATTTATATTTTAGGTTATATTAGAATCGTGTGCTGTTGATTTAAAAACGAATGCAATATCTCAATTACATTTAAAATCACAGTGGTGTTGAGTGCACTCGTGGTAGGGTAGCAGTATAAACGCAGGTTTACGATGGAGCTGCCGGAGCAGTTTAGGCAAAAAGTTGTAGAGAGGCACAAATCAGGAGAAGGATATAAAAAAATTTCAAAGACCCTGAATATCCCTCAGAGTACAGTTGCATCCATCATCAAGAAGTGGAAAGTGTACCACACCACCCAGACTCTGCCAAGGTCGGGTCGTCCCTCCAAACTAAGCAGCCGGGCAAGAAGAAAGTTGGTCAGATATGCTTCCAAAAGGCCCATGGCAACTATGAAGCAGCTGAAGGAATTGTTGGCTGAGACTGGGGAAAATGTCCATGAGTCGACAATATCCCGGTCACTCCGGAAAGCTAAGCTGGGCAAAATGGCACCAAGAAAGCCAATGCAAAAAGGCGCCCATCTGCAGTCCCGTGTGGAGTTTGCGAAGAAGCATTTAACTGATCCCGTTAATGTGTGGCAAAGGGTTTTGTGGTCAGATGAGACAAAACTGGAGCTTTCTGTTTCTGGCACAGCACATCCCTCAGGTAGCATCACTGCCTCCGAGCCTGAAGGTGGCAGCATCGTATTATGGGGCTGCTTCTCATGGGCAGGGATCGGGAGGCTAGTCAAGATCGAGGGAAAAATGGATGGTGCCAAGTACACACAGATCCTCCAGGAAAACCTGCTGCAGTCTGCTAAGCGGCTAAAACTGGGACGGAAATTCATCTTCCAACATGACAATGACTCAAAACACAAGGCCAAAGCCACACTAGAGTGGCTAAATAAGAGCAGGGTGACCGTCCTTGACTGGCCCAAGAAGAGTCCTGACTTGAATCTCATAAAAAGTCTATGGAAAGATCTGAAGATTGCTGTCCAGCAAAGGTCGCCAAGCAACCTGAGGGAGCTTGAATGGTTTTGCCAAGAAGAATGGGCCAAAATTTTACCCTCCCAGTGTGCAAAGCTGGTTGACACCTATCCAGAAAGGCTTGCTGCTATAATCACTGCAAAGGGTGCAGCAACCAAGTATTGACTGACAGGCTGAATAATGGATAAAAAGTAAAGCGATTCATTGTTTTTAAATGGATTCCTAGCAGTGGTGGATAGTTCAGGTTCAGAAAGTTGAAATTCAGACCAAGATTTTGTTTCAACCAATCAGCTGAATACTGGTTGGCGGAAACAAAATTTTGGTCTGGATTTTGACTTTCTGAACCTGAACTATCCACCTCTGATTCCTGGTGAACTCAGTGGTTGTTGAACATTGCTTTTCAGTTGGGTTTATCATTAATGTAGGAGAGCAGAAATAGACTATTGTCAGTTATTTGGGACATTTTCAGAGATGCCTAACAGACTAGATTCAGTTAGACAGAAACAGTACATACTTCAGTGGACGTTAGCTTGTCCTTTTCCATGTGAATTGCCAGGACTCACAATATCGGTGTTGAATTTGCAGTAAATTGACTAATTGCTTTCACCTGTTTTGATTGGCCAGTGTTTGTTGATATGGTCACATGACATTTCAATGTACTAAATCTGGTGCACAAGGCCAGTGAATAGAACATGGTTACATACAAGCCCCCTGGTCCCTAGTTTTGAAACGCAGCACTGGAGATTTGCTGGTCACTATGTTTATGTTGATCTCTGAGACAAATCAGAGACACCGTTATCCCTGCTGTGAAGAAATTTATGAGGAAGCCAATAATTCTTGCGCAGTATTTAAAATATCCCAGCTTCTGCTTCAGATTCTGGTTGGTTTTGACTCGCTTATGCTTCGAAGCCTGTTCAGTTGATCAAGTATGCAAATGTGTCTGTTTTCAACTTAGCCATGTTGCATAATAATCCTCTGCTTTTCTACTGACTGTCAAATTAAAAGTCCCAACATACACGTGAGGTCTGTAATTACTTGCCATGTTCTAAAACGTTAAACCCTGTATAAACTGCACCGTCGAGATTTTTACTGCTAATACTGACATGTGCTCTGAGCCAGTGTGAGTCTTCAGTGTCAGTGTTGTTTCGTCATTGTTCATTGCAAATGTCCTAGATACATTCCATTTTTTCCAATTTGATGATGTATCTGAGTGAAGGCATTTATTAAGCAAATTAAATTATATGTTAATAATTATATGTAAAATAATGTAAAATAAAATTATATTAATACTGGAATGGTCTTCTATTCACTTATAGATACTAGAAAATTAGACAGTGGAGGAATTAAATTAAAACATTACTTTGGACATAAATTTGCATGATTTATTGCAGATTTTTCTTCTTGTTAATGAAAGGCAAATAAACAAGTTTCCTTTATAACATGAATGATATGACATTTTATTGCTAATAAAAGTACTCAAACGGTGAACACAATGTAGATTCATTTATTAGCAAAGAATCCCGAGTGTATTCTTAGTAAATGTTAACTGAGTGACATTGACATGTAGAAAATCGCAGTGTGCGGATAAACTTTTGACTGGTAGTGTAAGTCAAATCAAACATCTAACCCAATCTAATATTTTTTTCATAATTTTTGCATATTAGGCATAGGAGATATGAGGTAGGACTGAATTTACCTGCAGCCTTCATCACTGTCTGGATACACCCAGTGGGAACCCAGGGAACAGAAGGCTGGATTCTTCAAACTCAACTTACTTTACTAGGGCTTTTGATACGGAGTAACTTACAACATCGATATTTTAACTTTCGGATTTGAAAACAACACAGAAGAAATCCCAGGATATTGGCAATAGGTTCATTACAATGTATCCATTTGGATTGACCTGGATTCAAATACAGACTAAGGTTACTTTATGTGGCAGACGCCTTCGTCCAAAGCGATGTTCAAGTGAGGCAAAACAGCACTTGACAAACAAAGGGCTGTCGAGGAGTCGACTGGGCATAAGGGCAGCGAGGCTGAGCTTCCGGTGAATGTCCAGGTACGAGTGTCAGCAGCACTGGGGCAGGAGCTGCACCACATCTTCTAAAGAAAGCCAGACGCCAAATAGACTATTCAAGGAGCAGAAGTGCAACATTAAGAATATTCAGGGAATATGGCGTGATGTCAGGTTAGTGGAGATATTCCTCAGGTAAATACCTGGAATGGGTGTGGCTTATCAGAAGCCAGGTAGAACTGAAAACCTACTGGATAGTAACTCTACAGGACTGGAGTTGGAGACCCCTGTTCTAAGGAATCTCTTCCAGCCTGTTCATTGACGGAACTCACCCAGCACCAAGGAACCAAACGTCTTGTAATTTACCGACATGATTAAAGTTCTGGGGCGGCATGGTGGTGCAGTGGTTAGCACTGTTGCCTTACACCTCTGGGACCCGGGTTCTGGTCTCCGCCTGGTTTCATGTGTGTGGAGTTTGCATGTTCTCCCCGTGTCGTCGT
>JABFEA020000068.1:406681-435142 GCA_019775915.2 Cyphomyrus plagiostoma
CCCCCCCCCCCCCCCCCCCCCCCCCCCCCCCCCCCCCCCCCCCCCCCCCCCCCCCCCCCCCCCCCCCCCCCACTTAAAGTGTTATGATTGGAAGAGACACCAAATAGCACAATAAAATAATGCAAACATCCCCTTCTGTGTTCAATTTCTGTTAAACAGTCAGACCTCCTCATCACACCAAACAGATAAATAAAAACAAATAAACATTCATGAATACGTTGTGAATATTTTGAATAGGCATTTCAGATCATAAAAAGGCTAAACGTCCTACAGTTATCAACAGTAAGGCATGTAATTGTAAGAAAATACTTTGACTGGTTCATCTCTGATGATGGTGTCAATGTAATCGATACAGAGTGATGAGTGACAGTTACGATTAAATTGTTTTGACTTGATGCTGCCAGTTATTTGCTGGATTAATTTATGGGAACAAAATCTTTTTCTTAACTTTACTGTACCGAATGGATTTAGAAGTAACCTAATGTGTATTTGATCTAATTTATCACTCTATCGGTTGAACAAATCAAGTCCAAAATGTATTACTTGACCAGTTTTGAAGATTTAATATATTTTGTTCCTGAAATCCACCCTGACACACAAACACATATGGGATCAGGGTAATCCTTTTTTTTTTGGAGCAAAGGTATTCCAATTGCACTAAAAAGTTTTGATGGTCAGATCAAAACCAAGACTGGATCAAATGATCTAAACCGATTTCACAATACTTTTTTTAACAATCCATTTTCAGAATTTGATCTAATCCCACAACTGAAATCCAATCATATCTACTTTAGAACAACCGTGTCGTGTTTTTCGTAATTCTTAATGATTATGCTTACATAGTCTTTCACACAAAGGACACAAAAGCGAGAATGCTATCATGTGTTGACTCTTGTTTATTCAAATTACAACGGGATCATTTCAGTACTTCTGCGGAATAAGAAATGCAACCTCAGAGAATGGGGTGGAACGGGAACGATCGCAGTGATGTAACGTGGCATCACGTCACGGTAGCTCACAGTGCACAAGGCTTTGCTGTAATGGGGTCAGGTGCGGGTACAAATTTAAATATATCTTTTTTAAACATGTAGCATCCTATCAGAAAACCACCAACCTCAGCAAATCACAAAAGACTGACGGGAATATGATTACAAATGTCTGCAGCGGTTACGTAACCATAATCTCTAGATTGACCATTTACGTAAAACCAAAACCACAAGTATTTCATCACGACTTTTCAGCAGAGAATGCATAGTTTATGGGCTTATTCTGAAAAGTCTAGGACATTTCCCCCTGTGCTGCCTACTGTACTGCAAACTGATGGAACAGAAACTTCCCTTTGTATATGCCCCTGCTGCACACCACTGGGGTTAGATATTTTTCCAAACACCTCAAGAAGAGAAGGGCAGATTGCCTGCAAGAGATAAACTTCCAGAGATAAACCTCTGCTGTGAATTTTACCTTGTTATGTAAGCTTCTAGCCTACGGTCTCATTCTTATTATCTTTTATTACGAATGTTTATTCTGTTTGGTTCTAAAGACAACGGGAATTGTCGATTATTCTAACACACCCTTTTTCATTCCAATCTTTTCGTAACATCAGTTGTAAATGCATTCTACGTTGGCCATATAACCAAGTCATCATAAATTTCAAGATGAAATTCATCCATATGAACACTAGGTGGAAGCATTTAATCAACAAAAAATAAATATATATTATTTAATTATCGGGGCAGCACGGGGGACTCAGTGAGTAACACTCTTGCTTTACATCTTCAGAGTTGGGGGTTCAAATTCCACTTCCATTATATGTGTGGAGTTTGCATGTTCTTCACGTGTGACGTAGGTTTCCTCTCGAAGTCCAAAGACAAGTAGCAAAGCTCTAAATTTCCCATAGTATGTGAGTGGATGGATTTCAGTATATCGTTTACATACAACAAAACTCCCATAATTGAATCGGTGCATTTTCCTAAGTATTTAACAGCAAATCAGAATAGTTTACACAATAATTGCAGCGTTTAATAAAGCAGTACATTTACATGATATAACCTAAATATTTCCCAATTATTAAATGTGTCGAACCATCAGCAGCAACATTTAAACGACGGACAGAAAATAACTAAAAACATTCCAGAATAAATACTATTATTATTATTATTATTATTAAGCAATTCAATGTTATGGTCTAAAAATGCAGCATCATCTTCTCTGCATAGGTTGTTTATACCCCGCCTACTTTTTTCTTTGTTTCAGCCCCTTTCTTGGTCACTCGCTAATCCCAGTTTCCCTGCTCACAGTCTCTTTAGTTCTCCTTCTCCGGTTTGCAGGGCTTGATCCGCGCCTTCCATCATGTTGGATTTTGCAGTGGAAATGGTTTTGCCCTTATTGCCTTATATGGCGATCGGCGCCGCGAGCCGCCTTAACATGCGTGAAGTGGGTTGAGGCGCGTGCACCGCCACCAACATTCGCTTCCTTATATGGAAGCATGCGCAGCTAACCTTAACGGAGGGAGAACAGAGGGGAAGAGAGAGAGCGAGAGAAAGGATTCAGTTTTTTATTATGAAGATGTTGACAACTTCGGCAATAAAGTTGGTAATAGAGATAAAATACAACAGGCGACGAACAGGAATGCAGACAGGATTTGAAATGTCTGTAAGGATGGATGCGGTTTTGCTTAACTGTATTCTCTGGTTGGCTCCTCTGGCGCCTGACGGCTTCCTGTCCTTTCCACCTTGCACGTCACCTCTTCATTTTTCTTTTTACGGGATCACTGAAATTTCCTTGTCACATTGAAAGTTGTCTGCTGCTCAGCGCATTTTCGATATAATTATTCTGTTTATGCAAGTTATTTATTTGTTTCAATAAACAGAATTTTAAAATGCTAAATATATTACAGAGAATGTATTTAAAGCACACTATTAAAATATGAATAAAATTTAATGTCGGTTACTCCAGCGCATTCACATTTCCAAATGTACAAGCACTTTTTGTGATTTTGTTATTTGGTATTGATTTTTAAATGATCTTCGGTTAGAGTACGGTGGATGAGTAATTTTCCAACCGGCCCTGTGTCTGGTGGCATACTATGGGAGCCAATTTAGCTTACAAATTGATTTGTCATTCATCTTCGCATCAATAATAGCTACTTTATATATACATAACAGCTATAATATTAAAACCTGATTTATAGGTTTAAATATATCCGGTCATCTTGCCAAGTCTACTTATCTAAGGCTTTGGCTAACCTGTAGCGTCACCAGGGAAACGCGCCAGGCCCAAGGCAGAATATCCCCTGGATATTCTACACACATGCACAGCACACGACGGGAAACCAACGCATCTAAACCACGCATTGATTGTGGCGAGAAAACCAGAGGAAACCCGGCCACAATTCAAACTAAACTGGAACTTTCTGTTTAAGATACGTATAACCTGTGTCTCACATTGCTATCATGCTTTCAACAATCTGACAAGCCTGTTCAGTATGAATTACACATGCCGAATTTCTGAGTCGTATTTAAAGACAATGCATAATAGTGTGCAGACAGCTGGTCACTGTTAAAATTCTGTCATGGGTTTAAGTACATTATCTCTATAGCTTCATTTACCGATGAAAGTGTTTAGTATTTCGGTAAACAAAACGCATGCCTCACATTTTATTCTTGGTACCGGTCTGGTACAAGTCTCCACCCACACAGAAATGTTACAATGGTGTTTTGTAGTAGACCAGGCTGGTTGGAAGTAAAGGATTTTTTTAAAAATACGAAGTGTAGATGTTGGGTTACACAAAGTTGAGAGTTAAACTTGCCAGTTTACTTAAGATATGCAATTTAACTTAATACTAAACCAAAAGACATATCCAGAGACTATTCTTGGTGTCCAGCTAAAAATTTAAACGACAAGTACACAATACAGTAATGAATTGCTTTTAGCAAGGGGTAAATGCGGAAGTATATGCGCTACAAAAATAGCTAAATCGTACATAATTAGGCACTTGTAGTTAATTGTCTCTGTTAATTGCTAACATTTTGCACCTTGACAGCGTGACCAAAAACTCCATTTCCCATAATGACCATGCGCGCCCATGCCCCTTTTCAGTGGCTGCCCGGTGTGCCGTCATTGCACAGGCGCGCGTCCGTCTCTGTGTCAGTTGTCTGTGCGAGAACGGGACCGCATCGCCTTCCATTCAATTCCGATTAAGACGCCGACACAGAGACAACCATGGTATGTCTGTATTTTTTGCGCAAATGTCTAATTTCTCTGCCTTTAAGGGGTCGAAAAGATCCACATTCGTCTATTATGAATTGTCAGGAATGGCCGTATTGCGTCCGTTTGTCTTATTTCGTCTCGTTTACTTATCTGTAATGGTTCCTTGTGTGTTAATTTCGAATATAATCGCCACCACTGGACTCGCATACTGCATTTTCGCAATTAAAATAATGCAATTTTAGCGGAAAACAACAGCATTTATAGGAGGTTATAATCTGAAGCGACGGATGCACGTTTGGGTTTTTTGGGGGGGTCTGGTTCTATATCTAATGGTAATGCCGGGATACTGGAAGGAGAGGAAAAAATCCGGGGGGGGGGGGCACTGGCGCCATTTCCTCCATTTCCTCCATCCTTTTTGTGAGTCCGGGCCTGTCCTCCGTCTAGTGAGCCCGTGATCGCCCCTGTGTCTCCGGGGCTTTCTCCTGCTGGGTAGACGTCTTCCAGCCGTCGCCGCACGCAAGCCATCTGCTGTATGGCGATCGCCGGTAGTAAGGGAATACGAGTCGGCGTCGTAATTTTAAAGTGCTCCTGCTGGATCAGATCCCCTTTGTCGTCTGTGTAGGTTGACAGGGTGAAGGGGGAGTGAAAAAATCCTATAAACGCCATCTAATGGATCGAATGGCAGGCACTCCGTATAAGTGCCGCATCGCGGCTCCGAGCCGCTGTCGTGGCCTTGGGCGAGCAGTTCTAGTTGTACCTTTTTTTAAATCTTTTTTTTTTTTATTTTTGTTTTTTTCCCCCACGTAAATGCACGACCAAACACCTTCGTAATGGCTATTTGAGCCCCACCCTAGATGAGGCAAGGTTTTATTATTGGATTTCTTCACTCGCCCACAAACACCTAAAAATTAACCCTAATAATTTGCAGACTTGGGGGTGACTCCTTACTGCCGCATTTTTTGATAAATGGCCGGCTACGTGACGCGGCCAAGGTGCTTAGTCTTTTTCCCCCCCCTTAACCGTAAGATATTTAGTGGTTATTTCCCCCTCATGCTCACGTCTTTTCCTTGTATCCTAATTACTAGCTCTTGCCGAGATGGGCGCACGTACGGCAAAATACCAGCCATGTACGGGAGGGGGGGGCATTCAGCGAGGCATTATTTGTGCGGTCTAAAATGGCGCTTTGGGTCGCTCTCGGGAAAAGATCGCCGCCCGGTACGCAGAATCAGGTCGGGTGCCTCCGATGGCTGGGCGGCCGGCCGAGGCTTCCCCGCTGCGGGCGTGATTTCGGCTCTGCGGCGGCCGCGTTACGCACTTTCGCCGGTGGCCATGTTATTCCGCCGCACTCCTCCCTCTTTCTTTGTTCCACACCTTATCTTGAAAGGGAGGAGGGGGGAGTGAGAGACGTTGCACCCAAGCGTACAGAAAACGTGGCTTGCGGGGAACGAGCCCTGCTTTGCCGGGTTTTTTATGGATCTGCCCGTCTCACTGCTGCTTAAAAAAAAAAAAAAATCAAATTCTACATTAAAATAAAATGCACGTACGACCGTCGATTGGGGGTGTCTGCATGGCGGTATGGTGAAGCTGAGTGAGTCGGCCATCGCCTGGCATGCCTCGGCAGGCGTTTGAAGGGGCTGTCGGCTTGTCACGGGGCTGCGCGGCGGGGTGTGGCTGCTCCGCTCCCGCACATGCGGCCGCATTGATCGGGCCGCTTGGCGTAGTAGCGGCCCTCGCTAGCGAATATAAATTAGGCTCGATCCACCATTTTGTTCCCAGTGTTAATTTTCATCCGGTCCAGTTAGCCACCCTCCTGTTATATTATGTCTCTTCTGGTGTTCTCGTCCCCTTTGGGCGTATTCCGGCCTTTTGCAGTTACAGCTGCGCTGCCCATTACGACCTGCGCCCCCCACTATGCGATTAAAGTTCAGCCCTTATCCTCATATCATAAACCCTTATTACGTGATTTAAAATAAAGAACTGGAAACCGATAAGATCTCATTAGCTTTTCCCTGGGTGTAACGAATTGTGACTAGCAACTGGTTTTATGGTTAAGTGTCTGTGGTATGGGCAATACTGGTGATTCATTTTCCCCATGTTTTTCAGTATTGTAAGTGGCCGCTGTTTAGTACAGTGTAACTGCAAAGCACCTTGTAGATATAGGCGCCTTCTGAACATGGGGAATTCTGCCCACCAGAGACCAACCTCTGCGCCAAGTAATGTGTACTGTCCCGTTTGACAGATCACTTATTGGTTGCCTTGCTGACTAATTTGCAGGTCACCTGACAGTGTTACAATGCTGAGTATTTCTTGCAGTGCCACTCTTGGTGATTTTCAGATTATAGGCCTGTGTTGAACCCGATCGTGCCTAATTAGTAGTGTACTTTAAAGGGTTACCACCTGGAACTAAAAGCTTTGGGCCTTGCGTCTGACAGTTATGCGACACGTCCTGGATGAAATGGTGTAACCCTTCCATTATGTTTCCCGTAGAATTCTGTTGTATTTAAAAGGCAAGAAGACACAATAGTAATGATTTTTTTTTTTTGGGAAGGAACATTACCATATCGGCCCTGGGTGGTTCTTGTATCTTGCAAACAAACAGTATGACTATTTTAAGTTCATCATCTGTTAATGCCTAATCCAGTAACTGTGGTTTGCTGTTCGTCTCAGTTTTTTATTGAGGTTAATTTCTTAATGGCATACAAGTTCTTTGTGGGGGAAATTTAGGTTCACAATTCCTGCAGCCCTGTCAGATGTTTGGGCTTAACATTGTCTGTTTTTTTTTTTTTTTTTTTTTTTTGTGGCTGTATTCTAAACGTATTTCCCCGACTCCCAACTCCTGTATTTTGAATGGGTGTGTAGCAGAGGAGCGCAGCAGTGAAGTTGGTGCTAAAACTTTAGCCTTTCGGCCACCTAGTGGCCAGACCTGATTATTGCACTGAACTGATGGACCAGACACGTTTAGTTTGCTGTGTTTTATGCGCTTGAGGATCAGATCAGGGGATAGCTGAACTGACTGTGTTGGTTCTCGGGGGTCCTCCCCCTGTGGACATGTTTATTTGGGGGGGGGGGGGGTTGCCAAGTAATATTCCAGCTGGTGCGTCCGTTGTACCACACTCCTCAGTAGCTGAACAATTCCAGAAGTTCCGGTGGAAGGAAATCCTTATCCCTGCTTACCCTTGCTGTGACGGTCGTCTTATCCTGATCGAAATGCAGGGTGCGTTTGTTGGTGTGCGTTTGTTGCATCTGATTTTCGACATTTTGGCATCGAATTAGACACGTTTGTTTGGTCTTCCACAGATCTGTCCTAGTGCAAGCTGTGTGACTGGAAAATCTTCCGCACCAGCAAGCTTATATATTTGTCTGCATTCTCTTCACTCCCTTCCTGTCTGTGACCCCACCCTTCCTCTGTAGAAAACACCTTGGGGGGGGGCACTGCTTGCCTGCCTGCCTCTCGCGTCCTGTCAGTCTGCTTTAAGCTGCAGGCTGATTTTGCCTAAACTCCGATATCGAACTCTTAGGATAGGTGGGATGCCTGGGCCGCGTGACGATTCTTAGCTTGACGCGCAGCGGTTGTTGGGCGCGTTCTGGAGGTGCCCAGTGGTCGAAATGGTTACGTTGCCACAGGCGTCATAAACAGATATTACCTCGTTAGGTTTTGGTCTCCATTGGCGTTCAAACTGGCACTGAGGCATGCTGTTGGACGATCACCGTAACTAGTCGTCCGCGTGTACAAGCCTGACTCCGCCAAGTGAGTGTGGGGTGGGGTAAAATGGGGTTTAAATAAAGGTGCTCATTATGTTGGTTTCTGAAGTTCATATCTAGTGAATGATTTATTGTGGTGAGTCTAATTTTGCTGAAGCTTTGCAGCAGCCTCCTTGTCAAATACTGCTTCGTTTTTTATTAAGACCCTTTTTTGCTACAGCGATGCATTTCCCAGTCACTTAATCATTGTCTTGTGGAATCAGAAGGTTGCCGCTACATATTGAGGTATCGGCCGGTAAGACCGGTGGTTACTGGTGTCTTCTGAGTGCGGTGTTTTGTTTATGGGAATATTTTTGACGTCTGCAGGTTTAAGACTTGCTTCCTCCCGTCTACATCAGCATGCTTGTCCACCTGTAGAAACGAAGCCCTTGGAATCGGGGGAGATCGGCAGGGTTTACCATCCCACTTGTCTCTTCAAATAATAAACGTGTGCGAATATTACAAGAAAGTGTTCACTGTTCTGACGTTTGTTTTGGGGGCACAAGTATGAATGATATGCCGAGTTTTCTGTGGATTCTTTCTCTTGCCTGTGTGTGTGTGTTTGCAGCAGGGGGGTTGTAGTCCTTGCCCTTGGTCGATTTTTGTTTGAGATGCGCCCTTTCCTGACCTTTGGTGTCCTTCCCATCTCAGGCCTCCGGGGTTACAGTCACCGACGACGTGATAACGGTCTTCAATGACATGAAGGTGCGCAAGGCTCAGGCGGGCGAGGAGGAGAAGAGGAAGCGGAAGAAGGCGGTGCTGTTCTGCTTGAGTGACGACAAGAGGAACATCATTCTGGAGGAGGGACGGGAGATCCTGATGGGGGAGGTGGGAGACACCATCCAGGACCCTTACCTGCACTTCGTCAAGATGCTTCCGCCCGACGACTGCCGCTACGCCCTCTACGACGCCACGTACGAGACCAAGGAAACCAAGAAGGAGGACCTGGTCTTCATCTTCTGGTGAGGCGGGTGGGCTTGGGAGTCGAGGCGGGTGGAGGAGTGGTTTCTGTGCAGGCCGCGTCCTGGATTGAACCTCCCCAAACCTCTTTCCCCAGGGCTCCAGAGAACGCTCCACTGAAAAGCAAGATGATCTATGCCAGCTCCAAGGACGCCATCAAGAAGAAGTTCACAGGTGAGCTCTGGGCTAGAGTAGGCTGCACTAGGGCCCTGGGCGGCAGTCTCGAGGATGGCCGGCGCAGTGTGAGCCATACATGTGATCTTCGCTGCTGTCTTTCAGTTTGTATGTTTATGGCTGGTCATCTGTTGGGAAGCCAAAGCTACCCTGTGTGATCCGAGGAGTCTGTTAACCAATAAACACCAATACCCAAGTCTTCTACCTCATTACAGAAGATCTACAGCTACTGTCGTCCTTTTCAGTCATGGAAACTGACGGATCTTCTCTCCCTGCTCTCCCTTTTTCAGGTATAAAACACGAGTGGCAAGTCAACGGTTTGGATGACATCAAAGACCGACGCACCCTGGCAGAGAAGCTGGGCGGCCAGTCAGTGGTCACTCTTGAAGGAAGCCCTGTATCAGTCTAGTCCCAGGCTTCAAGTGAGGCCTGTAGGGGGTGGGGAAACACTACTATATCACATAGGGTTTGGCTGTTCATTCCAGTTTGGGACATAACGGGGACTGGGAAAACAAGCAGGATATGGGCAGGGATGATGGGGGGGTGGGGATGTATGTGGGGTTAAATATTTCAATTTCTGAAATTTGAGGCTGTCATTTCAATTCAGATACATAATGGAGGACAACAAAATACAAAAGCGATTTAATGAAGGATGGTAAACTAAGGAAATGCAGTTCTGAGTGGTTGTGGGTGATGTAGTTCGATGGGATATAGGATCTGCTACAAAATGAAGGTGAAGAGGGATCTGGGGCAATGAGCTCATTCTTGAATATTGCTGAACACTGTTTCTTCTTAATTATCTACCTTTTTATTTTGCCAAACTTCTAGTTTTTACATAATTGTTTAGCTGAGATTAGGTATAATTCAAGGACCATTTGCATAAAGTTTTGGTTTCGTGGGGACATTTCCGGTGGGAGGCCGTATCGCACTTCCATGATTATTTTTTTTTTCCATTAGTTTAACTTTGTGATTTAAACATAATTCCAGTTAAATATTACTTGAATATCGTGTGATTCAAACCAAACAAATTGTGTGTTGGGGGGTGGGGGGGTGGGCGGCAAATGCATTCCTATGAAGACGAATATGGGCATCAACTGACGACGACTGAAGTCTGCCACAGGTAGTGATGATTGGTGGCGAAGGGTGGAGAGATGAAACGGCCTGAGTGGTCAGAGAGGAGTGGATGGAAGATTTTGTTTCATCTCCTTATCTCTAATAAAAAAGCACTAAACTAACTTTTGTCCTTTTCTTTGCCCCATGCTGTCTGCGACTGTTACCCACTTATGCCTTGCTTACGCATTCTCTCCTGACTGATGAATGCCGAAATCTTGTATAACTCTTAGAAGTAGCGTAGTAACCTCACACTGTCAGCATTTGAGTTCTACCCTCGCTGTGCTTAGAGTTGATGTTCTTTTCCGTGTTGTACAGCTGTTCCCTGGGTGCTCCTCCAAACACCACCCCCACCTAGTGCCCAAAAAAAATTGAAATGGAAGTGTAAATGTTAGAAGGTTGCAGTTTTCCTATGTGATTTTTGGCGGCCCCTGGTGGATAGTGGTGGTATTCCGTCTTTCAAGGAAAGATGTCGTGTGACCTAACTTTACTATGACTCAGGCCATTTAAATGGCCCCAGGAATACTGAAAATGAATTAAATGTGCATCAGCACGAGTTAGGGAATAGCTTCAGAATGCAGCTGGTTACCTCGTGATTTGACTTGATTTGTGTCGTCTTGGATGATTCTCCAACAAAAAGAAAATAATGGGCAAGGGAAGAAATTCATTTGGAGTTACGTGTCGGTGTGTCGTTAACATGTTTTTAACGGAATGGCACTTTCTTTAGCTCGTTAGGATGGATTTTTCCCTGTTACAACAAGTAAGGAACATAAGTAGTGAAGCCAGGTATCAGTTTTATTCTGAAGAACACTCTTATCCGTCTGCAACCGCTGATTCTGTTCTCCTTATCCAGATCTGAGCTCCAACTCCGATACGCAATGAAAGGTTTGATTAATCACCTTTTACGATTAGATTCTGTGCTACTTTTGTCCGCTGGGTGGCGCCACACTTTCCCCCTTTGCAGCAGAAGGAACAGCCACAGTGAGTATGGCATAAAAGGAATGCAGATTCACCTATGAGAGTTATACGTCTCAGTATTACTTTGCAACTACTATAAATATTGGGCATAGGCTCATAAGTAGTAGTATCGGGTGTCTGACATAATTGAACGTGTTTCATTTTTTTCATGCTGCAATTTTCTCGTGTTCAGTAAATGCATTGTATACGATGATGCAATGATGACACAGTATTTTTAAGATTCACTGAGTTATTGCACGCATGGGTGTCTTCCCTGCATACATGAATTTCAGTCCTCCACCCCCCTATTATTTTTATTTTCCTCATTTTCAATATCCTCGCCCCAATTTAAACCATTTACATTTTAATCTTAAACGGGTGTAATAGCATATTCATGCTTTTTAAGGAATATAATTGTTATTAATACATGCAGACGTAAGTCATGCCCTTGAATAAGGCACGTAAGCAAAATTGCTTCAGTTCACTGTATGAAATTGCAAGCTGTGTAAGTCGCTTTGACCGTAAGAAAAAAAAAATCTGTTACGCAAATAAATCATTAGAACTGCCTTCTCAAAAACCTCTACGTGGCAAACAGGAACGATGATGAGGCAGAAAAAGCACTGCATCCGTACCCCAGCTATCACTGGCTGATGTAATTTATTCCGGTCTTTCTTTCTATAGAACCTAACACCGTCTTTGTTGCTTTTCTCTGTTACCCGCGTGCCCCGACACGCCTACAATTCATGCTATGAATGGGTGGGAGTAGCGAGAACGGCAAGCAGGTGGTTGTGTCCGATCACTGTCCGGTAGAGGGCGCTACATCTCCCATTCCGCAGCATCACAGGTGAGTCCAAAGACTGGAACGTACCTTCAAGTACAGTCAAATTCACTGAAAGATACTAGGTTCAGTGATGTATTTAAGATGATGCTATGACAAATCACAACTTGTTAGCCAATACAATGGAAATTCTGGGATGAACCACTTTTGCTGCAACACCAATTAAATCATTCAAGCGCCAGTATACATGGTACTGTAGTTTCAAATTACTAACAGCATACTTCCTAATAGCCACGTCAGTTCTCCGTGATGGTGATGTTATACCATGGCAGGAATTCGGATGTTTACTTTGTAAAGCTAATCGTGTATCTGGCTAAAACATTGTGGCTGGTAAATAACAGCCATAAATGTTGCAACTACAAAAAGTGAAATTCAAACCGGCTTTTCTCGTTGTTCGGGTTCCACGTCGTCTCTGCCTGAAAAAGACAGAGACGATGCAGGTTCGCGCCTCAGGTCGTACCACTGACCATAAACAACAATCTGAATGACCTCTGCTGTACAGAAGTGTGACATTCAGAAATTGTAGACTAGGCGTGCTGCTGTTACAAGGCAATAATAAATACATGCATTAACATACTATGCTGATGCCATGTGATAACTCTTAAGACATTTCAAGCGGATATAAAAATGGATGTGTGTAATACTCTTAATATTATTTTAACTGAAGGCAAACTTAATATTTTAGATTTCTCCATGCACATAATAACAGAGACAGCGAGAGAGGTAACTGCTGTACATACAGAGATACCGATCCCAAACCGATTAGCATATTTTAACTAAATTGAAGAAACATTCACCACTTCTACTCCCTGCTTATTCTTTCGAGAGAATTGTTTTTTAATCCAATTTATCCAATTATGTACTCGGTAAAATGACGTAGTACTGCACTCTAACTTAATGTATTTAACCAGAAACCAAGCGTTAGTTACGTACTGAACCCACGCTCGTTCATCATTTACCAACCATGATAGCTCATGTATTTTTATTTATTTTATTATGATCAGTAGCCATTGTTGACACAGCACTGCACAATGCAGCTAATTCAGCGCCCGGGGAGCAGTGCTTTGGGGTGGTACCTTGCTTAGGGTACCTTAGTGGTACCTTGCTGGTCAGGAACTCAAGCCTGCAATCTTTCAATTCCAAGTGCGCTTTCCTAACCATTATGCCACCGCAGCCCATCATTTCATACCGTTACTATTGATTTGTACTCCAGTAGTAACTGAGTTATTAAGTTACTTGGGCTAACACATTACTTGAGGGGGCACATCTCCCAGCGTTTCAAGCATATACAAATGCCGCTTGACACAAACTAGTCAGTGGTTGCCCATTCTGTAAATCCAGCGGTTTGTCTCTGCAGATATTCGTATAGTTCAGGGGAAAACTCATGCACCATCAAATCACTCTTCCTGGAGGAAAATCAGGAGCACACGCAGGACATACACAAAGAAAAAAATAAATTAAATTGTTCCTTTGCTTGTAACTGGGCCTGTATCCTTAAGCGTCTGTTAATTGTACCCTGGACTGTGGGGATCATTTTGAAGGTACAGAAATGGACTCTGGGGAACATTTCTGTACTATTGGTGGTACATTTATGCTGTTTGTACCTTTGGCTGTTCTTCAGAATCCAATTCTGTACCTTAAAAGGTACAAGTGTGCTGCCCCAGTGACATGCAAAGGTACAAATTTTACCCTTATTTCTGAGAGTGTGTAGACAAGACAGACCCTGCACAGTGGTGAATGAAATAGCAATTCACAAACCACTTTGTGAGAATGTTTATTTCCAGGCGAAGGCACAAATACAGGTTTTAGACTGAAATTAAAAACGCAAAGTGACGTGAATATGTGTGAAATATAAGATCTACTCCCACAGGATGTTAAAAAGGCAAGAATACGGCATAAGCCAAATTCCTGTGATCTTGGCTAAGAAATGTATGCAATAGTTATAAATCCTGAGAAACAACAACCAATAAAAACAATGTGTTTTTAAACAGTGCATCTGAATTTTTTTCTCTCTGTACATTTACCCAGTTAGGTTTTGTCCTCTTCTGGAAATCCTCATTACTGCAGCAGCAGCTTGTCGCGTAAGCAGTAGGCTTTGTGTGTGTGTGTGTGTCTCATTTTGAAGATATTATCATGCTTTATACATTGTAGCCTCATTCATAAGTCCACCAGTACACTTAAAATTGTGAGTTTTTCCCTGCAGTTTGTAGAAACCTCCACATGTCTTTTGACCCCCCGGTGTTTGGCGTTCACCTCGTCCCAACACCACCCACCATCACAATGCCCCTTGTCTAATTAATTACCCCAAACAAATCCACGCCCCGCTCGCAAACACACGCCTAGAAACTGAAACGCCAGAAACAATATCCAACCATTTACGAGTCACAACGGTGTAGACAACATTCAACAACAAAACGCGAAGATATGGGTCGGCCATTTTAAAGATGCTGATATGGCACATGGATAAATTATTCAGGAGGGTAGATGTTCGGCATGAGGCAGGAATGATATGGGAAAGTGACGTGACAATTACAAAAAAAAAAAAAACGTGATTGCGAGAAAAAAAATGTAAGGAATTATGTAGAGCTGTGATGACATTTGTGAATGAGACAAAACACTAAATGGTAAGCATCACAGGTAATTACTTTATCGGATATCACAATAAGAAGTAAACTTTATATAAAAAGAAAAACATTATTCATGTATCTCTCACATTTTCAACCTTAGATGGATTAATTTTCTACTCTTAATTGCGCCAGTGAAGTTAATTGCAATTCTGTTCATTGCAAAATTCAACCAATTATGCAACGATAAAGTACAATAGGCCTATCAAAACCTTCAACACGAAAATATTCCTATTTAAAATATTCCATTCTTATTAAATTTAGTGGCCAAAATTTAAAAACTCCTAGAAATTAAGGGTTCCCAGAATTAAGCATCAACGGATGGTGGAGACGCCAAAGCTTTTACCTGCAAGCCTAAGTCGTTCCCTTTGACGACTGATTATATCGTCTGTCGCGACTATGTTAGTCTCTAAACACCGTCACCAGCTCCCTCTTCTCGTTTCCACTACCCAGAAGAAAAAAACCGGTCGGACAGGTAGAGCTGCAGCAACCGCCTTGGTCAGGTTGTCACCGTTATTTCCACACGCATGCGCCATGTTACCTTCTTTCCTGCCCGAAGGTGCCTTCGTCTGGCTGGGCTTTAATACCTGTTAGAATGGCGATCTAACTAACGGGATTTCTGCGTTTCAGGTAAATCAAAGACCGCAAATGTGAGGGGGCACAGCAAGGCGGTTTTAAGTTTCCAGCTGAGACAAGTTTGTTTAACCGAGTAAGTGGTAGGGAGAGAGAGAAGGATCAGAGAAAGAGGAGAGGAAAACCTTAGAACTTCGCTGATGAATGAAAAAGGGGGGAGGAGTGTATGAACTAAAGTAACCTAACCTGTGCCGTTTTATTGTACAAAGGAGTTGCGCGCCTCACCTATAAAAGCTGGAAGTAGTTGCTGCGTGTTTTTTTTTTTATTTTGCCGATTGTACTTTTCCTGTTCTGGAAAGTTGGAAAGCGGGAGAGAGGAGAAGTTAGGTTAGCGGAGCGGGAGATTGAAGGATGCCCCGGGCCTTTATGGTGAAGAAGGTGAGCGTTTCACCTGGAAAGCGGAACTGGAGCCAGCTACCGGACCACGAACGTGGAGAGATCTACGTGCCGGGTGAGATGTGCAAATAAATGCGTCAGATGTTAAAGTGCGGTAGCAAAAGTCACATAAAAATCTGTGGAAAATGAGAGAAGGAATAATGTTTTTATTCTGTAGCTAGTTGAAAGACTCGTGTCTTTTATTTTGAAATAAATTCTTGGTTAAAAAAAGAGCCTAGGTAAATCAGATAACGGTGAATACAAAGGGTGCAAATCGCTCTGTATTGACACTAGGAAAGGTTACCGCTACAGACAACCCTGATGCGGTTTGAGACTGTAGTTAGTTGCTTAAAACGCAAGAAAATACTCAGGTCTTATTTACAACTAATATTGAAAAAACGTTTTACTTATCTGTCCATCTTTAGGTCTGAGAAAAGTCGGAAATTTAATAAATGGTGTGTATTTAACAAGGTTACTTGTAACATGACCTGAGTATTTAGAGTAAGACTCGTTTTAAAAGATTTTCGCGTTTTGGATCCAGTTCAGTGGTTCTTGGCTTTGATAACGGCTTCTTCAGACCCGTTGACCTTTTGGGGAAAATGCCACCTGCACTGTCTTTTGGGTTTTGATTTTGAGGGCTAGGTTGGGCTTTTGTGGGGGGTAATTCTCACAGCTGAAGTATGAGACGCGACCTGCAGGTCTGATTTATTCTGTGATGAAAGTCTGCGCTGGTTACTTGACGGGTTAATATTTACTGTGCCGAAGGAAATAACGGGTCGCTGGCGGTGAGCTCTGACCCAGTTATCCTGCCCTAGTCTTCGGTGTCAGTGATTCTGCAGCGCAATCCTTAAGTATAATAATGTGTTTTTTTTTGCTTCACTTAAGTATTGCGCAGTTAGAATACAGTTCTTTCCTTAGAACCAGAGTTGTGTCCATTATCCTTTATTTAAGTTTGTGGATGTGAAACGTTTTCTTCCGAATCAGGTCCTGTGTGTGAACAGTGTTAACCATTTACCCATCGCATGATTATCTCGGCAATGCCGGATGGAAACCAGGAAAACAAATTATCCGTTTCCCGACGCCAGAGCTGTTTTGCATATGCCTACATATTTAAATCTCACTCTTCTATTGCGTTTACTTTCACACACCGTTTAAACAAATACTATAATTAAGATGTTAGCGTTTTAGCCTACAGGCCTAAGTAAAACGACCATCAAACCGCGTCGTGATAAAGTCAGCAGATGATTTCAGTTTTGGCAGATTGAAAGCAGGTTTGAGAGCACATTGTGATAGTATTTGTAGTCTTGGAGATAGTAAACAAGGCGAGCCTCTTCTGTTAGACCGTTATTTGCAAACTTGTCTGCAATTTAATCTGGTATTTAACAAAGTTGGTTATGGTTTCACTGCACCAGAATAAACGGCGTGCAGGGGAATCGCTTTTGGAACCTTCGCAATAACTCCATTTCAGTACATGCCATCTTATTTTAAGCATCGCTACTGCACCTTAAAATATTAATTAGTTCAACAGTACAAACAATCATTGGCACAGGCTTTAGATTTGCAGAACAGCGGACTGCGGTGAATGGATAACGTTGGATGATTTTGAACAAATATTTGTACATATTTTAACATTTACGAGGTGGGCACACCCGGATAAGTACACAGGAACGGTTTCTGGTAGTATAAATGGTTCTTCTTTCTGTGCATAGCGTTCATCTGGTTTGCTTGCTCGTACTTCTGATGGTGGCAAACGGGTCCATAGGTTTCCTAGCCCAGTCAAGTGAAAATTATGTCAAAGTCTAGGAACTTTTCACCACGTTGTAGTTGCACTTGTGACGTCAGCTGCAACACAGACGCCACAAGAGGGAGACCGTAATGTAGTCTGTTTATGTTAATTCTGTTTAAACCATGGTAGATGTCGGCTGCATTTAAAATGGGGAATGAATATATATGGCTTTGTGATAAAATATTCCAATTTGACTCTATTGACCACCCGTTTAAGATAATCTTGTGTAACTCCTTCAATAATGATCTTGCTGTACAGAGATTATTGGTCTTTCTGGGTAGCAGAATTTCAGGAGACCAGTAACGGTGTACTGAACCGTTTCTGTTCCTCCTTTGCCTTTCATCTCAAGGTCTGCCCCATGGCATCGAGCAATCTGAGGCCAGTCTGGCGGAGTCGACGTGGCGCGAGAACCGCGACAAGCACGCGCAGATGCGCGAGTGCGACCTGCGCCTGCGGGCAGCTGAGTTACCCGCGTGCAGCGCCCTCGGTCGGCAAGCTCCGGGGCACAACGATGGCACTGGCAGCCAAGAAGTCTTCCTCCGTACAAAAATCAAGGTGAAACACTGAAAATTCTGCAGAAACGGCACCCCCATGAGGGCTGGTGGGTGCAGTAGAAGTTGTGTGGAAAGAAACGCAGCATATTTTGTGCGTGTGTGTGTGTGTGTGCGTGTGCGTGTGTGTGTGTTAAGGAAGATCAAGTGACAAACGTGAGTGTGAATCACTCCCTTTAACTACCAAGAAAAACACTTTTGCCTTCTGCCTATTTCTGACTGGGTCTCCTTGCCACCTTTGAACAGGTGACCACGGGCAAGCTGCCCGTCACAGAGACTCCGTCTCCCGCCCCGGCCGCCCCGGCCGCCCCGGCTCCATCTCCAGCCGGGACGCCTACGCTCGTCTGTCAGGTGTGCCGCAAGAGCTTCCAGCAGCAGCGCATGCTGAAGCGCCACATCAAATGCCACAGCGACATCAAGAGGCACCCGTGCAGTTATTGCGGCAAGGGTTTCAATGACACCTTTGACCTGAAGAGGCACATCCGCACGCATACCGGTGAGCGTTTTACCGCGCGTTCCACAACGCGTACCTTTCATGCCCGCCTTCCCGCACTCAAAGGTATTCCTCTCCGACGCCTGCTGGTACACGCCCCTCTGCACGAGTCGCTGGGTGGTGCCGGACGTAAACTAGTGAAGCAGTTAGGATGTCAACAGAGAAATGACGTTTTAATTACCTGAACCCGTCTTTACCTAGTTTGACCTGTGCTGCACTGCAGGCTTGAAGCCTGAAATAACTTTCTTGGGGGGGATTCCAAGATGGATTTTATCAGCTAGGAGCCTTAAGCAAATTTTGGGGGCGGTGGGGGTGAATTTACGTCAAACCCATAATGCACAATGCAGGCTGAGCTGCCCCCCCCCCCACCTCTCTCTCTCCCCAGGCGTGAGGCCCTACAAATGCAGCCAGTGTGACAAGGGCTTCACCCAACGCTGCTCGCTAGAGTCCCACATGCGGAAGATCCACGGGGTGGCACAGCCGTACGCGTACAAGGAGCGCCGCAGCAAGCTGTACGTCTGCGAGGAATGCGGCCATACCGCCAATGCGCGGGAGGCTCTGCGGCGCCACCTGGAAACCACGCACTCTAGCGCCGACCTGCTGGCGAAACCAGCTGCCCCTGCAGTTTCTGGTAGGGAAGACCAGGAGGAGAGGGTTCTTTCTTGGCTGCCTGAACTCCCTAAATGGCCATGCTAAGGTCCAGAAGGAAAGAAAGGGTTAAATGAAGAAAAAATGACAATATGGTAACATGCCGGGCTGTTACCGAAGAAACCCAGGGAAGAGGAGCGTTTGGCGATGAGCCGAGAAATCCCTGTGACAATGTGAACTCAATGTGACACCTCTTAGGCATGAAACAGTAAGGACTGTAGACATACTAAGAAGTCAAAGAACCCCTCAAAGTGCCTCGATACTCTATTACAGTTTGGTTCTGCTGAGTTGTTACTGCAGCACAAATGCAGCTTCCCGCAGGAGCGAGGGGGCTTTGCTTTGCTCTGCCTGCGCTGGCTCACCCTGTTAACTGGCCCCTGACCAACATTTGGTCACTATATGAACACATATGATTCTGTGACACTATAGCCTGGACCTACCTGAAGTGAGGGATTATGGGAACGTTAGACTAGCATATCATTTGTTTAGGACAAGGAGGGAATCACCGGACTGCTGAAATCCAAGGTCACGTGTCTCATAACAAGCACGTGTCCCAACTGATTAATAAAACCTATTAGTGGCGACGGCAAGGATTCTGGCTATTTTAATGTTCGTTAATAAAGTCTTGAACTGGATTAAGCTGCGATCAGACACGCTCTTCCGGAAGCCAGTATTGTGCATTGCGTTTAATTTCCCCTGTTTTCGTAGTTGACCCATTCCGTAAGAAATATCCGGCTCTGTAAACAGTCAAACTGTGGGCAAAGTCGAGCTGGTTTGAATGAATTGAGTTTACTTTTGAAGTGACAACAACCAACCCGTTTCTTGGGGGGTCATGCAGCTTCTTGGTGTGTGTAACTGAGATGGCTTTTTTGGGGAAAGTCAGCCGGCCCAGATTCACGGCGATCTTGCTGATACCAAGGGCCGAGAAATTTATTTTGATTATGCTGGTGTAACTGATTTCTGAGTTTTTTTTTTTATTAATCTTTGAAGGAAACATGGCAATTAAGCCCCGATAACTTTCGAATATACACCTCAGTCCGTTGCTGTATCTCTTCTGCTGTTTCGCTGATAGCTTTAACCTAAAATGACTTCGTGTGTACTTCAGACAAACAAAAACTGTATGCATATATATATGAATGATTTTTTTTTGTATCTCAATGTTTAGTACTATACGAGTCTTTTTTATAGATGAATATATATCTTCTTTTGTAAAAGGCATTATGGCCTCGATATCTTATTTTGTATTTTAACTCAACGGGAGGTGTTTGATGCAACACTAAGTGGAAATGGGCGGCATTTTCTTTAAATATCTGAAAACTGACGATTTGTTAATATTCAGTGTCGGTACCTCGCGCGATTTCTTTTTCCGATTCATCCCAGCACTTTCTCCACAGGTAAGACGTCGATGTATAAAACTTTTTACTATCGTAATATTTGTGATTCAACGTACTGAAAATACGGTGATCCATTCATTTTCTACGGAAAATAAATTTAGGATACTAATGTATTTGTGTTTTATTTGCACTGGTTGGGCTTAATCATGAATTTATTTGAATTTTATTTTTAATTTTATTGAAATTCTTCTGGTACTGTCACTGGTAGACCCACATCTACTCGTATTCGTAGGTACCCTGTTTATATTGCGCCTTGTACATGAAATGATAAATGCATTTTTAAATATAATTTTAATATTTTGTATAAAGTTAACGCTAGTTAATACAAAAAAATGAAAGATACTATTAACTGTTACAATGCATGTCGTTTTACGCTGGTACCAAACTTAACAAAAAAAAAAGGAATAAGTAAAACTTATTAAAATAGCCACGCAGCTTTTTAAGGACATTTAATAAATGCCTTTAATCTTTGAAGGAAACGTGGCAATGAAAGCCCTCGGCCACTTGCTCCTGTGAGATAAACCTCACATTATGCTCGCATCGGCATTGCTATTACGGATTTTGCGTATTCTCTCCGTGCTTCCTCTCGAGGTGTGGGGTCCCTGACGTAATTTGTGTTGTGTATTTGTTTGTAAGATGTGTGTACTCGAAAATTTGATTTTCCGTTGAACATTTATTACTCTGTTGCGTTTCGCACTCGCATAAAACAATTTTACCCAAATTAATTAGACTAATTAAAACAAAAGGTATTATTGATTGTTGGCCCTGATACTAATTAATTATTCTCAGGCAGATTTCATTCGGGATTTGTGTGAAGTCCGCGTGTGCGCGGGGATAGTCGCCTGCCGATAATTTTCCAATTTAACAGTCAATGTGATGTCATTGTGAGGGGGAGACGCCAGGGAGCGTCTTAATTCGCCATCTATTGCGCTCACTCCATCTTCAGTCCATCCCTCCCCCGGCTCCCGTCGGACAGAGCGGCAGACGCACGCACTATAGTCCCTGGACCATTCAGTGGGTCACCACTATCCAAGAAAAACAACTACAGGTGAAAGTAATAACCGTAATAAATAAAGCGGCTGTAGGGGAAGATCGCGGAAAGGGCGACGGAAGAAGGTGGGATATTATTTACGGAGGATAATGCGTGAAAGTCGCCTTCGTTGCTGTCGGAGAATCGGAATAGAGCAAGCGGTGGATGGGGTGACATACCCCACAAGGAGGTGCCGAAGCTGGCCCGCCGGGTGGTGCGCGTCCTGGACCGGTCTCCGGTGCTGACGGGCGAGATCCGGAGAGGGGGGAAGGAGACAGGATGCAGGGGGTGACGGTGACCGGAGAGGCACCCATTCTGAATGGTGGCGGGAGGGAGGAGGTAAGGCAAATAAGTGTATTTTTGTTGGTTTGTAGACATAGCTGTTTATTTGGGTTTGTGTGTGTTTCTCTGTGTGTAATGGGGGAGGGGAATTTGTTTATCTTTGTCCCTGGAATTTTAATCGTCACGTATGTTTTTTTTTTTTGTTGTTGTTTTTGCGGAATATTAAAAATGTATTTGAAATACACTATGCTATAGTAATCGGAATATTTATTTGGTATCTAGTATTATAATATCGATTACGTTACGAGGTTCCTTCATGTCGTCACAGAAAATGTGCTGCATAGAAATTAGGTGAAGGGGAAAGGAATGATGTGGAATGACTTCTAGAGTTTTGAACCGCTGCGATTTTTCTACCTTATTGCGTACATTTCCATAATGTACGCGATTATCGTTTGTCAAATTCTTGATATTGTATGTTTAACAATATACGTAAATATATCTATTTTTCACGCGGAGTTAATGCACCTGTTCATGTCATCACACGCCTATACTTTTTCTAAAAATTATTTCGAGTGGTAGCGGTCGTGGGGTATTGGAGAAGACGGGAGCGCGCTTCTCATCAAACTGCGAACACCGGCTGTATGGGGACGAAGAATCGGGGTCAGCTTTTTCCCTTACGAGGTTAATTCGCATGGTCAGAGCAGCTCGCTCTGTAGTCTGTAGGTACCCATAATAATATCTCAGGGGCGCACTTATCGCCTTGGTGCGTCACTATTGCATCAGAATCACGACGCCGAATGACGGCTGTTCTTTAATCAGCTCCGCCGGCGCTTTGCTGGCTGTTTTCTGTCCTCTTCTCGTACCGTCAAGCTCCCGGTGTTTCCCCCTCTTATCCGCTGCTCCTGCATTGCAGTCGACGACGGTAGCCCATCACCGCTACTTCCATTACCGACCCAACGCCCCAATCGCCCAGTTTTTTAAACCATAAAAAATATTCCATGTTTATGTATTGCCTATCATCCTCCGTCACACTGGGACATGGCCGCTGAATGTTTATGTCTGGCTGGCACGAAAATTTTTATAGTCCAAAACTACCAATCGAGTAAAAAAACAACGTTAATGGAATCGGTCTGAATAATAATAATAATTTATTATTATTATTATTATATGCCAGAATGTTATCAGTGGACGTTGGTGGCCTTGGTGAGGACTAGGAGGGGGTGGCAGAATTACAATAAAGATTCTGCAGATATAAATATTAAGACATGGGCCTAATATTATAACATTGCATAATAACTGTATTTATATTTAGCCATACAGTTAATGCGTTTTTTTGGTGCTACCCAGAAATATCTAGTAATCTATAGAGCAAAGTGCCCAAACACAACTTCTTTCATAATAACTGGACAGAATTACCAAATGCACATTTTTATGTGGCTCGTTGCCATTTTCATCTTCATAGGAACTTTTTGTAAATTAGCATAAGAACCTAATCAATATGAATTAAAGAAACCCAGTTCCTTTTGAACCTATCTGACAATTACCCCAAGCAACTAGAAGAGGCTTGACCAGCGAATCAGATGTTGGTCCTTCCTCATCTAGTTGCTTTGACCTACCTCCTGTACAATCTGATTGGTTTAGATCCTGTCTGACAACTACCAGAGGATCTATGAAGCACACTACACTGTATTGTGCATTATACAGCTTAAGTCCTATTGATCCAATTATGTAAATACGGGGCAGAGAGTAAATATAGTTCAAAGACTGCCAGTATTTGTAGAAGGGAAAACTTGGTTGAGAATCCACTTTAGTTGCTTTTGTCATCATGTAATCTGGATTTTTAATTTTTTTTGTTCTACAAACTAATGACAGAGGGGGTGTGACACAATAGACTTGGTATCAATTGTCAGTCTTTAAAAAGGAACAAAACTGACAGTAACTCCACATGACAGAAAACACTAGCACTTCCTCCTCAGATCAGGCCAATACTTCCAGAACGGAATCATTCATTTTTTTTTTTCTCGTGAAACCTTCATTCCGTGGACGGAAGCCTCCGGACCGGGCCCGCGTCTGTCAGGCGTGCCTCACCGAGAGCTTTAATGTTGCCGGAGTAGTTGCATTCGTCTTTGGCCTGGAGCCCAGCAGTGGGGGACTGAGCCTGGCCGTTTTGCTAATAACAGGAAATACAAGTGGAAAGAAGCTGGAGGAGGAGGAGGAGGAGCACAAGAGAAGGATGTGGGCAAGTGTGTGGCGTATGCTGTGGGTCCTGGGGGGGGCTGCAGAGATCCGACAGAGTGAACTTATTGTAGGACGTATATATGCTGAAAGCCATAAGATTTCTAGGAGAGTTGGGTAGTCATGGGAACAGCCAAAGTCGCACGCAGAGGTGCCACCAGTGGTGACCTACCTTCCTGGCGCAGGTCACACAGTACAGTACAGTAAAGTACAGTAAAACTGAGACGGCGTGCTAAATGGGAAAGGTAGCATTATTTCCATGTCGGTTTCCCTCCAATTACGCTCCACGCCGAAAGTACTTTCTTGTCACCTCAGCCACGTCCTCCACAGGCTGAGATGAAATTGCGATCCTGTCAGTCACAGGGCAAGGAAAATGGTGATAAATCAAATTTTAAATATGAATGGCATTTAAGCATGACATGGAGATGTGTATAGGAGATGGATAAAAATAGTTGCGCCAAAGGGCAATGAAATTGAATGGACAGGGATGTACAATGAATAGAATCAGACTGAATTCTATATAATTCTATGTATAATAAATATAATTACAATATGTGAACATGATTCTCCCTCGTATCACATGCTAGTAGGATCAGGCTGAAGATCATTTGATGCCGACGTGGAATGGGAACTTTCCATGTCACAGGCTGGATTCAGGGATGGTGGACGAACAAGTGGGTCCAAGCAACCAGAGGAGGCAGAACCAACCAATCAGATGTCTTGGTCCTACCTCATCTAGTTGCTTTGACACACCTCCTCTACAATGCTTATTGGGGAAGTTAAGGGATTATGAAAAGATGCTGGCTAATTTTGGGCAGCATAGGACTGGCTAAGACTTAGGGTTGTAGGCGGCTTTTGTCCTGGAACAATCATCAATAACAAAGGATCCAACTGTCAAGGAAAATGCTACTGAATGGCACACAGCTGAGCCAACAAGCCTCCAAAAACCTAGAAAGAGAGTCTTTGAGAGTACTGACGTGTCTAAGAAGAAAGATGAGAATTATTCAGAAAATGGCATTTTCTGTCATTATTTAAGGACGTGAAAACAGGACAGGAGTATTGATGCTTTTGAACTTTGGTTCTGGCTGTAATGGACGTTATGAATGGCAAGGAAAGCAGATGAGTGTGTTCTTGACTCTACTCAAAGCGCAAAATGAGCAGATTGTTCTTATTTTTGGCATAGAATGAGACTATTTATTTGACGAGTTCAAACTAGAACGGTACGATCAGCAACATGACTCAGGCTTTGGACCGGTGATAGAAACTTCTGGAATAATGCTGAGGAGTGACGCCTGCACAATCACAAGGTGTTGGCTTTGACTTGACAGCAAATGTTTTTTTATTAGCAGATATAAATCGGAAGCTGTGACGCTCTGTCAAGGAGAGCGTTCGTGCGTGGCTTTTTTTGTAAGGGCACTGTGATTGGCTGGTTTTAGGTCTTCTTGCAAGCACCCTATTAATAGAGGTGGATGACCAATCAGACGCGCCCTGCGGGAGAGATGAGCGTGCGTCTCATTGATTGGGAGTTCGACTAACAAATCATGCGACAGCTTGGGCATGAACAGTTTGAAAAGGTGATAAATGACAGGAAAAATAATCTACGTCCCCCGTTGCACGACGCCACCAGACACTGTCAGTATGGAAGTAAATAATTAATTATCCAAGAGAGTCGTCCCTGTGATGCATAACTGCATAATGTAATGTGCTAAGCTATTAGCTAGGGTGTGTTACATATATGCATGCCACTGTATTTTCTCATTATAACCAAGTCTTTCAGGATCATTCTGAAGTCATGCCACACTATTCCTTAAAATAGATTTCCCTGAGATGGATGAAGGAATGAGAGCAGGGAGGGGATTTGATACAGTGGCAAACAAAGTAGAGAAAGCTTTTTTTTCATTTCAATTCTCCTCCTCGGAGACACACTTCCTTGACTCATCTCTCCCTCCCTCCTTCCCTCTCTTTCATCCTCTCCTCCGGAGCCTCAAGCTCCGCTTCCTCGCTCTCTCGTCTTCCGCCCATGCGCACCCCTACTCCTCCCCGGCTGCTTCTCGCACCTTCTGGAAAGTCACATCTGCCGTTTCGTAACAGGAGAGCGGGATCTAGAGCCGCGGTGATGAGTTGGAAGTCGGCCACCTTTCCTGAGAAGTAGCCGCATGCCCCCGAGCGCAAGGTCGACCACCGCGGCTGTCTCTCTAAAACTCTAGACGAGTATTACTCATCGTAAACAGAGACGTTATGCAGCCAGGCACCATTTCCAAGTAGCTAAAAGAATGCGTGTGGGCGTCCTCCGGATTACACCACTGTCATATTGTATCATGGCTGCACAACGTTGGAAATGCAACAGACCCCAAGCCCTGTGCCCCGTCTGTTACCCAGGGTCGCTAAGCTAACTTCCCAGCTTCTGTTACAGATTGATAAATAGCCAGGGAGACAGAAGGAGAGGGAGAGAGAGAGAGGGAGGGAGGGAGGGAGAGAGAGAGAGAGGGAGGGAGGGAGGGAGAGATGGGAGAATGAGGTTCGGAACGTATGATGCTGGGTTTTGCTGCTAATGGCGTGCGGATGGTGTGATTCCCGTCACGCCTCGTCGAGCTCCTCTCCTGCGACCTCCTCCTGCGGTCGGCCGCACCTCTGGGCATGGCGCTTGTTTCAGCCCCTGTGGCCTGGGCTTCTGTCAGTTTCCCAGATCTGCCGTCCGCAGGTCAGGCGGCGATTTGCGGACGGTAGAGAAGGGCACTCGCATCCCGCGAGGGCGCCCCCTGTTGTATCATCCACCAAAACACTCTGCCTGAATTTGCCCGCTCATCTATCCGGGTGGCTGAAGTCCTCGCTTTGGGCTAAAAGTGTTTTGTTGTGAAGCAGCCGTGTGATGGTGAAATTACAAGCGCGTGGGCATGAGTTGTTTTGGCGTGGATCGAGGTAGTCATTCTTAGCTTCCCCTTCATGGGGGGAGAGCCTGAGATTGGGGGGAGATTGCTGACTGGCCACTCGGCAGGCGTCTGCCGCTAATCGCTCTCCCTCGCACGCTCGTTTGCCCTTGCAGCTGCGTTGGCTTTCGCTCGTCCCCTTGCTTCTGCAGAAGCCATATTTTTGGAGGTCTTTTCCAGGACAGTCAAAATAGGTTGACTCAAAGTAATAGCCTCTTTAACCCCCCCCCCCTTCCCCCACCCCCAAAAGCTATCTGCACTCTGCCTGTTGTCATAATGTAAATACAGAGTATTACGGTTGCTGGTGATCAGCAGTAACGCCAAGCAGGGATGCAATAGCTAAGAATGTACACAGACGTTCCCTAGCTAGTAAATTGCGAAATGTATATATTTCACAATTTACTAGCTGGGGAATGTCTGTGTACATTCATATATAATGTATGTATGCGTGTGTGTATGTGTGTGTGTGTGTGTGTGTGTGTGTGTGTACATAATATGCATATATGTGTGTGTTTTTTTTTTTTTCTAAAGTTATTTCTGTCGCCCGCGGATACACAGGCTCTCTCCAAACAACTTCAGGGAATTACAGGAGAGAGTCGACTTCCACTCTCCAGGAAACTTGAGCCTGTCCTTGATGGTGGAGATGTGGGTCAGAGGCCCTCCCAGGAAGTTGGTGTGCCACCTCTAGGTTGGATATGCTCCTACCCTGACCCTTGTATCTGCTCCTGCATGGGGGTACTAATCTTTTCAACCCACAACCTCTAAAATAGTGCTACTGAATCTCACAACCCCCTCCCAGTGTCTTTGTACCCCCAGGGGTGGTGACCCCTATTTTAGGAACCCCTCTGCTATGGCATGTCAGCCATATCCTTCATCATCTTCATCAGGAGTTGAAAGCAAGCTTGAAGTCCTCTCCCAGAATGTATTTCTTCTGACCACACCTCTGAGTCTGTTCATATCCACTCCCTTTTAGGAAGGACAAACCCTCTTAGTCAGATATTGGTGGGCACACACACACACACATTTGCACTAATGCACCTCTCTCATTTCCTCTCCCTCACATATCTGGCTTATCTCTGCTATCGGGGGGATTCCACCACGCAGGATCGACGGAGCCAAAGATCCATCCTAAAAGCAGCTAAATAATTTATCTGCCCGCAGGGCTCCAGTGGCACCCGGTGGCGTGCCCGTCTGCTGCCCGCTGTGGCTAAACCTCAGCCTCGCTCTTTGCCCAGACGCCACGAGCTGGAAGCTATAAACCCCAAACCTGCTCTCATTCTGCTCTCCCAATTCAGATGGGGGCCGTTCACGTTTCTGCCGCGGTTCGGCAAAATCCATAAATTCTATGACTGTATGGATTTGGCACTTTTCACAGTCCGGTAAAAGCCAGGAATCTCCCAGCATGCTTTGGGAAATTCTCTCACCTGTGTGTGTGTGTGTGTGTGTGTGTGTGTGTGTGTGTGTGTGTGTGTGTGTGTGTGTGTGTGTGTGTGT